>VXAL01005643.1:4261-65890 GCA_013399475.1 Chauna torquata | reverse complement strand
CGCGTCCCGGCAGGAGCGGCGCGGCCGGCGCCGCCAGGCACGCCGGAGGGAGCAGCCGACAGAAGTTAGTGACAGAAATGTTTTGCTCGTGTTTGCAGCCGACGGTTTTCTTTGTGCGTTTGGCACCGCTTCCCGTGGCATTCTTTCGTCTGTGCAGTTGGCTGGCAATTTTTTCCTTTTTTTTGTTGCTTGAAGAGTTTATTCTAAACAAGAGGAAAAGAAGAAAAGCCTTTGTAATTTTTGCAGAGGTTTTCAGAACGTAGTGTTTAAATGACAAGTGAAAAACAATTTTTCTTTTGGTAATTGGTGAGTTTCTTAAAATTCAGGTTGATGCTATCTTTAGTACAGATATGTATCTAAAGAGATATTGATTTCTTTGACCATAGCTGTGTAACCTGGCTTACAATTGATGCTTACATACACCTATGGTTATATGCATCTTTTAAGACTCAGTAACAAAAATTGTTTTTACTAAAAGCCTTCCAAAACAAATATTAAAAAGGACAGAGGAAAATGTGATAACCTGGCAGCCAAAGCATTCCTTCCTCATATGTTAGGTTCCAAACATTTTGGACCAAATCCTTAGCAACATAAATTGGCATAGTGAACCTCACTGATTCACCTCAGCTGAAGATCTAATTCTGGTGAACGACATACTCAGAATATGTAACAGATACACCAGAGACACAAAAAGGCATGGTCTTGCATTTCAAGAAAAATCAAACTAAGCTAGACTAAACCAAAATAAAATCTTACTCTGTATTACAGTGATTATCTGTAATGACTGCAGATTCTTTGCTTCCCATGCACAGAGGCATGGTTTTAACCAGAAGCTGTATTTGATGCTTCAGAAAGAAAAGAACTAATTTTTTTTTCTCATTTTATGATGTATGTATATATTTATTTATTTATTTATTGTGGCTGATGTGCAGTTATTTCACTCCAGGGTATGTGAACAAATCTTTAAGAAATGAAATGCATTCTGCTTTATTATTGCATGTCCTGGAAAGGCTGCGGGTGACTTCACCATTTCGACTGGCTTTACAGTGAGAAGTTTAATAATCACATTTTTAAAGTTCTATTTCTGTGATGTTTTACTTGCCTGGTCAAAGTTATCCCATGCAGCATGACTAGGCAGCACTTCAGGTAGTGGCTTATCAGTTATTTTAATAGGAGGTTTCCAAAATCCCCTCTGGAGTGAGGCATTCTTTAGGAGAAGGGGCAGGTTCCCTGCACTCAACCGCCATCACCCTGGTGACTTCCTTCACTGGGTTTCTTCAGTGATTTCTCTAATGTGTCAAGCCACTTTGCTACAAAATAAATATTCAGAGATGGGGAGGGAGGAGGGGGAGAAGGGAGGAAAAAATAGGCTTCCCAGTGAGCTATTGATTTGAAATAGGAAACATTTTATTGATACAAGAAAAACCCAGACATAAGGAAGCAGTTTGATATTGCACAATATTTGAAAAAAATCATGTGCATCTGTTTAGCACAATATACTGCATAATGACAGCAATCTTCCCTGTTTGTATCTATTCATCTGATTATACAGCGTAACAATTCTTTTTGCTACACATTTATTTACTAAAGGATTTTTTTTAATGGATAATAAATCAGTAAATCTAATATCATGTGCTTGGGAAAATATGTTAGTTGACTCCCTATACACAAGATAGTTGCAGTTTGTATTTTATGTGATATTCAGTGATACTTGCATATACAGACCTCACTATGAAGTTACGTGCTTCCCTTGTGGAGAAGACAAAGGAAGTTTTAAATCACCAGCTAGTACTCTTTCATCTAGGCACATGTTATTTTGAAAAGCTTCAGTTTTTAACACTGCAGTGCAGCGCTGATGTAATGAAGAGCTTTGACTTACTTGAAGTATAACCCAGTGGCCCTCTTTTGATGCTTTTTCCGTAGCTATTTCTGCTGCTTCTTCCTGTCCTTGACCCAAAGATACATTGTGAAGTTCTCCTGAGTCAATGGTAAATTCAAACTTGTCCCCTAAACAGAACAATACACTGTACTACTTCGAGCCAAATAATGAAGCGTTCAAACAAGCATGTGTTCTACACACAGTGTTTAAATGGCACACATCACATGAGTCACTAAAGTAAAAAAACAGCCCTCAAAAATACAGTTTCAATAAACCAGCTGAGCTAGGATATTGTATTGCTTTCTAGCTAGGTATTCTGTAGTAGTGAAATACTGCTGTGACTGAAAAGCAACCCAGAAGTTGAACAATTGATTCCTGCTGATGGATACTTACCCATTGCCCATATAAATATTTCCATGCATGCAGAATTGGATATGCTGTAAATGTATGGCTGATAAAAGAAAAAAAAATAAAAATTGGAATTAGTGTCTCACTAGGGTAACACTGCACACAGGCGATACAAGGGGATAAACAAAGTCCTTATGCTGACACTAGGAGTTTGCTATGAGGAGGGATAGCAGGTTCTTAGCCTATCTAGGTAGTAGGGTCAAATCTGTTGCTCAAGTATAGTTGTGCAAGGTGGACAACTAATAAAATGGAGAAGAGCAGACAGCTACCTCTCATTTCAGAAAGCCGCCAGCATTCACCCGGGCAGCTGTCTTTGAGTCAAGCACTGTGACTTCCATCGGGTAGTATGTGTTCCAGCTGTAACACCGTTTGTGCATTGACATGTGGCAGCACTCAGCACTCAGTAACGGAAAGACCTCTTTTATTTCTCTGCTTGTGGTAGTTAGAATAAAGACCAGTAGTAATACTAAGTAATTTGGTAGAAATTTCTTTAATGCTAGATGCTGTGTTTTCTTACAGTTGTTAGCGACAGGGTCTAGTCTCATGGTTCGGAATCAATAAGGGGACCAGGCCAGGAGAAGCCCTACTGGGGAACAGCACTACCTTCTTTGAAGTTTTTGTGAAAGTTTTGTGCCTTACGCCTCTTCAAACAATTTGTTCCATTTGGGCAAAGATCCCTTAAATTAAGAATTGCACTTGACAGAGCCTCAAGGAAAACAACGGTTAAGGTGTAAGACCCATCTATGGGGCATAATATTTTATCATGACTTACATTTGGTAGAGATCCAAGTACGACACAGGTTAGGGTCATTCACAGTGTAAAAACCTGTCCTTCAGAGGGCTGTGGCTAGTAATGTGAACTGGCAGCACAAGTCACACTGGCTGGTCAGCTGTCTCACATCATTTTCAGGTTCAGGAGGGAACTTTTTGCTTTTCATTCTTTTAGAAATTTCTCTTTTCTGGACATTACAACTCCAGTGCTTCTGCTTGTCCTTTCCAGGAGCCTTCAGTATCTCTAGCCAAGTCACAAAATTTATTCCTTGTTGTCCACAATTGAAGAATTACTATGTAGAGCCAGCACATTTGAACACAAGCATAAGGATTTTGAAAATCAGAATAACTAAAAGTCTTGATTTTTTAAAAACAGTGTGTAGGATTTTAGAACAGTCGTGCTAGGTGACTGAAGACATGCTGTATACTAATTTCTCTCCATGTGCAGTTAGAAAATCAGGTAACTTGAATTAGTGCTCAATGTAAATTTAGAGAGTTCATAAAGCATCCACTTCATTTTTCCTAACTAAAGGTTTCAGGACAGAACAACTGTGAAATTAACAGAAAAGATTGTAATACTTATCAGTGTTTATTTTTGCAGAAGCTTTGGATTTTACTTGTAACCAAATTCCCTGTTTAAAACATCTGTAAAGCCTGTAAAACCATGAAGTACAGACTATGGGTATCATAAGCTTAAATGATACACACATAGAAGCACTCCTCGTAGTGCATGAATCAGTTCACAGATGGTGATTAAGTACATCAGTTTGCAAGACCAACTGAACCTCCACCAAAATAGGGAGAAATTCTAAATGTAAGACTTTCTGAAATAATCTACCTTCACAAATTAAATATGGACTTTTGTGTGTAAGCCTTTTAGTATGTCAACAAGACTAGAAACACTAAATTGTGTTGAGAAAGAGTATTAATACAACATTCCAAGGTCAGCTGAACTCAAATTTATCTGGAAGAGGAACGGTTTCTATTAAGAAATTGCCAGGTCAAATATATATGGTGAAATGCTTAAAATTTTAGAAGACTGTTAGAGCCAGATGTAAATTTTCTACTGTTGTAAAAAACGAGAAGGGAGCTCTACACCATTATTTATGGTGTTGTAGAGGGCAGTGCTGTGTACTGTTAGTTGGTATTTAATCCAGAAGTGCATTCAGCTATTAGTAGCGACCACTGAGTTATAAGCCAACAGAGCAGCAAAAGATAGGACAGAAATAAACTATTGACTGCAATTGCCCCTTTGAAAAAGAACAGGAATTTTGAGAGGGGGGGGAAGGAATTTCCTTGTCTCTGGTGGTTTATTATTCTCTGGAAGCAGGTAAACCAACCCTGGCTCATGAAGATACTTTAGAATAGGAAATGTTTTGCCTTTGAAATGTACGAGATTACATGTCATTTCAAATAGTGTTCATGGCGAAGATACCCCTGGGACCACCTTACAAGAGCTTTATTTCTTGCCTGCAAATTAGTCAGTTCAAAACACTTCTCTCATCTCTGCCTTCAGCTCTTAATATCACACACCATTCTTAAAATAGGGGATAAGATTGTAAAGACCCTGAATAGAAAAAGTACAATTAAAAAAAAATAAAACAAAAGACTGTAAAGGCAAGAACAAGACACATTTCAGATGACAAGGAAAAGAATGAAATTTTGGTGCATTTTTGGAGGCATTTCAATAAACTCTCTTTTTTCAGATTCAGCAGGGGCTCATTGAAACAGCTATGTTTTCCAAGTGGCAGACAGACAATAGCATCTAAATTATTTTTAAGAAAGCACTCATAGCACTAAAACACCCACTACTACTAAATCCATCTTAAAGGAGAAGGATAGAGGAAAAAGAAAGGTCAACAAATGTATCAAGTTCTTTGTGTAATGCCTCACTGACGTTTTCCAACTCCCTTAGTTGGCTTTTTTATTTTATTTTTTTATTTTATTTTATTTTTTTAGGAATCCTGGTAAAATGCAGTAAAGGATTTAAGGTTATCATCTGTCTCTCCCTAACTTCTGACATCTCTTTATAACAAGAAAGAGTCACAGCCAACTGTAACAGGAGGGCAACACAATGAATCCTGGTAAGACAGGGAAGGGGGGAGGTCTGCTGCCCCTTTGCCCCTATTTCTTCCTCGCAGAACAGAAGTGCCATCTGTTCCTAGCCCTAACATGCATGCATTTGATTTCCATCCAGTAATAACTAACAGAGGAAAAAGATTATCAAGTGATCTAAAGGACTATCAGCATTAGCAAGTCTTCCCCATCCAGTGTGTTTTGTTTGCACCTCCAAAGATCTGTAGATAAAATGGGTACAGGCAAGTGCTGTAATTGCCTGGAATTATTCTGCTCTCTGGAGAGGACCATATGGTCAAGGTGTGCAACATGATCAGACTAAGGATATTTAGGTGCTGGGGTTAGAAAGAGATTTAGAAAAATCAAATGAGAGGAAGAATGTTTAGCTGCTCCAACCTGAATTCAGTAAACTAATCTCTATTACTTGGTGCTGTAATATGTAATAAGAATAATGCAAAATCAAGATAGAGTGCGCTGTGTAAGGCTAGACAGTCAGTATTAAAGTATAAGCCTCTTTCAAAAGAATCTGTGAAAATGTTTCTTATGCTTCATAGTCAAATTTGCTGCATTCTCAGGTTAAAAACTCAACAACACCAAGCCCCCCAAACACTTTCTAGTCCAGCAAACTCAGCTTGAGATCCAAAAAAACAATGCAAATTTCTTCTTAACTCACCGCAGGTGCTGAAGATGCTGTGGATCCCTCAGTTATGCCCAGTTATGCCTGGTATATTATTGATGAAAGTAACGGGGTGGAGTAGCAGATGTCAGTGCAGGAAAAGCAACTACAATGTGATGTTTGCAAAGCAAGGTAAAGATTAACCCATCGGTTCAGTGGGATTTCTCTGTCCCAGCTCTTCAGCCATTTCAGTGCTATTTCCTCTTGATCTCTATACCTGATCATTTTATGTCTCTCATTTCTTCATCTTCTCATCTCTTCCCCCTTTTCTGCTGCTGCCTGCCCACTTTGTTACTTAAAGTACTTTGGTGACCATGTCATCAGATCCCAGCTTTCTTCTCAAGGACTGGGGAGGGACCCCGGCTGTGGGGGAAGCATGGACTGTTACAGTGTAAATAAACTCAGAAAATGGTTTAAGAGAACAAAGTCAAGAATATGGCTAGCAAGTAGCTAGTGCCTCAGACTAGATTATTTTGCGCGAGTCATACATTGCTTAAGCTGTATCTGAAATCTGAAGCTGATCTGTCTGGCAAACCTACTGATGTCTACAGTGTCAAAATACGTGAGACAACATTTCATTTCTCCAGATTTCCATTAATTTCATTGCCTTATTTTCTTTCTCTTCCTCCCACACCGGGATGACATTTTTGAAGCATACTTTAAAGAGCATAATTTGATCAAATGATCCAAGGGAACTCCCTATAGACGTCCATGATTTAACGCTAGATCTATTCTAAAGGTTGGCACGTCTGACAATGGAAATTGGTTTAACCCTAGTTAATTTCTAGATAATAAATGTAGTGTGTTTTTTCAGAGTGAGAACTGTAGTTTGTTTACACAGCCCAGTCAGAAATATATCAAATAAGTACAGGGCTCAGTCAGGTGTTGTGGTGAGCATGCTAAGCATCCCAACCTGAGCAGAAGCAGAAGGGGCTCAGTGCCTTCCTGGAGCCAGCCCTTGTGCATGTCCTCCTGAGAGGTCCTTGGAGGTGACTTCCAGGTGACCTCGAGAAGACTGGGCAGGAATTCACTGGTTGGCTGATCTATGGTTCGGTACAGTAGACACTTTGTGCTCTGAAAACAAGTAAGGTCAACACTTGAATCTGAATTTTTGTCCTCCCTTTCTGTTCTCCATTTGGGGTTTCACCTTCCAGCTCACAGCACATGCACTGGAAGCCAAAGCAGCTTTTTTCATTAGGTTAGTATTTTTTCCTAGTCCTGACTCACATCCCTGCAGGCTTTGGGCTCCGCTGCTCTGTACCCATTTATCACTCTTTTCAAAGGGAAGAAGGAAACTCTTGGTATGGGTGCAAAACTCAGAAGAGGTCTGTGCCGAAAAAGAGCAAGAACACAGCTGCACAAGCCTCAGCACACTTCTCATAGACAAAATGCAATGAAGGAAAAGTTGGCACTTCAAGCTAAATCAGAGATCATTATACAATACTCTTCCCATTCAGCTTGCTCTAGCAGGAATATGTACATGCAGTGGCAGCACTTGGGAGATGAAGAGCTCCTTTGAAAGTAGATGCAGTTCTCAGTGTTTGAGGTGTGGATGGAGAGTGAGAAAACCATCTGTCCTTGCAGAGGTGCCCCAGTAACAGCGGCTTCTGTGAAAACCTGCTTTTGTGTCCTTAACAAGAACGCAGCCTGGAACGGCTGAGGGTAAGCTCAGTTTGCAGGGAGTGTTTCAGACCAACGTCCACTGCCTGAGAAGGTTTCCAGAGGCTGGGCAGAGCCAGTCAGCAGCGTAAACAGCCCAAGCTACAGCAAGGAGACCCAAAGAAGTACACAGACAAAACTGTCCGTGTTCCTTCTATCTGTGAAGAAGCAGGAAAGCATGGGCGCGAGGCACGTGACACCTCCCTCTGACGTGAGGCCTGAAAGTCATTATGGAGAGGACTGTCCTGAGGACTGCATGGCCGCATGTGCATGTGTATGCACACACAGTCGTAAATGGGAGCTCGTGCAGGGTCTGTGCTGTCCTGGGCTGTGAAAGTAAGCTTTTCTCTTTAAAACAGCCCAATGTGAACGGTGCCTGGGGGTGTTAGGCAGGCAGTTGGGTCCTTCACTCTCAGTCTCTTTACTGTGTTTGTTTTGGCTTCCAAGTCCTGAAATACTCTGGAGGTGATACTACACTTGAAGCCTTCTTATTGGCAAAAGGGAACACACTGCATATATGGACCTAAGAATTTATTGTTAGTCCAATTAATGTTTTAAATAGTCTAATAGTCAAAATTAGCAAATTAATACAGGAAGGCCTCATTAAAAATAGAGGTAAGATTGTTACACAAAATTTGCCTGTTCTCTAGTGTTGTGCTTACTCCTCCAGTGTGCCTTTGGATCTTAAGATTGACACTTTGGTATTTCTCAGAAGGAATGGGGGAGTATTACGGTGAGTCATCACCAGGAGGAGTGTGATATTCAGGGGGCAGGGGGATGCTTTCTCCTCGGTCTGGCGTCTGCTTGGGTTTGGTTTTATGTTTTCTTAACACTGGCAGCTTACTGTGATTAAATCATTGTGATTTGTGTCCTCTATGCCTGCACTCTTCCCTGTGACTTATTCTAGAGCCATAGGCAGTTCAGTCCACAATGAAAAACCACTTGTTTTTACTATAAGTTAAAGTTAAACTAAAACAAATCTAGTTGAGAGTACCTCACAGCTAGACACAGCTAAAAGAAGTTAAAATCTACTTAGGCCAAGACAAACCCAGGGAATTGCTGAGGCACTGCACTGTCATGTCACAAACCCCGTTGCTTTTTACTAATAGTGGCAAAATCACATTTACTGGGCTATAAAGTCCCTTTGAATAGTCTGTGAATTGCAGAGTTCAGCAAGAATTTGCAAACCGTCCTATGACTGCAGATTCACAACTGAGCAGCAGATCTTGGGAGTGTTCACACTCTGCTATCTGCTCCTGCATCATGGAAATCTGTATAGCTCTGACTGACCTGTCATATTTCATTGCCATACGGAGGCCAGCATACAAAAAATGTTTGATTTTCATTGCCTACATAATTTGCACAATCAGCAGAAATACTGTGATTATTAAAATGAGAGCTGTAGCTTGTGGAGCTAAGTTAAAAATTCCTGTAGCTGTAGGAGACCATAGCGTAACCTATAAGGGTTCAGGATAATTAAAATCATATTCTTCAATCTAAGATATATCACATGCACACATGCACACACATACACACACTCAGGCAGGTTTTATACAATGAAGTTGTTCACAATTTCTGGAATTGGGTATGTACGCAAACACAACTAGAGCCCACATATGTGATTATAGTTTGATTAGAAACAGAAGAAGAAATGTCATAATCACATCTGGTTAACTTTTGAGCTAAGCAATCATGTGAAGACTGGAAACTAATATCTTCACATATATATTGCATATTTCAGTGCTATTTTCTGGCATTCTTCTGAAGAGACTCAGTGAAATATTCCATTTTCTTTGATAGTTGATGTTCACAGATGCACGTCTTTAATATCAGAAACATTCCTGTTATACATCTCCAAAATGATCTGATCTGCATTGTGGTAACAAAAAGAACTTTTCCATCAACCTGATACATGTTTATATAGCTTACTTATATGTGGTGTTTCCACCATGTGCTAAATTCAGGATGTTTAAAAATATCTCCAAATTGTACAAATACAATAGTACACAAATTCTGAATTTATTCAAAAAATATGATTTTCTATGACAAAAAATTTTATACCTTGTTGACCCGTCTTTACTTCTATGTTTTTTAAGTATGCCCTTGTGCAACTCTGAGAAAAATCTGGCTCTGTCTTCTCTATAGCCTCTCATGAGGTATTTTTAGGCAGCAATAAATCCCTGCCACCCCCTTGGCCTTTTCAGGGCTGAGGAATCGCAGCTCCCTCGGCCTCTCCTGGCATACTGCCTGCTCCAGCCTCCGTTGCTCTAGTGCCGAATGGCAGTGTCTTGTACTGCAGGAGATACTGTAATTAAATTTGTAATTTTCATTTATGGCATCTACTTTTGTTCACATACTTACTGATAGTGTAACACTTTTAACTTGTTCTGCAGCTGCACCCTCTTCTCAAGTTTTATCCTGTGCCAGTTCAGTTGGATGTGCTCCTGTTTCAGCTTTCAGCTTCTCTTCTCTGAAGTCCAAATTTCTACTTACAGTGCCTATTCTATGTTTACCTCTCTTGCCACTAACCAGACAGCCCCTGCTTCAGCACATTATAGGCCTTCTGAGAGAAGAATTTAGAATTTTTTTGTTCTTTTTTTCTTTTAGTTTTGCAAAATCTTGCTCTTCTTCCTGGGTGGTTCTGAAAGAAGCTGGACCCCAAGGGTATGGTCTCCTCTGAATGAGCTGAATATTAGTAAGGAGAATACTTCCAAAGAAGATAGATAGATGATTTGGAAATTAGGAGAGCATCAGAGCTCATCTAAGTTTGCTTCTGCTTGAGTTCTGGCAGCATTTGGCTCTGCAGTGTGCTAGTACGGAGGGTGCCTGAGTTTCCCCTGCAGTCAGTGAGAACAGAGAATAATCAGGACTGGATAGAAAGTATTCTCCCTTTTGAAGGGCTCTTGAAGAACCCCCCACCATTAGGAAAATAACCTCTTCCCCTCGTCTCCCCCATTCCAATTCAGGAACTTAAAATGATTGTATTAGCATTAGAAAGAACACAGTCCAAAAAATCATTCTAGCAAAGGCAATGGAGCTGTAATTGCAGGTGTCACAGAATTTAGTGTGAAAGATGGTGTTTCCAAACTTTGTTTCTTAGATATTTTAAAAGTCTGTAAAGAGGGGAAGCAAGCAAACTAGCAGGCAGTGTTTTTCCCCTCAGTGGTTTTTGTGGACTAAGAATAGAGGGAACGTAGCAAGCATCTTGCTGTTAAATGTGCCCATGACAAATAGTGCAGCTGCATGTAGTGTGCAAGAACATCTGTAGACTCATGACACATGCAGCATCCCCCACACTAAGAACGTGACATTATACTGAAAACAATTCAGTTCTAAAAGCATTATAAATCCATTTTATGTAGTCTTTCTCCACTTTCTCCTCCCCCTTCTCTTTTGAATTATGTTAACTGAAAGATTCTGTCACTCCTACATGGCATTAGTAAAAATCACAATATAAAAGTGACCAAGCATTTCAGAATTGTCCCCTTTTTTCATTAACAGCCAGAATGCAGTTAGGTCTTTCCTGGAGAAACAGAAAGTTTAAGAAAGAATAACCAGCGGCAGAAATGCATTAGACACCAGAGCCTACTCCAAGTGGAACTTGACAGGGTTTGCAGCTGCAATTTAACTCTTCAGAAATCAAGGAGTGATTTCCTGTGTCTCTGTCTCTTGTGCTGTTATTCAGTTCAAAGTGAGCGGTGGGATTGTTACCAGCCTTTACTTCACCGATGTAAATGCCTGCACAAGTGCAGTGATAGGGAACATATAAAGCAATACGTGTAGCTTTCTAAAGTAAGGGGAAACTCCTTGCCTGGGGTTTTGTGCGTTCCCACAGCTTCCCATTCAAATAATGCAGCTATTGTGGAATTCAGTAAAAGTTCCTCTAAGCTCCACGTTGCCCTAATGAAGGAGTGTGTGTTTTTCAAAAACCTTGAAGGCTTTTATTTTCCCCAAAATGGTTTTAACAAAATGTTAGCTTTCTTTTTCTAAATATTCTGTAATATTTTCTCTCTGAAATACTTACTTTGCAATCTTCAGATTTATTAAAATAAGAAATTTTATAATGGCAACACAAACACTGATTTTTGTATAAGTCTGACATTATCTAAAGACTTTGTGATGGTAGTGTCATGACAAAGCAAACGCATGCATGTTATTAATACCTGGATCATCATTAACTTGTTTCTTTGGAAACATCTTACTTCTAGTCAGTAGGACAGGTCAGGCATGATAACTATCTGAAGCTCCACGAACATTTCCACATCCTTTATGCAGACTGCAGGGCAAGCCTGAAGCTGGAAGAGTCATCCAGCTGGGTCATAATTTTCAATCTATGCCCATTAGATTCCTGCAAACTGACTGCAAAAACACAACACTTGAGAGAGATGTAATGATTTTATAGATAGCATACATTTTGAGTATACTGACTTGCTCTGTTCTTTGCTCAAGTCGTTTGAACTCCGCTTCATTTCCTAGCTGAACGAAGCCTTGTTTTTCTATTTCAGAGACATATCGAGTGTAAATGAGAATGTTTTTAAAACGCTCTAAGATGGAAACGATATGCAAGTACAACTGATGTCACCTGACATTTGCTTACTATTAAGGATATATTTATCTCTTAATTAAATTAGATATGATTCCTCATTTAATAATGCAATGATTTTTAACATCTGCTTCCCAGTTTGCATGTTCAGTAACTGTTTGCATGATACATAGTCATGTGCATCACCATAGCAGAAAGGAATATCATACCCCCTGCAAAGCAGTTACAGAGTTGGAAGATGCTTCTATTAGCTTTTTAATGTCCCTGTCTTTCATGTGGAGAAGCGCACATTCAGCGGCCAGATGTGACTGCAGTCAGTCGTGGCCACTCCATGCTAGCAATGACTGCCTGTTGTCCACATGGCTCGCCTGAACGTCACTGCGTAATCCTTCTGTTGCTGCTGCTTGTGTTTCAGCTGGTCTCTGAGGTACACGGTCCAAGAGTTGCAGACAGCTCAATATAGTAATGGGCTCCGGTTAATAATAAAATAAATAGTGGTACAATTTTAATAAGTTAGCACTCTAAGGAGCTGTGGAAAAATGTACCGAAGCTACAAAAGCAGGTGTACAAAGCAGAACACTTAAATTCCCCTCTTGCAGCTTTTACTTTAAATAAATTAAAGAGTTTTATGGTGATTTTAAAAAGTCTTTTTTTTTTTTCCCTTGTGGTAAAAAAACTGTGCTTGGTGAGTAGACACATATGCAGTTTTCCCTTGGACAAGCTATTTGAAAAATACAGGTTATAAAATAAACACAATTCTAAAAAATAAATGTATTTGGTTTAGACCAGAAGGAGCCAAATTTGGCATTAAAATTGTTATTATTGTAGCTGATTTAATCCTTTATTTGTTTATCTTAATTTCTGTTATTGCTGCTGTGAGTCTTGTTGTTTGTAGCTTCTCAGCCAGAAGACTATCGCAAAGAAAATTACTGTCAGCAGCCAAAAAGAGCATCAGTAATTCATTCTCAAGCACTGTCAACTTAATTCTTAAGTAATGTCACTGCTTTGCAAGTTCAGGCTGAAGTGGTGAGTTTACAAATCCATAAATCAAAACATATCAGTAAAGGAAATACATACCTCTTTTTCAAATATTCTGTTTTCCTAAAACTTCATTGTAAGCATGGATCTTAGTAATTGGATCTTCAATTACTAGAAATAAGAAGGTAAAATTGTGAACTGTATTCTGTACGTCATAGGAAGGTTTAAAATGGAAAAGCTAGCTAACTACTGCCCGTTCAACCCTAATAAATGCACATCGAACATCCAGAATGGTAGCATGAAATGGTACCTGCCTTTGCTGGGCCATTTGATTTGTTTAACAAAGCAGCTTGACAGCCCCCACCTGCGTCTCTGAAGGCAATGTTCTGCAGTGACAGACTTCTCTTCACCTGGCCTGCAGCAGGCCTGGGGCCAGGAGAAGGAATTTATTCTTTTAATTTTGCACTGCTTCAGGTACCTTAGAATTTGATGACTTCAGGTGTGGAATTATGCCGAAATTGGTTGTAATTATAAAGGTCATTTTTGAGTTCAAAAGCTGAATGCAAAGCTGGTGTTCTGGTGTCTTCTGAAGTTTGAGGATGTTCTGCACAAGTCTTGGATACCTGCCGTGGGTGTATCGATGTGTTTGTGTCCACAGGTCAGCCCTGTGTATCCACTGTTTACAACCAGATTTAACAGATTGAAAATGGAAAGCAGATTTGCTTACAAGCGTTACTGTGTAGCAGACAAACGGCCGCTGGGAACACTGAGATACTTGCATTCTAGCTGTGCTGCGAACGCAGAGTGATCGCCTGGTTTGTAGAGAAGGTTCTCTGGATTTATAACCACATGAAAGAGTTTGGGTTGTGTGCTCCTCTGAGCAGAGTGAGGCGCACGAGTGCGTATGGGTGTGCCAGGCTTGGCCGGTTGAGGACAGGAGAAGGCACGCTGTGGGGCGAGGGCTGAGCGCTGCGGCTTGCGCCAGAGTTGGGCCCGGAGCCTGTGACAGATATGAGCAACACAGGCACTCGTGAAATGTCCTCAGTGTGGTCTTTCCAAATGTTTCCAAACTGACCTAATGCGTTCTCAGTAACAATGAAGCTGATTAAAATTCCTTAGGTCTAAAAGTCCCATTTAGAGAACAGATTCGGACGCGTTCTGTGGAGAATCAGCAAAAGATGTGGTGACACGCAGAGCCCCGAGTGCAAGACTGAGGGCCTGGCAGTCCATGCCAGTGCGTCCCCTGCCTGCAGCTCAGCCCACTGGCGAAAACGTGCAGAATTTATTGTCCAGGGCATGGCTTATTGCCACAGACGGAGCAGAGCCTCAGCACACATTCAGATTCAGAACTGTAACCAGTGCTTACTGAATAGCAGCCACTTTCTGAGTCTCAGCACACTGAAAATCCTTCTTGAATCAAATGCCCCCGGGGGAGTGAGAAATTAAAGATGCTCTTCCACTCCGGGCTGGGGCATGCCACTAGATCAATACTCAGCATAAAGAGCTTTCTGCTTGTCAGTGCAGTGTGGGGGTGGCAGTCAGGGCGTGCACTGCTTGTAACAAGCAAATCAGCAGGGAACACACCAAGTAACATGAGAAAATAAAGGTGGCCACGAAGACCAGGAGGAAGGTACAGTAGTGAGGAGACCTGTGATGCCTGAATTGGAAAGCATTTTGCCTCTCAGCTTGAACTTTTTAATTAAGGAATTTCACAGTAATTTTGACTGTGTTTAAAGAGCAATCATTTCAGTGCTCTCGCTCACTAAATACTTCTTGCAGTCTAACTAAACAGTGATGAAGGTGGGAGCTGAAGGAATTCAGTGCCACTGCATTAACAGCACCTTCTCTCCAGCCCACACTGCAGGTCAGTGCCATCCTGTGGCAGCCTTCTTGGGGTTACGGGGTGTGGAGAGCTCAGACAGGGCAGGTAATGTCCCAGGCTGGCACTCAGGACCCCCATGTACGACACAGTCCTGGGCAGCACAGGCTGTGGGAAATATTTTCTGTCATTTCCTAGGGGGGCAGGGAGGGAAGGGAGGATGCTGGTAGCTGTAGGAGGGGCAGTAGGTACGGCTGAACTAGAAGGAGGGGAAGGGCTCAGGGATATAATGAGGAGGTGTGGGAAGTGACACGGGAATGAAAGGGTGAGTGAGTATATGAGATACCCACTCGTCCTGGCCTTTCTCTGTTCAAAGCACTCCCTCAAAGGGTGGGTACAAGACTTGAACAGAGAGGATGGTTGTCAAAATGTTTCCATAAAGAATATAGTGTAATAAATCAGAGAAAAGGGCAGAAAGGAGGCAAGGAGCAAATGTAGGAGAATTATTTTTATTCTGAGTGAATGATTATGTCTCCTGGGTGATTACACATCAGGGTGGTGGTGTGTTGGGGAGGACTATTTAGCTAGAAAGAAAGGAGTGCTCAAATTGCAATTATTGAACTATAGTGCATGCAAGGATGTAAATAAGATAAGGAGTCAGAGAAGAAAAGATCCAGCTGGATTCAGCATGTCTGGGGCACTGCAATCCCCGGGAGTTAAGACAACTATCATACAGGTGTAGGAGGAGAGCTTTCAGCGGAAGATACTTTGAATACTTGCAGAGCATAATCAGAGAGAGAGCTGCTAGGGTAAACAGCGAAGACTATAAAAAATATTACTGTGAACGCATAACTTGCAAGTACTGGGTCAAACACAAGACTGATGATTTCTTCCAAGTTGTCTACCAAAACAGGACCTCTAGCAAGAAATACCTGCTGTATAACATGCACCTATAAAAATCATACCAGTATAGGGCTGGAGAAAAACAAGGGATGTGACACCAGTGTCATGTATCCATTCGTTATACTTCAATGAGCTTCATGTGGGAAAAAGTTTCAGTAGAGCTGTTATGGTTCCTGGGGCATTAAGAAAACATGTACAACATCAGGAGCTCTGAAATAATACTTGCTGTGTTTTCTCAATAGCGCAACAGATGTTTTTACTCGCAGTAGTACTTGTAGCTGCCAACTAGCTCTTTCCCATTTTGATTCAAATAATAGATAACTTTCAAATCTGAACCAGGTTTAACTTTAATCCATTTGATCCCCTGGAGCTGAGGCTTGATCAATATATGCCAGTGATGACTATATGTAAGACCAATGGCTTTTTGTGTGGTCCTGGTATTGCTAGGCACTGCCTTCACTGTTCCAGTTAGCAACTGTTATATCATCCATCGCACAGCGATGGGTTCAGGATTCAGGTTACTGGAATGGGAACCTGAAGTAATAAAGGGGGAGTTTTAAATTCCTAACGACAGTAGCTGATCTGTGTCAGCATTTACTTGCTTGTTTCTGTAATAATAAGCAGCATAAGTAGAAAAACAGTATTTTTCTCACCTCACTCAAAAGTCAGAGAAAAACAGGTGAGGATTCCTGCACTGAATCCAAATTCCAAAAGCTCTGAGTTATTTTGTGTAACAGCCTGGCATTCAGAGAGACCTAGGGCACAGAGACAGTAAATGCCACTGCATGCCAGTTCCCCACTTCCCTAGACTAGCTTTCTGGTCAAAGTTAATGATTCATAAGATTCTGCACTGATTTCACTGCGAGCTTCACATTTGCATAAGTAAAAGCTTATGCAGCTTCTGTAGGGAGATTCTTAGTGAAATTGCAGTACAAAACATTGATATTATGCAATTATAGTAGTTCATAGCAACTTAAATGAAATTGTTACTTTAAACATGCTCTAAGTGGCTCACAATGGAACTTTTGTATGACACACCTACAAAACAAATGAGTTAATCACAATATGTGTCATTTTTAATTTTTCTCTTTCATTTTTCTTTCAGTCATTCTCTCTTTGTAATTAGCATGAAGACTATCCTTCAGTCAAAACTAGCCACCTGGAAAGTTCCAGCTTGTAATATGCAGCTTTTCTTGTGAGTTATGAATGTGCAAAAAAAGAGACCTTTCTCCCTACACCCCCTTCCTTGCATAATTCAAATATGAATGAATGAATTTCATTCAGGCTTACAAAAAAAAAAAAAAAATCGTATTTCAGCTGATAACAAGCATGAGAAATTTCACATGAAAGGGAATTTTTTTTAAAGAATATTATGAGCATGGGAGAACAGCAGGTTAAGATGGAAGGCTCAGTGCAGCCTTAGCTGTAACAATTGCTAGCAAGCAAATAATATATCCAAGCACTAAATCTTGCTTTGTGCTGCCCTGGTGCACAGTAGTGGGGAGAGAATAAAATAATAAAAGCCGGTCCCCTTATGCAAACAGCAGGGCATAGCACTCAGCAGAATACAAGAAGAAGGTGAGCCTGCCTACTGTTCTGGCTTGCTAACCGTATTCCTGAGGTCTGTGGGTTAGTTGTCACCTCTAGCTCCAGTCAGCTAGCAAATGTTCTTCAAACAATAGCAAGGGGCACATTTTGGGCCTTTCCAGAAGAACATTGTACCAATTCATTGCCTCCAAATATACTGTTCCATTAAATAAAGTATTTGAAGGAAGTTCCTATAAGCAACATGGTGGTTTAACAGGTCAGAAAGGGAGTGGAACAGCTGCTAGAATTTTTCTGATTAACTGTGTGTTTTAAAAAAATACAGGGCTGTAAAAAAAGGTATTACATGCAGGCCCTCACATACCTTCTTGCTTTTCAAGTGAAGCCCCCACAGATTTCAGCTCATGGCAATACCATTTTGAAAGTGAACTTTCACAAGAATTAAAGATTGCAATCTGGAACACATTTCTTCACTGTGTTTTCTCTTGCTCCTCATACTGCTCTGTTGATAAGTCTGTCTCATATTTTCTACCCAGAAAACAGGATTAAAGAAACACTCACAGTTAATAAAAAAACTGTCCACTACTGTAGCTAAAGACTAATGAGCGCTTCAGTATTACCTTATGGATTCACATCTATTAGAGCATCAACAGAAGGGATTTGCATGTGGCAAGCCCAGACATAAAAAAAAGTCTTCTATTCTGACAGGAGTTGCCTGTTGCAAGTTGAGTTTGGCCGTAAGTGATCAAAATTGAGTTGTCAGCATCCTCCTGCATACTGGAAAAAGTTGTTGCTTTCTTGTGCAGATGCAAGAGTTTCTGTGGGAAAACAGAACATAATCATGGTTCTGAATGTCTCTGTGGATTGGTAATGTGTCTAATACATAGATCACTTGTGCAAATTCAGTCCCAGCTGGATGGGAAATTATTGAAAATGGTTGTTGCTTGATTGATATAAAATGAGTTGTCAGCTCGATTCAATGCCTCCAGGGCAGATGTCCACAGTGTAATTGGCACCTGTCAGAAGCAAAGGATTCCTTGGTACAGAGTAACTACTGCTCATGCAACCACCCCAAAATAGTCCTTGCATGCCAGGGCTCAGAGAGAAGGCAGGCAAAAACAGTTTCTACATTTGGACAAGATCTTTTTTGCCATAAAATCAGTAAGAGATTTGACATGACACTTGCTGTAAGGTTTTTCCCGGGATCCTGGCTAGAGACTATCAACCAGCTCCCCTGCTGTTTGGTCAACACTTCCCCTAAGAGTTAGAGGAAAGCACATAGGATATTTGTTAATATTGTCATGCTAAGGGTATGTTTATAAAGACATTTTTGCATATTTACTTACTATAAGAAATGATGTGAACAATTTTATTTCCCTGCATCTTGAGCAATTCTCCTCACAGCAATGACAACCATTTAGGGAAATAAGAGAGTGTCTTCTCAGCAAAAAATATGGCAAGGAACCCACCACTACTGCCAGTGCAGCAGTGACAGTATTAAACTGTTTGCTAATGGTAAACAGTGACCCATTATTTACCAGTGACTGGAATAAAACTGTTTTTTTTCCTACAGGTCACCAAATAGCTGTCATGTGGTTGTTACTGCCTTTGACCGAGTCTGGTACAGCTAACAACAGGAATGAAGTCAATCTCCCGTCACCAATCTGTCGAGCTGGCCACCTTCTTCATGGAGCTGCTGCTTTGGGAGGTGCCAGCTGAAGGGCTTTCCATTAAAATTCATTTTACTGTCTTCATCTAGCGAATGGCTCAACTTTCCTTCTTTCCTTTCATCTCTGTTTCCTCCTTTAGATTATTTTTCATTATGCCTCCCCCCCAACGTACACGCACTTTTCCTTTCATCTCTATATGTATGCTATTCCAGCACTTGTCAGCCACAGCAGGAGGGACATGGTAGAACCAAACAATATGATATGTTAGGTGGAAGAAAATATTATTATCAGACGCCTCGGAACAATCATTTATCATCACACTTTAAAGCGGTCTGCTATGTTATTTATTTTATTATTCCGTATTAGGTACATGGTTTAATTTTACAGGCATTATTAATCACTAAAATACATTACGCTTTCAGCCAGGATGTTAACATTTTAAATGCATTCATCTTGCTTCTTTAAACAGAAACAATGGGCCTTCTGCAGTGCCCTCCCTCCCCTTTAGTCAATAAATCCTTTCTATTGATTCAGGAAATAACTCTAAGCACTGTTTTATATTTTAAGTTCTACTAGCCACACTCAGCCATATAATTTTGCTTAATAACAAATGGATCTTCTGTTTTTGCTGGTTACTACGTTTGGTTATCAAACAGCTTGAAAGTAGTGGGTAGCAGAGCACAACACCTATAATGGCAGAGAGGCACCACAAGACATTTCCTAAATGAATGTTACAATAAAATAAAGTATCTTTAAAAAGAGTGTGTGTGCGTGTGTGTGTGCATGTGGATAAAAAGCAGCCTCATCAGTAGATGAATGATAAATGAAAAATCCATCAGTGAGTATGGATTCCCTTGAGCCAGCTTGGATCAACAGACAATATGGATTTTTGATAATTCATGGCTTTGCCATTATTTATTCTCTCCTGAAATACCCACTGCAAATCTCAGAGAGATAATTAGAGAATTATCATATTGCTTAACTAAGTAGTGCAAATTGTATTATATTCTATGTATCCCAACCCAGGGCAGTATCATTAGCATCATTTAATTGTTGCAAATATAGTTATTGCATTTTAATAAATTGTCTTCATTGTCAATAGCTACGATTGACTATTTCTCTTCTCTTCATGTTCTTGGATAGGTTAGTTACCAGGTAATCTTACAGTTAATATATACCACAATAAGGCAAAATGTAAGAAAATGCAAAGGTCAAAAACATGTTTCTATTATGAAAAAAATGAATGATAATGACATAATTTTTTCAGCTCATCAGGTTCTTTGCTAAGTGCCTCTGTTATTGCCAGATCAGTAGTGTATAACAAAGAAGTGCTTTCTGTAGACTGCTTCATTAGCCTGCCCTGTAGGACCTCACCTCAGACCTTTCACTAATCTGTTGGCCAGCTCAATAGCCTTGTTAGTTCTATTCACTTCTTCCTGGCAGCAGCTTTTCTCAGCTGTAGCTCTCTCAAAGGCAGTGGTTAAGGCAGCCAGGATTGTGTCTAGTTCCTTCAAATAAAAACAGTAAGAAACAACTTGGACATTGTAAGAACACGTAAAAATATTTCTGCTGTCCCATTTTATATTTCTGAAAGTTAAATTATGCAGTGGAAGAAAGGTGTAAACATCAACCGCTCTTCGAGCCTTTGTCTAGGTCACACTCCAAAGGCAGATTTGGGAAAACTCAGGAGAAATGTGGCCGGTCCTCTAATGTCCCTCACTGGTTTACTGCAGTGTTAAACGGAAACTGCAAACTTGATCTTATATCAGTAAAAAAGGAATGCCACCTTCTCCCACAGGACTTTGAAATGTAGCAAAATACAGTATATTTCTTACTACAGCTGTATATACTCTACAGGTGATCAAAAACTCTCTGCAAAGATCTCTGTCTGGAAACTAAAGAGAACAGAAATTTTAAAGACGATTGATAGATAAAATACGTGAAAATGCACGTGTGTCCTTTGCTGACTTTCAATTAGTATGCTTCCAAGTGCAGAAAGCCTTTCTGAAAGCAGAGCCTGAAATCCCCAGCCACCTCAGACTTGGGAGTGAGCAGCTCCGTGCCTGGTCCATCACGGCATTTAAGCGCACACAGTCCCACTGGGTCAAAGCCTGAGTTATCCCCGGGGGAGGAGCAGAAGATAATTCAGCATGGATGGCTGAGCAGGAGGACAGGGCGAGAGCGACAGCTCCGGAGAGTCGCAGGCAAAGGACCCAGGTGACTCGGAGCGCAGAAGAGGAACCGGCTGGGAGCTGACAAATGCAACATCAGAAAGGTGCTGCAAAGACCCCCACATAGCGAGGCACGTGGGCAGATGTGCCGTCCGGAGCGCGTGGTCTGAGCGAGCAGCCAAGGAAACGCATTGTCCCCTGAGCAGCAACTCAGCTCGGCACGTGGGTGCCCGTGCCGCTCGACTGGCCTCAGCGCTGTTCCCAGTGTTTCGTCACAGCTGTGCGGCTGACGAGCCCTGCACACCCTGGGGACAACCATGGGGATGTCCCTGGGGTCTCCCTATGCTTTTCCCTGGAGAAACACTGGGCGACCTCCTCAAAGTGCCCTGCTGCTTCCTGCCTTAGGGACAGCACACGAGGCAGTACTCGTGTGCACCACAGGGCACAAGAAAGAGCTGAGTGATGGGGGAGATACATGGATAGATATTTTATCGGGGTGGTTTGGAAGAACAGAGTAAATTACAGAACAAACATTTCTAAACAGGGCCCAATGCTCCCTTAGCAGAAGGGCCCAGCAGGAGTTCTGCAGCACCCTCCCAGGCTGCGGGCGCTCAGGAGGGAGCAGCATGGCCGCGTTGTCTCCTGCCTTTGCCCACCTCGGTGCAAGGTGAGCGCAGGCAGCGCTGTGTGCGCTAGAAACGCACCCGGCAGTGCGGCCGAATCCTGGCCCTCCTTCCTGCACAGGGCAGGTCCTGACACCAAGTGGGAGCTTGCCATGCCTGAGGATAAGCATCAGCTGTGGTCCCAAGGCACGCAACGTGGCTGCAGAGGCTGTGGACATGGCCCAGTCATTTGCCTGAAACTATTAAGAATGTTACTGTGTGATAAATTATACTGGCAAGTACCTCTGCTTTATACAATGAATCACACTGGAAAGACCTCAGACGGAGAAAGGTATTATAAATAATTGAATTTTAAAGTTCCCTAAAATGACCAAAAAGCTTTTAAATACATTCAGTGGTCCTGGTTTTAAAGTTCAGGTCCTTGGGCCAACCAGGGTTCCAGCTCTCCCTGAGATCTCTGTCCCCCATAGCAGTGTTCTCCTACAAAGCTCATGCTTGATGCGTGTATACATTGCCTATACACAAATGACAGCTGACAAATGGGTAGCAATAGGTCTGCAAGTGAGATCAAGGACCTGGCACCAAACCTGAGGGGATGGAGAAAGAAAAAAAGAAGGAAAGCTACCTGCTGTGCTGAGCGTGGCTGCTGCCGCTCTCAGGCAGGCAGCAGAACTTGCTTGAAGCTCTTTCAGCAGGTTCTTCAGGAACCAGGAACGACTTTTTTACTGTTTTGGCTCTACTGAGCCAGGCTGAAACACATCAGACACCGCCCTGCCCTAGGTTCAATATTTGGCAACTTTTCTTGTATAAAATAAAAAGGAGGTATCTGAAATGAAATATAAGTGGACAAGAGAGGCATAAAAAACCATGTATTTGTGGTTAAACAGTGGAAGAACAATTCCAGTTCACGCAGGGCAAAAACATGACCTGTGGAAGCTTCCAGAGGCAGCAGAGTGCGGCTGGACAGGATCTGTGCCTGGGGGAACGAAGCTGCCAGCTCCTTCACAAGTATTTTCAAGGTTTTATCATATGAAATATTGCGTGCCAGTAAAGGTACAGAGCTCGCCGTTGGGTACCGCTCCTTCCTTTTCATCTTTTTCTACCTCATTTGCAATACGAGCACCACACCTCAGTCCCCCTGCTCGTTTGGCAAGGTGTCTGTGGTGTGCAAAGGATCTGGGCAAGGGTAGAGGGGCCAAGCCACCGCGAGGATCGGGCGCTGCACAGCACCACTCCCTGCCCAGATGGAAACCCAGAACAATCAGGTGCTTAATGTGCTACAACCCATTTGACTAGCCACGTTTTTGACTTTCTGTAAATAATGCGCTAAATGGAAAAAAGAAGGTACCATTTTTCCTTCTCCTGAGTTACTGATAACAAGACAAGTTCCTTCCCTTACAGTTTGTGCATATAAATGTGATTAATGTAAAAAAAAATGAAAGTGCCAAAATCTCTTTCTCTCTCTCTCTTTTTTTTAAAGCATTGCCCTTTTCAAAACAAGGGGAAATTCAGTATAGTTTCAGTGCCACAGTGATCAAACAGTGTCACATCACTATGGCAATTGCTGCCCAGGCCAGGAATACAGATCAGCTTTAATTGTGCAACGCCTTATTGCTGGTGCATGTCAATCAGAACCTATGAATTGAGAAAAATTTGCTCTGTTCATTCTGTTAAATGATGTATCCAATTAAACCTGTTAGAATTCATGATCTTCAGTCAAGGTTAAATGAAAGTAGTTACTCCTGTCAGCTAGGTGATTAAATGCTGCCTACATCAGGCACATTTATGTGCAAAATTAAAATTTTGGTATAAAGCATGAATCTTTATGCATGCCAGTTAATTATCTTGCGGTTCCTCCATTTATTAAATGCCCACTGCATTTCTTCTTAATCATCAGCTTCCTTTCAAAACTTATTTCATCCTCTACACTATACCAAATTTCAGTGTTTAAAATGAAATGCTTTCTCAATGAAAACTTCCTCTTTTCAAGGGTTTGGCTGTTGCTATGTTACTGAAGATGGCCATTAACAGTTTTTTGAGTCATTATGCAGAAGACCGACTTGTGTTGTTTTGTTCGATTCCGAGAGTGCGTGATAGGAACCCCCCGGGCTGCCGCCGCCAGTCATTTCCTCCTTCCCAGAACTATCGGAGTTTTGCTGCACATCAGCCAACTTCGGCGCGTGGCCAGGCAGCAGGAAAACGAGCAGCGGATGTGCTCCTCCGGCTTGCTCGCACAGGAACGGAAGGACAAGGTGACAGCAGGGCGCGGGCACCCGCAGGTACCAGAGCCACGACAGCCCTCCGATGCCCTGTGCCGTGAGCTCAGCGGGCTGGCCCCAGCCTCCTGCCAGCCTTCAGCCTGCATCCGTATTCCCTTTGGTTTGGCAGCGTGATGGGTCCTCGTTGCCCTAGGCAGCTACCATATTGCAACACCATACTTTAATTAGAAGGAAAATAATGTGTTGCATGCTTAAAATTAAATTAAATTGCATATTTATATTTATAAGACACAGTATTGGCAGGGTTTAAATGCTATATGAATTGAGAAACCAGCATACAGGTGTATTATAGTGATTTCTAGCTGAAACATTTGCTAGAAATGCATACAAAGCAGGGCAGCACCAAATGCTAATTTAATACCCTAAGACAAGGCTCTGTGATCGTACAAGCACAATTTCACATATTCTGTGTGAACGTTTATGCCCTTTCATTATGAAAAGGTATTAAGAACCTTTGTTACAAACAAGCAACATAAAAAATATGTCATACCACTTCACGACTACTAATGAATAATATCATTTAAAACAGACTGGGAAATAAACCAGTATAGCACATTCTACTAAACTAGTACTATAAATATGCACAAAGTTGTTATTAAAGATAAATGCACACAGTAATTTTCTACTTGTAGGTTTTACAGGCATAATTTTGAATCATACAATATTTTTTAAAACACATCACAGAGATGGGAGCCAACAGAAAGCCTGACTGGCAGCGATTCCCCATGATCAATACGTGATGTCTCCATCTATCTTTGAGGGCCCACATAAATTACCTTGTGGTAGCGCGAACCTTTGAGATGGGTGATGTGATTAACGCATTCAGGGTCACAGCAGGCAATGCCTGATCATGCGGAGTTTCCACCTGTGGCACTGCCGTAGAGCAGCCGCATTCACACAGCTCGGCGGGTGCCAGCGGACGCCCCGGGCAGCGCGGGCAGGAGCATGGTGGCCAGGTCCACCTCAGCTCCCCGCTCCTGAGGGGCGGCTCATTTTCTGTCTATCGCATGTGCCTTTCAGAGTGTCCAAAGGTGCGAGATCTGTTTAGCAGCACGGGGAGGTCACGTGCGGATCTGCCTCACCTGCGGGCCTCCCTGGGGAACCACGGAGCAGTGATCTGCGCTGGCTGCTCTCGCCTTCCCTTCCGGCAGCAGCCTCCTCTCCACATCCCGGGCAGCAACAAGCAAAAAGCTCTCCTGCTCCCATCAGCTGCAAATAATGGAGAAAAACAGGTATAGTTTTCCTTTTCTGTTCAGCAACTATAAGCCCAATCTCTCTAGGTACCTCAACAAAAGAGGAACAAAAGGAAATCTTCACAGTCACAGAGAATAATTCCTCTGGGGCTCTGGCAGGAGACGGTATCGCACCAGGGAAGGTAGTTGGACAATAAGCCTTTTTTGGAGGTTGCTGGGATTTCTGTTGCTGAACTGCTTCAACCCACTTGGACCATCTAGAACTTACATTTAATGCCTGTTCTTCTTTCTCTATGTGTTCTTTCACTCTGGTCCTCCAAACCCAGGTATCATAAGCTGTGAACACCAGGCCCAATGTGCCTCAATATTACCCCATGAAAAGACACTGGCAGGACAATTTATTTCTGCTCAAACAATTTCCCCATCTTAAAATTATGATTGTTAGGTTAGCATCCCATTGAGATGAGAAAAGAGCTGCAGCTTCAGGTTGTGTCTAAAATTTTAAGGAAGGCAAGCTGCACTGATTTATCTTCAGCATACTGTTTTATACCCACAAGAGCAAAAAATTTCGTCTTAGTAGTGATTAAATTGTGCAGAAACTGACTGACACTGATAAGGCAAACATCGCAGTCTGCTTAAACAGACTGAGAGTTGCACATCAAAGGCTGGTTGGTCACAAGGATATAAGTGTACACACACACACAGAGACACACAAAGGTTTATTTGATTTGATAGGCAATTTTATCTTTGATACACATATAAAGCAATATATAAAGATAAAATAAAATTGGCATGGAATTATCTATTTTTAGTAGATAGATTTACAAAGAATTTGTGGTTTAGATTATAGTCATTTTATGGCAAAACTTACTTAGAAAGTAATTAAGCATATTTTATCCATTAATTCATATATTTTGTTTTGCATTGTGCTGTTGAAACAAAACTAAAAACTATGGAATGGAAGGAATTTTTTTTGCTGAATATTATAAATGAACAGAACAAGGGTTGTTAATGTTTGTCATTTTCCTTATCTGTACACATGAATATGTTATATGCTCATTTCCATTGCAAATGGAACATCAGAATGATCATTGCAAACTGAAATATACTGTACATTTCATTACTTCATTTCTTTGAAAATACCACTGACAAAAATAATCAATTGCTGGTATTCTTGTACTAAAGCTTTGCAACTCAATGAAAATTGACTGAATTAATGGTGTCTGTCCAGAATAAAGCAGGCATCATACTCTGGAGGGTCATTATTATTCACTGCTGAAACAAAGTCAGCCTATGCAGCCCTGAATCATGACAGGGCAACTGTGCAAGGCACTGCACAAACATGCAGTCGCTCTGTTTCTGGCACACCTTTCCTCCACCCTCCTCACATTTAATGTAACGAAATGAAGGCAGAGAGGAGACATGACTCCTTATTATAGCCACATCAGTGAGCAAATACTGAAGAGGGAAAAGAACTGCTCGAGATAAAGGACAAGGTTTTCACAAGCACAAACGTGTATAAAATGGTTGTGAATATATTCAGACTGACAAGTAGGAGGTTTTTATCCATCTGAGCAGTGAGGTTCTGGAGCTGCATTCCTACAGCAGCTGTGGGGCACGAGAAACCTCTCTAGGTTAGGGAGAAACTCGGTCTGTTTG
This sequence comes from Chauna torquata, assembly GCA_013399475.1. NCBI lineage: Eukaryota > Metazoa > Chordata > Aves > Anseriformes > Anhimidae > Chauna > Chauna torquata. Next base: position 39,038 of record VXAL01005643.1, on the reverse strand, counting down.
GGAAGGTGATTATTGGCATTAGCTTTCTGTCTACCACACGGTTTACTGCAGAATGTCTCATTCTCATTTGGCCCTAGAGAGTTTCAAAATGTGCTAATGAATTAAAAAAATACAGTGAGATAATAGTGCCTAGTCCAAAGTGGGTCTTTTGTCATAGAACACAACGAGAGGAAGAAAGAGATGTAAGAGCAAGGATTAGCTCTGAGCTCAGAATGACATTTGAAGATACAGTAAAAAACTGCTCAAGATGGAAGGAGGACTGGGGCTCTTCACAAAATGATGACCAGTCAGAAACCAAAAATAATGTAGAATAAATACACAGGAATAAAAACATACGATATATAACAGGAAGGTAAACCGCATCCTTCTAAACTGAGTGGAACTCACAACCGTGTACACTTGGTCTTACTGCTAATGGGACAACAGGTCATACCCTGAAAACCCTCACTTATGCAAGTAATCCCACTAAAATCAATGGTAACCCATGACTGTAATGACTGCTTCCTTGTCTCCGTTAGGGATTGCAAGGTCAGGTCCATTTTCTGTGCAATATTGGATGAATGCTAGAAAATCAATAGCTCTATTGAGACTTCTTCTTTTGGAGTAAAAATAAACCTGGATCATCTTAAGTTCAAATGTTCATTGTTCCTGGATGTTTTTATAAATTCCTTTTGAAAGCAAAATGGCCAAATCAAAATGGAGTGAAATGTTCACCTTTTTGGTGTGTTTTACAGGTTGTTTTTATAACTGACTCTGTAATGCCATAAAGGTCAAAGGCAACTTCGTTGTTTCTTTGTATTTTTTCTCTACCAGTTAAAACTGACATTAACTCAAGTTTGCTGTTTTATAATATTTTTGTTTAAGCAATTCCATCTATTCAAGTGACTCAGGGACAAGTGGAGGAAAGAGAATGCCAGAGTCTGTTGTTTCAGGAGTTCTGCTGTATTATTGAAAAGTTGTTGGTCTTTTTGCCACAGAAAATTCAAGCGAAGGACTTTCTTTTTTAATGAAAAGATTTTAGTGCAGTCATAGAAATAAAACTTATAGTGGAGTATTGCTTTGGTACCATGGAAAAATTTACTCAATTCTGTTCACATTACAGGTTATTACTGTACTTCAGGCACTGTGGAGCACCTTCAACTATCATTTAGTTTAAAACGCCTAAACCTAGCTTGGTATTTTTATTCTTAGTTTGCTACTAATCTACAATTACACCTACCTGTGATTGTGTCCAAATTGACTTTTCATACTGAAATATGCTAAATCTCTGTGTTTGGTTGCCTTACACTTCACTCATGGTGGGTGACAAGGAAATTATGATTAATCCAAGGCATACAAAATAACCTATTTTAAGCTTTTTCTAATAGCTTCAAGTTTTTCTGCAGCAATGGTGAGCCCTTGTTGGCTTGAATGAAAGTTTAAGACCTATTTCTTTATGGTGGAGATGTGAAGTGGTCAGCTTCCTGTCTGGCATAAGGAGTAGAACGTGCCAGAATTCAAATGGTGGTTACAAAAGAGGTAAACTCACAGAAAATAATGGCTAATTCCTTTAACCTTGATTATTATCAAAAGAGCTTAGAAATGTAAGGTTTGCCAATTAAGAAAAGGGGTTAATGAATAGGAATAGGTGTGCTTTCTCTCATAGAGAGGCTTTAAAATTTTGGAGTAAATAGATCCCAAATTCATTCTGCATTCACAAAATGCTACACCTGAAGCATTTGGCTCACCCAGTTCAAATATTTTTTCCCAAGACATTTTCCCAAGTATTAAAGGAAGTGTCAGTTCTCTTTCAGTCCAGCTTAATGGGAATTTTGGATGAGCAAGAAATAAAACTGCTTTGGTGTCCAGGGTTCAGCTGAGGCGGTTGTGTTGCTCCTGGGGCCCAAACATGAGTATGGACTTCTTCCAGGATTCCAGCACAGCTAGATTTATTGGTGTACTGGGGTGCAAATCTAAGGATGTATTCATTGCTCACCCTCTTTTACCTAACTCTTCACAGCATGTTTTCCACGCACTGTGTGGCACATCAGCCGTAACTTCCTCCACTCTTGTACCACTGAACAAGTAACTGTAGTTTGACTATGACTGCTAACAACATTATTCACAAAGCAATGTATAACAATAAGCTGTTGTAACACATATTTAGATAATAATGTATACTTTTCAGATACACCATGCTTGCATTGTTTTCATAGCTGCATTGCTCACACAAGTTCAGTAGCACTAACATTCTTAGTAGCACAAAAAATGTAACTGAAAATCCAGGAGAACAACTGGGACCATTAAGACCTCACACAAGCACAGTACAATACTACATTAAGTGATCTTCAGTGTCTTCATTGTGTCCTTGCTTTACTTCATTGCCTGGTTATATTATTAATAAATAAAAATAAACAAAACAAAAACAGTACCCTAACACAGAACCCAAAACAGTGGACAACACGACACAGTCTGTTTTTTAACTAACTGTACTGGCTACAGTGTAAGAATAAAAATATTCCAGTTCTTGGAACAGTATAAAAATTAGGCATCAAAACAGGTCAGATACTTACATATATCTTTTTGATGTGCTCATATGATAGGAGAGCAGATTGATAAAGGACAGAAGAAATGCTAAATATGCACCATGACAAACAGTGAAAAATTAAGTATTGTAACTAACATTAATTACACTCTAGTAAGATGAATAGGCTGCTCATCATTAATGAGAATGTACACCTTTGTCTAAGTTTCACATCTACCTGTGATAAATGTGCTAATGGCGATAAAATACATCATAGTAACATTTGAATTAACAGCACACTAATAGATTGACATACAAGTATGAATAAAGCATTTAATCATAAACATTGTACCACACCCAATAGAAAATTTTCTTTTATGCTTATATCAAGCAAAATGGGTAAACATTACAATCTTATTTTAGTTTATACTGAGATAATCTAACAGTATGACTCTATACTATCCCAATAGTTGTAGTCCAGATTATTAGATACTTACACAGTCTTTTGGGAGACATTCAGGCAGTTTAACCAAACAGTAACGGGAACTTCTGAACAGAAAGGGTGGGGCTGGATCTCAGTACAAACTACCCACTGGCTCTTGCCCATGTGGCAGGGATGGAATATTCAAGCAATCTTCATGATGGTCTGACTCCAATGCCTATTAAAAGATTAACTTCAATTTTTTCTTAATGAAAATCAAAGCAAGCCCACTAGTCTTCAATGCTTATCTGTATCATTAGAAGCCTTTCTCTCCTGTGTTCCCAATGCCTTTTTTCCAGCAGAAAGGCACAGGGGTGATTGCGCTGGGCATGGAGAGCGAATGGCCAACACTGCCTCCTGTGCCTGTGGAGCACAGAGCTAAGGGAGCTGCAGCCGCCCCGTTTAGAGGAGCTGGCACAGGCAGCTGCAGAGTTGTGCCCTGTGCCTCCACAGCAGCCCTACAGGGAGGGTTCCTGGGGTGGCCAAGGGAAGGTCCCCAGGGCAGCCAAGGCCAGACCTCTCCTAACAGACATTTCCCTGTTCACCCACCGCCCTGCTGAATGGCCCACAGCTCCTCAGGTACCCAGGCCTGGAAGCTACCTCTGTTTATCTGAGAAGGCCACCTTGCAACACAGCTATAAGATCTCACCTGGCATGCAGATTTCTGGGGGTCTGTCTTGGCAAGGTAATAAGTAGTTTCTGATCCATGCCACAGCTTCAGCTGCAGGAGAGAAAGACTCTGATGGTGGGGTGGGAATAAGACTGGGGTCTTGCTTACTGAGATATTAATCCTCAAAAGAAGGGAAGAAAAGGAGGCTCTGATGGGGAGAGGGAAAGAGAGAGGGACAGGAATATTGGCACCTCCTGCAAGAATCCTCTTGCACCTCCAAACATGACCAGCAGCAACAGCACGTATTTTTCCAGAGTCCATTACTCTTCCCACCCATTGCAGAAGTCACAAGCACCCACTGGTGCTCTCCCAGATCATTTCCAAGCAGTCAGCCACGTTACTTAATGCCACCATTGAGAAAATGTGTGCAAATCCTTGTGCCCTGTTACAGGGTCTCAGATGGGGGACAGCAGAAGCTGCCAGTTGAGGTGCTGTAAGAGGCAGCTGGAGGTGAAGATTTGTTACACCACTCCAGCCGGATTCCTGAGACAACCTCTCACCATTCTCTGCTTGTAGAGGAGACTTTGGTCCTTTGGCTGACAAGTGATTTTTCGCTGGGCATGGAGCCAGAGTGCACAGGCAATAACCAGCACAAGCTTTCCTCCTCGTCCAGGGCTGAAGCTCAAAGCTTGGTTGGGAAGGAAGAAGGTTGGATTTTACTGCCCAGCTCCTTCTCTCATGTGCTGTTCACTAAGTCTCCACTTTCATGAAGAGCTTGGCAGGCAGCGACGAGAAAGCAGAGGGAAGAAAGCACCTGTGTGTTCAGTAGTAGCAAGCAGGGCTCTGGTACAGGGAGGACTAACAAATGGTATGAGGCCTAGCTGTATTAATAGTTTCCTGAAGACCATTCAAACAGTGCAAGTTCATCAGTGTATTTTTAATGCAATTAAACAGATGGCTTAAAATACTTTATTTATTGCCAGGGCTCACGCAGGCTGCACAGGACACGGCACTGAGCCTGTGCAGCACCTGTTACAAAATCCTGAGAGACAGCATAAAAGCTAGGTACACTACTCAGGCACAATTCATCCACTTGCCTGGACCACAAAAAGGCTCTGCAGAAGGTCAGCAGCCATACAGACACAAGCTGAAAATCATGCCTGCTGCCATCCTTGTAAACCACACTGCACCAAGACAACCTGTGCTGGATTTGCAGAGGGGGAGGCTACAGCAGCATCCAATGGGAAAGGAAGTCCCCACATGCAGAACAGGACACACACGTGGCCAAAACACTACAGCTTCCCTCTTCTGTCTAAACTGACAGATCGCTCCAGGAAATCTGAAAGCATTCAAAAAAGAACATAGGGATTTCAAACTGTTTATACATTTTATACTACTCCACAATAGCACAAGCAGGCAAGCCAGCACTGTAATACAGTGTGACTGCACTGGTAGGCACCACATTCACATTGAAAACACATATTTTATTCTTTCTTTATTACACTAAATGGTACATTACCTTAGTGCTGTTTTCCTTTGCATTTCAGCTGGCAACATTGATTAGGGGAACACTTCTGAGCTTCTTCCTCCCATGCAATAATCTTTATAATTTCACATTTCTAAATGCTGAAAGTGCACTAATGCAAGTGGGAAGAGTTTCCTCTGCTATTTCACATACTTAAGAAGAAGATGTTATCGATTCATATGCTCTGCTCTGAAAGTGCTTTGCAAAGGCCAAAAGTATTATTATTTTCATTTTAGCAAGCAGGAAAATGGCACACAGATTGCCCAGGGTCACCCTGCAGATCAGTGAGAGAACCAGGATTAAATTCAGACCTTCCGGGTCTGGTGCAGAGACCATTCTGCTGAGCTATTTTTGGAAGGTCAGAACCCTCCAAATGAAGCATGGCCATCATACACAACCCATTCTCACAGTATAAGAATCATTTATGACATCTATAACATTTTTTTCTCTGGTACCTTTTAATGGCTATAAGCATAAAGTGAGTTCTTTGCATTAACAAATGAAGAGCTGAAAAAGGCAAAAATTTTAAATTTCAAGCTGAAGAAATTTACACTAGTTTAACTCCTACCTGCTGGACTCTAATGATGTTAATAACCCAAACACTGTGTCCAGCAGCAGCTGAAATTCTGCTTGCACTAACTTTGAGTTGAACTCTGGGTCACGGAGATATAATCATTTACAGTTTAAACAATAACTGCAGAAACGTATTCCTTATCAAAATTGACATGCTTTTGGAGAAATTAATCTACCTAAAAAAACCAGAAAATATATAAAGATTTACTAATCATGTAATAAAGTTTGAAGCTTGTGGACATGTCAATATTTGCCACAAAAATACCAGCTTGATAAGCTGTGGATCAGTGTGGAAAAACATTTTCTCTCCTGTATTCAGTATTTGAAGAGGGCAAGGTGCAAGTATTATGTTCACATTACAGCTACAAATGTGAAGAAAATAGAATTAAATTAGAGAACTATTCAAGGACAGTTAGCAGAAATTCTTATTCACAAAATACTAGCAGTGGTAAAAGATGGTTCAAATCCACTTTCATTAACCATTTGGAATGTTAACTTGTATATTTCCTCTGTCACTTTTCTGTTCTTTCCAAACCTTCCCTTTACTGAAGATCACTGTGGCCTGAAAATAAAGGTCTTTACCAATAAACTGCCTCCCACTGCTTTTTCCATATCTCCCTCATATAACTACAGTATGCTGAGGTTTAAGTGGTGAGACCTAAAAAATGCATTAGTATGGAGAAAATGAAATAGAAGACCTCACATACATAGAAAGCAAAATATAGTTCACATATTTTGTGATTTTTTATGTTTGTTAAAAGAAAAAAACAATTACAAATTCTAAAGGACTACCTGAGGATATATCACAGTTTTACCTCCGTAAAACTGTCAATATATATCCTGCAACACTCAATTTTGGCCTTTACTTTGCATGAGCAACTCCCGCTGACATCAGTGTGTTCGGATGGACTGAAGGATACTATTTTCCCATGGCTCCTATTGCTATTTTCAAATGGATAATGCTGCTTTTTTAAGCCCAAAGTGCTGAGTATCTTTGGTATTAGGCATGACCTTTTTATGCAGGCTTGTTCTCTGATCTCAACAAGTCTTCTGGGTAATCTAGCAATTTGCTAGCAACAGCCTCATAAAGAAAAATAACACAAAGCTTTCATTGTACATGCAAACTATGCAAATATTGTACATCTCAATAATGTGTTTTGCAATCACAGTTTTAAATGTCTGTGATCCTGGGGATATGCTAGCTGTTCCAGGATATGGGAGACAATTCATCTCTGGAGACGAACATTATTTAATTGGGCTAATGACTGATTTACTAACAAGAACTCCACTTGAAACATGCAGTAATTTATTTCTTTTATTCACCAGGGACTGTTGTTTTTCTGAAACAGATCAGTAAGCAACCACAGTAACAAAATATTTTAGATTGATTACTTTGTAGAAATGTAACTTTTAAATGTTTAATCTAAATGAGGCATTAACTCCAGTTGGTCAATCATTAACTTAATTTTAACTAACAACTTGATTCATCTTATTTGTTTGTTGATCAATGGGTCAAACGGGGTCTTCCAAGCATTGTCATGAACAATCCCTATGATAGAATTGACTACAAAATTATTAATGATTAATAAACCAGTATAAACCAAAACTCCACATATACAGTAGTCAAGATATGATCTTCATACAGAGTTTCCTGACATCATACCTTGTTCCCACATGGGAGTTCTGCAGAAGGAGACCCTGTCTTAAAGCATACTGTAAGACAGAGAGCTGAAATGCCCATATCCCTTTCAGACTTTCAGCAGTTTTGTTACAAAATGGTCAGATAGGAAGATTAGTTATTTCACCTTCAATTTCAGCATGATGTTACTTTGTACGGCCATCAACAAACTTCCAGTCACTCTTTTTACTGGTAGACTGGGGTTATATTCTCAACGATATGGATAGTGACATCTGGAGAGGCTGAAACCTAAACGCGTGTTACCCCAAGCCCAAGTCTCAAACAATTTTAAACCAGCAAGGACCAATATCACAAGACTGATTTTCTGTTGAATCAGGGCGGACAGAGCAATCTGGGAAGTGTATAATATCAGTATTTTCTTCACGTCAGAATGGTGAACCATATTTTTGTAATTACTCTGTCCTTTACAACTTCATCAAAGCAAACAGAGGCACAGCTGGCATGTTTACTTCCTAACTCAGCACTAAATTCTGCAGTACAGTATGACAGGAAGTCTGTCTTTTTCCTGATGTGTATTTTGAACTCTTTTTTATTTAGACTTTTCAGCCATTTACCTTTAGATAACCTGGGCTAGGCAGTGCGTAACTGGAGAAAAGAGCAGAGACTGGAGGCTGGAACACAGCCCTGACACTGTAAGTCTGCTATACTATGATTGCAGTGTTGCTGCTGATGACTGTCACAACACCACTCACAATAACTGTTCCTTCACCCACCTGAAGGCATCCCATGCGTCATCTAGTCTTGCTCTCAGCCTAACCTGTCTGCAGGGGTTGTGCAGTTACATTGCTGCTGGCAATTAGAAAAGAAATCCACGGTATTTTTTCTCCCAGGAAAGCTTCTGAAAACGTCTGTGCTTTCTCTTTCAGGGATGTGTGGCATAAAGAATATTCTTTATCTTCTAGGAAATTTAGTACCTGTATGTTAAAGATCCAATTAGCATTAATGAAAAAGATCTTTTTCTCTCCACAATTAGCCGCTATTGACATAGATACAACAACTGCAAGGCTTTGTGGCCTTACCCTCTATTTTATATCTCATCAGAGCTGCTACAGACTGACTGAAGACTGGGACCTTACACAGAGTATGCAGGAGTCAATCTACCCATGCCATCACACGAAGCAAGGCTTCAACTTAAAAAATTTGCTGGTGCTTAACTGGGCCTCAGAGCTTGCAAGAGTTGCAAAGAATGCAATGCTGAAACTAAACCTTTGGTGCCTGACACTATGAGCTACATGAAATTCATCAGCATGATAAGTGTTCTCTTCATGCAGTATCAATAGCCATCTTTCTTAGGTGGTATGAAATTAATCCTTCCCTTGAAGCAACTTTCTCTTGGTCACTATATCTTATTTCTTGGTGACAAATGGACAGGATGTGCTACAGAGGAATCCAGCACGAAGGAGACGAGGCAATGTAAACAGGCATGCTGCAAACCTCCCACTACCTACCTCTTTGGGATGTCAGCACTGCTGACACCCGCTGCTCAGCAGAATGCTGAAAGTTAATATTTCCCAAGCCTCAAGCAGAGCAAACAGGAGCTTTTTTTCCCTTTCACACATGGGCATTATTTGGGAATTGCAGCCTCCAAGGCACAGCAAAAACAGGGTACGCTGCTGGGTAGGTGTTAGAGCCTCCTCCTGCAACTGCCTGCCTGGGGTTGTCTGATGTTGTCCAGTCCAAACAAGTCTGATAATGACAGCCCTCAAGAGCTGTCACAGAATTGCGTTAATAGTACATACCAGACTGAAATTTCTGAGGTTTCTTTGGAGAAAGATTTTCTGTGGCACTCATCTGGGGAATCTGGTTTTTTGACATACATCCTGGAGCCTTTATGTTTCCTAAAAACATACTGACATTTAAGAAGCGTGTTCTTTGGCAGTGTTTAAATATGTCACATTTTGCAGAAATAAAATGGCAAAGGGGCTTGCAATTAACTTGGGAACACTTTTGGAATTTCACAAGCTCCTGCCATTTCTGTGATCTTTGATATTTTCTTGAAATATCACTAGAAAATCTATGCCTAGCAATAAAATCTCATTTATTTGGACTGTTCAAATAAATCATATTTCTTAAATGTGCCCACACCAATTTTTCAATTACCTTCTCCAGGTACGTCTTTGCAGTTTTCCAGCCTCAGTCCTCTGGACTTTTCCCCTGGGAGACACAAGGCCACATGATACTGTGTCACATTGGTTACAGCTCAAATAGATTCAGGAAAGTTCTCAATTCTGTCAGGTTTCCTAAAACCTGACAAGAAGATTACAAAGCTCAGTTGTAAGAAGTATAGATCCAGAATTTACGACCTGTGGAAAAGAAAATTGAACTAAGAGCAGGGCCAGCTTTGGCAAGGTCATCTTCAAACTCTTGTTGCTGTTTGGCAACTTCTGCCTGACTAGCAACACCCTGGAAAGTTTCACACCTCCATTTTCACACCCACTGGGATCATGCTGCATGGCAAACAATGACTGGAAGCAAACGTATTTACAACCCCATGAAACCGACCTATTTACAAGCTAGTCCATCTCAGGAAACCCCTCAACTTCAAATTCAATTGCACAGGTGCAAATGACAGCCTATTTAACACTTGATTTAAATTTCAAGGTTTTACAAATTAAATAAGCTTATTATATATTCCATACTTCTAGCTCTGAAGGATACCATTCCTACAGGAAAGCTACAAGATTTGTGAGTAGTCTGTGTGGTTAAATAAAAACGTAATTTTGACATCCTAAAATCTAAGTGTTATCACTCTAGAAAAAAATTGAGGCATACAAAGTGTCAGTCACAAATATGATGAATTTGTATATTTGCAAATGAACAGGCAAGTATGTGAAATGTGTAACATACTGCATTCTCTAATATTTTGCATCTCTTATTTCCATTAACACTCAATGAATACAGAATCTGAAAGCACAGAGAAGTGCTACGAGGATGGCTGTCACCAGCATCAGTAATTCTAACAAACGTCTGGCATTTCAATCAAAAGAAATGCATGCACTGGATAGAATGAAGCAGAACTGGTTCCCAACCAGACACTGTGCCAAATCACTTGAATTTATGCCCAGTGGCAATTGTGCAATAGCTGGAAGTTTGGATGCACATCCCTCATTGTGAGTATGGTCATACTAAAAAGGGTAAATTAAATCAATGCAAAGCTGCTTTCAGTTGGATGTGAAGGCTAACAGAAATGTGTTCTAGTTCAAAGCAGAGGAGCAGACAGTGACACTTGTTACTAAACACTAGCTGGCAAACATGACAGAAAGACAAGACCTGAGGCAGCAGTCTCCATGTTGATGCGATCTTCATCGCTGACGGAGGAAGTCAAGAAGCTACCTTGTTTTCCGGATTCCTCATCTTGGCAGCAAAGGCAAAACTGTGGGGAGAGGGGTGGGAGGGTGGCACCTCAATGCAGAGAAGCCATATGCTCTACTCTGTGCTTTACCTTTAATGTAAAGAGAGAAGATATTGCTGAGGTCTTTCAACAAACACATACAACAGTAATAGGCAGAGAATCTTCAGTAAATCTGTCCAAAGAAATAGGTTTTGACAATGCGACATTTGTTCTACATTGCTTACCAGGTGCTTCACTGGGGGTACAAAGCCAAGACCCTTCCCCCGACCTCATGTCTCTGATACAGAGGTAGAGTTGCCATTGCACCTGTCTCTAGCAGCCATGGAGAAAGAGAAGAGATTATCTTGTTCGGAAATGTAGCCTTCAAAATAAACATGGATCCATAGGCATTTAAACAATAGAAAAACATGAAATGTGCCCACTCCACACATTGTCTAAACCGTGATAGCTGCCCTGAGCAGCAATCACATCCCAGACAGAGAACAGCTGGGGAACAGGGACTGAGAATGAAAGCATTGGTCCCTCGAGTCCCCTTCCAGGTGGATACAGCTTGAGCTACACCAGTATAAATGAATAAATTATCACATATACATAAGTATGCATGCGTGTATGTAAATATTATATTTAGGTGTATATATATGCTGGTGTATTTATATTACCATCATAAAAGACATCAGCTCAGTTTCACTTCATGTGGATGTTAATAGATGTATGCATATTCTGTTCATCTTCATCTGCGATGGCTTTTCCTTTACTAAATTTTTCTGTGCACTGTCCTGTTTTGTCAATCTGTGCCTTGGTGTCTTTGTTTCTCTGATGAAGTTCTCTCTCTCAAACAGCAAGCCTAGACCTCAGATCTTCCACCTAAATTATTACAGAAGAGAATTGGTAATTAAGTTTTAACAAGATTTAAATGATATTAAAAACAGACAGTTAAAAGCAGACACTGCCTTTGGCTTTGTTGTAAATTTGTATAATTATTTTTAGTCCTCTAGAGAATGCATAATTATGTTTCTGTATTTATAAAAATACTGCCCTGGAGGCACCAAAACAAATTTTATAGTCCACTGATTTGCATATTAATGTCAGTCTTGTGGTATCAAATGTACTTCTTAGCAAATAAATGTCCATGACAATTTTCAAAATGTCCAAAGAATTTTAGAGTGCTCTCAATTATTTAATTTTTTAAAAAAGATATGGTCTAAAGACAAGTAAGAAAAACAGCACAGGGATAAACATACAGTATAAGAACCTCAGGAGAGAGATGAAGCAGGCAAACTAAACAAAACATGTATGGATTTTTAACAGCCTTTGGTTAAAACAGTTTCGGTGTTAAGACTTACAGTCTGATCCAAAGCTCTTTGAAGACACTTTGGCGGAAGATTTTTAACAATTCAGTCCTGTACATTTGCCTCCCTACAAAACCGTGATCACTGTGAAAGATCCTCTTCTTGACCAAGTGTCCTCAGATACTTTTCAGAATGAGAGTAAAACTCAGGGATAAAAGACATTACTTGATACAGTCTAAAATTGTAATCAGAGGCTGGAGCTCTAATGGCCAAAGTTTGTATCACCAGTAGCAAAGACTTTGGTTTACTGGTGGAAGATCATGGACATAGAGCCGTCTCATGGACGTACAGCCATCTCTTCTGTGCCACTACATACAGGAAATAGTAGTTAGGTAAAGACTCGTTGCTCTCATTTATGAATCTCCCCTGTAAAATCCTAGTAGATTCACAGTTGGTTTTATTCTTCAGTTGTCTTGCAGTTTGTTATTTTTAAGAGGCATTTTCAAAGCCTGGAGTCCTACTCCTACAGAGCTAAGAAAAAGTATATGCTTTTTGTGCTTGTTTAGACAATAGCATAATAAGAACAATAAAGATATCAAACTAATTTAGGATTCAATCCAGTTATATATATATATATATGTAGAGAAAACTCTTACTAGCACTCAGTCAAAAGACAATGAAATCAATGGGAGATTTCTTTGTGCATGGATGGAAAAATTACAATCATAGTTAATAATATTCCATTTTGTTATCAAGATAAATCTATTGGCCTTGCAGTTTATCTCCATATGGAGTTAATGTATTGTCAGCTGAAATAATGTGTTATTATCAGTGCAATAATTATCACTGTAATAATCTTAAACAATTATTTGGATTAGAAACTTGTCTTATTGTCCAAGTTTATAACGAGAGAGAAATACAAATTTTGTGATTTTCCATGCACAGAGCTCAAATGCTTGTTGCGTGCCAAAAATTAAACGAGAAAGTCAAATCTCAGTGTCTAATAGTAGCAGGTAAGTCTGGTGCCATGATGGCAAGGTCTGTTCCCAGCGCCATTAACAATGCAAATGGCAGCCAGAGTGGATGGAACAGAGGCCTGGATCCACGCGCGGCACGTTGTGAAGAGGTAGTAGTATGGCTACAGGAAGGAGCTGTGCGCCAGAAGCTGGCAACAGCGCACAGCTGACAGCTTCCCCGAGACAGAACGCAGATGGGAAAGAGTACAGCCTGTGCCTCCTGAATTGTCCTCGAGAAGCAAAGGGACTAACAAATTACTCTAGCGACTGGTGTACTTGGGCAAGTAATACTGACTTAGAGAACTTATCGGGATTACAGGTCTTCTCTTTGTAACGTCATATTTCATGATAACGGCACAAAGCTGCGTCAGGAGTTTTGGGCTGGACATTAGGAAAAGGCTCTTCACCAAGAGGGTGGTCAGGTACTGGGCTCCCCAGGGAAGTGGTCACGGCACCGAGCCTGCCGGAGTTCAAGAAGCATTTGGACAACACTCTCAGACATACGGTCTGATTTTTGGGCGGTCCTGTGCGGAGCCGGGAGTTGGATTCAGTGATCCTCGTGGGTCCCTTCTGACTCCGGGTATTCTATGATTCTGTGATTTTACAAAAATGATTGAGTGTCAGCCAACTGCTGGCTCAGGGCAACACTTGTTAGGCCATAAATGAGCTGATTGCATGTTCAGAACTACAATTTCCATGAAGTTTCATTCAAGGAGATATTAATGATCATCATTTGACTGTGACAAAATGGTGTCACAGAAGGAATATACACCTGACACTCTCTACTGGTCCCTTGCAAGCATAACTCCCGATACGTGATCTTTTGCTGTATATATTCTTTAACCAGAATGTTTAAAGAAAAAGCAAAAATATCTTAAAAAATAAAAGTAAAATACAAGATGAGCAGCCAAGACTGAGTAAAATGTTTCTGTGATGCTTCAAGGTTGATTCCCAATCATGTATATAATCTTGGGGATGAAATGAGGTGGTCTGAAAAAGCAAGCACAGAAAATTCTTGTGTTACTTTTTTATAACGGAGAAATCTTTGTTGGGTTACTGAGATCATTTGCACTTGGAATTTTATACCCACAATCAACTGCAGGAAATAAATTAGATGTTATTCACTGGAACTTGCCCTTGCAAAGTGCTAAGCATTGGCTTTAAGATGAAAAGGCAGGGGTTGATAACACCCAGCTCCTTGGAGTACTGAAGATGAAGAGAACAAATGATGGCACTGGCAATGGATGAGACCTGAGCACACATTCATTGTTCTGCTGGGTAAGTCACAGTACATGACACAGTATTTATGCTAGCCTTACGGTGTCTGTGAAAGGATAGGCTGTGGAACTACCTGATCCAGTATGAAGTCTGCCAGGAAAAGTGTCTCTTCAAAAATCTTGGATTAAATTTGAGCCAGCAGTGTGAGTTTTACTGGTATAGACCATTATGTATATGAGGTTGGAATGTTTTTGACTCTGAACCACGCGCCACAAAACCATATTTAATATCTGGTAGTACTATGATTTATAATGTCTGACTACAGACAGAAAAGTACGCTTACTGTTAGGAAAATATACTTAGCTTTTGTTTGCAATGTAAACCTCCCATAACTACAGAGTAAAGTTTGAGGGCAGGATCTGTTTATCTTCAGGGGTTTGACAGTGATGTAATGAGGTTTACACATACAAAGTTATAGAGTACTCTGTGAAAAGAGAACAAAATAACAACAAAAAATTAAAACAGAACTATTTGGAAGAGCTACTGATAGAGGTGTAGTTCACAGCTTTAAAAAATCATTTTCTAGCTTTCCTCTTTAGAGTCTTTTCTCTTCCTCCCAAATAGAGTGTGATAGATTTTGATTTGTTACAGAAAGCTCTTGGGTGTTGTGCAGCAACAGTGATTTTATTCTGCTGGTACTTGATGTTTCCTTCATTAACAGTCATACGTGCCAAGGCAGTGAAGTGGCTGATGGACCTGGGGCTAAAAGTAAATTCACACGAAATGTTTTTTACTCATACACAAGCCTGCTTTATCAAGGAGATAGAGTTTTGCAGGCAGACATGTTCAGAATTGCTACCTGTTCCAATAATTTTCTTTTTAATTGATGTTAATAACTGGGGACCAGTTACTACTTGGCTTCACTGTGTGTGTAGCAGAGGAAAGAGAAACAGAGAGGAGATGAAGAGATGGCCAAAGGAGCCTTCCTCCTCTTCAGTCAACCTGCAGGAAAAGTCAGTCACAACTACAGTACTCTGGGCCAGCCAGAGTACATTTTGCACCTGTGGTACACAATAGTTCCATCAAGGGCAAGGGGGAAGAGTACTCCCATTGCCGCAGATGGGCTCAGTTCACTGAAAGATGGCACACAAGTGGCTCTAACAGTGCTCCAAACTGAGGAGGAATCCCAACTCTTTGAATTTCTTGAGACAATATTACTCTGCCTTGTCTCTTGTTCTGGGTTGCTCGCATTGTGAACTGTTTGGTTGGAAGAGAAGTGAAGGTAAAACTACTGCTAGGATTTTCTTTGGTCCGCACAAAAGCAGAATCACAAAGAGGTACTGGAAATCAGATTACACACAACAATGTCCGTGCATATCTGTCTAGCCACACTGCTAATGTAATACTGTGGAAAGCTGATTTATTACCAACATCTTGTTCCAGGAGTTTACAGCCCTGTTTAGTACTTTGAATGCCTCATTATACAGAATCTGCACCTCTGGACTCCTTCTTTTCTGAGTAGTGTCATTCTGAAGTAATACACAATCAGTTTCCATAGTCTGGTGATGCATTACCAGAACATATCAGAAAAACAGCTGGCTCAGTCTCTCAATCCTTGGCGTCCAGCAACAGCTGACTGTGATGATGTATTACATGAACTCTTCAGTCTATCATTGTAATACATCAAAACAAGCCACTGGTCTGAAGGTGTATTACTCAAAGGAAGGCAAAGCTGAGTGAACCTGTCCAGGAGGGGGGTTCTGGTTTAATTATGGAAAAGAAGTTACAGTACACTGCACAGAGAAGGTTTGTTAGCTTCAAAATTTTAGTGCATTGGTAAAATACAATTTGCATTCATACAGATGATATAACGGGAGAAGGTCATGTTACTCAGTTTGGAGACAAACACCTCAACAACAAGAGTTCTGTCAAAGTGCTGCAGTGTGTTGTGCATCAGAGAGGCCACACAAACACCTCAACGAGTTCCGTCAAAGTGTTGCAGTGTGTTGTGCATCAGAGAGGCCACACAAACACCTCAACGAGTTCCGTCAAAGTGTTGCAGTGTGTTGTGCATCAGAGAGGCCACGCATGTTATAATTGAGCCAGGTGGGATCTGAGTTCAACTGATAAACATATGCACCAATTCTGCCCCCCCTCCTCTTTTTTTTTTTAATTTCTTTATGGAAAAAGCAGACAAGAACTGGGTATTTGAGTGTAGTAACTGAAAGATCATGCTACCAGTGAGTTCTCACTGCTGCCTCTTTTGGAGGAACTCTCAGCAGGCTCCAGGTGATGCTGTGAGTCTGAGGAAAAGCTGCAGCACAGAAGAGGATGTGAGACACTGGTGGGGAAAGAGCCAGAGCTGAAAAAGAAAAATCAGAAATTGAGACAATCACCAACAAATAAATATAAAAGCTGATTTAATTAAAAACTTTGTAAGAGCTTAATTTACTGCAGCTACTTACACTAGACTTCATGTCATCGAATGAACAAAAACCTCCCATTGACCAGGACTGCAGACTTGCCATAGTAGTGTCTTGGGCTGTTTAAATTGATGCTAAATCTGTTTCCTCCTCCTGCGTCACAAGGAATGCAGTAGGGAGAGTGTCTGCATTTCTCACTGCATTTAACCAGGGCTTCCATTCTGTTCAAAAGACAGGAAATGCTCCCATAATGTCCTCTTTGGATTGGATTCACACAGACAGCATGAGCTGCATTTTTCATCTGCTAACTCAGTGACGACAGGCAGGGTATGATATGAAATACAACTAGTTAGAACTAAAGCAGCAAAAAGCTCACTTGCCTCTAAGGCCAGAATCATTATTTACCAGTATTGTTCCAAAGACTTAGCTGCCTCACCATTGTTCTGCCTATCTCAAGTTCCAGCTTCTTTTAATGGGGCTCAGGATAGCTCTTCCCGTGTATACTACTGACTTCATACCCTACTGTTTTCTCTATGTCCCTGCAATATTAGCCTCCGTGATCCCTTCTTTCTCCTGCCTGTCATGCTGCTATGTTTTCATGCTTCCAGCAATGCCCTTAGAATTGAGCACCTTCCTGACCACAATTTCTGTAACCTTACTTCAGTCCCTCTCCATCCTGTTGCACTAACTACACAAAGTAAAATCTGGTTGGTTTGGATGCAGATAAACATACACTAAAACCAGGTAACACCATGACATTACTTTAATCTGTATATTTTCTCCTTTCTCTGCTATTCTTCATTGCTTTCTCTGCTATTGCTTCATTGCAGAAAACTTTTTGAGTAAGAGTTGCAGTGCTTGATTTACTAGCAGAAAAAACGTAGATCAATTTTATGGTGAATTGGGAAACTTTGCATTTTTCTGCTACGTATTTCTGTCCAGTACATGCAGCCAATATCTAATGTTCGGTAGCAAGTATTTGAGAAGACAAGCTGATCTGAGATGGGGACAACAGGCAGCAGTTGGTTTAGATAACACAGTATATTATAAGGAGTGTGAATCAAAGACATACCTGACAGTGGGCATTTTGCCAGTGTACAACACTCATTAGGACAATTTTAGCTCTGTGTTATTTACAAGAAGATCTAAACAGTCTTGAATTTACAAAAGAGATGGCTCACAGTGATATGACAAGAGGCCCTGAATAAAACATGCAGCAAGAACAGATTAAAAGTATAATCAGTAGTTAATGAGGATGGACTAACACAGGGCTATTACATCCACTTTTGTAAGCCTTGAAAATGGTTCAGTGTGTTATAGATTTAGTTGTGAATGTGGATGACATGCCCTTCACTGCAGTATCTCACTGTATTGGTGTTGTGGGAGGGTGCGAGTGAGGATTAAGGACAATGGAGACATGGGATGACACATGTAAACACCACTTACAAAATAGCATGAAGGACAGGAACTGATTAATGGATGATATCCTGCAAGGATGCCTCAGTGAGGGGACAGGTGAGATAGATGCTGAGATAAAGAGTGCCTCAGTGAAAGGATGTTCTTTCACCAGCCTGCTTGTTTTTAGAATATCAAAGTCCTGCAGAATTCACCTTTTCAGTACAAGGGGAAAGAGTGGCTCCCTAGCAGCACGGTTGCCTGGGGTGTGTGCCCTCTTTGTCACACGACATGTGAAATACTGTGACCTTCCACATTTTCCTTACTGATGCAGCAGTTCCATCTGTACTAGCAGATAAGAACTTCGATTTTGTCATGGGAATGTAGCAATGCAAGTGCACTATAAGAGTCAGACACGCTGTGCCATTAGCCATTTCCCACTGTCACCTTCCTGGTAGTGAAAGCAGAAAAAAACAGACAATAAGGATAGGGTACTGCTTAAGCACATTGTTCAAGGAAAATCAGCAGATAAAGAACTTAAACTCTGGTTGCATTTGGAGTATGTATCTTTGCTCAGTGGGAATACAACTAAGTTGTATAACTACTTGTGGATATTGAAAGGGCTGGATTTGTCTGTGATGCATGACTCAGGCCTCCTTGATGCACCAACTCATGCCGAGAAGCGCCTGGTGGAAACCTCAAACAGAAGAACAACAGAACAAAGCTGAGTGGAACCAGTCTTTGACCACTAACCTTCATCCCTGCCCTTGTGCTTCACCCTATGAATTCTGAAGGGAATAATCTGGAAAAAAACACCAGCTGTTGAAAAGTATATGGCTCTTCACAGTCAAATAAGGCAAAGTATCTATGTTGAGGCACTTCAGCCTTCCTTAGACAAGACAGGAAAGGGCAGACAGAAGACAACCTAACATGAGCTTTAGGAAGAAGGAATTCATTGCTCTACTTCTCTCTTTGGCAGATACTTCTGAAGTATTACCTGGGACAGATATTACTGGAGTATATAGAGAAATGACGTTTTGATAAACTCTGATGTTTATACTCAGTGATATTTTTAACCTGAAAGAAGTGTACCAAACACCCTGTGAACTCCATGGAGGACTTAACATTTACCAGTGAATTACACAAGAAGTTCCTCTGCATCATGACATATTTTTGTTACAATCTTTTCCTGTTTCCTCTGTTTTATGTGACTTCAGGGTACATTGGTCCATTGCCTGAACTGATACGTAATACTGCAAGTTTTCCAGAACATAAATTTTCTGCTTCTAAGGACCATGCCCCACCAACACAGCAATAATAATAGTAGTTACAGTGTGTACCTGTTCACACATACATATAAAGAAACCCGTTCTAATGAGATGAATGAACCCATTCACTACCCAAGGCATACCCACACCACAGGTCATTTTAAAGAAGCACATAGAATAAGATATGATATAATGAAAGTGAAAAAGCTCACACAACTGAAATTTGTCTGGACTTTTACTGGCCAGCATATTCCAGACAAAAATGAGCAAATAAGGCAGATTACCTTGTATATCTTCTTTCTTCCAGGAACTCAGAGCAATAAACCCTTCAGAGAAGGTCACTGTTTTTTTTAACCTTATCTAGGAATCTACTTGAAGTTAGTGTGGCACTTGATTCTGACACTCCGCAATATCAGTGCTCCATTGTTATTTAATATTTGGACAGCTGAGCTACTATATTGTTCTGTTTCTACGAAAATCATTTCTTGCGTTGACTACACTTATTCTTTTCCTCTTCATTTCTAAATTATAAATCAACTTAAGCTCATCAGCGATATTATTAGTAACTTATTGTTACCTTTCTCAATGTACTGTTCAATACCAGCATTCCCCAGCCACAAGTGTCAGCATATTAAGTGCTGTTCAGACATTTGAACGTAATATACTCTGTTTCTAAGGATTCCGTTGTATTACTAGTATGATAATTATTACAGCAAATGATAAAATACTGCAAAATTGTTTTCTCCCCCCTTAATAACATAAATAAAAGGAGCAATTAATTTCCTACAATAAAAACAGGCAATACAATAACGTACAAATGTGGAGTTTCTTCATTATTGCATCAAATTGCAAAACGGAAACATATAATTTCAAAAGGCTCATAAGTAAAAATGGAAACACAGCTGATGTTGCGTCAGCATGTAGTACAAAACTGTGAAGCTTGCACAGCACACAGCTAGTCTCCTCAAATGAACCAGTTAACATTTCTAAATGAAAATACATAACCCAAAGAACCTTCTTTTTTCAGGCCTTATTCCAGAATTTTAGGTAATTTTCCAGGATGTTACTTCTATATATCCATCCGATACTATAAGCTTATAGCATCACCAGTGAGTTTGAAGCCTTGGTATCATGCATAGCTACAGCTATAGCCTTATCAATGCATCTATAAGACAGATAGCAATAGTGTTTTCAAATGGAATCAACATACTTCTGAACTGATACATCTCCCACTACACCCCATATATTTGCCAGATGTGTTTTAAGCCCTCTTTTGTTCACTGGTATTTTGGTTGGTTTGGTTTTAGGTTGCTGAGAAAAGGTAACACATTTTCTTTGACATCTCATGCAATTTTACAAGTATTCAGGGCACATTCCCTGCTTTGCATGGAAAATGTATTTGCACAGTTGTCAGAATGATGGACAGGGAGAGAATGATAGGAAGGAGCACCGATCTTTGCTTGTTATTACATACAATAGCCCAGTAGGAATCATGATGTGTTGGTGAGACAAACTGTGTCCCATTCTGGAACATATTAAGTTTGTCTCCAGGACACACATGACTTCACTAGGGTGTCTAACCTCATTCATAATAGATGCTAATCTTTTCAGGGCTGACTGATGACAGCACTTCCTGCCCTTCACGGAATTAGAGCTGGGTTTTATCAAAGGACTCAAACTGCCTGCTAATTAGACTAATTCCCTTCATCATGAATTATTTATTTCCATTGGTAACCGATCACTGTGACATTAATGGGTTCTGCTCAACTTAGTTTCATACTAATATACACTATAAGTTAAATGTTTAAAAACTCCTGATACTTCACTCCAGGTCAAGTGTGTCTTCATATAACTCTTGATGTTTTCAGTAAAGTTTTGATAANAGAAGAACCCTCTACTGCACTGATGATAGGATTTCACGCCAATTCACAGAACTGAACATATACCTTCAGCTAGAATGCGTAGTGCCTGTAAATTCAAAATTCTTGCCCAGTGCAAGAACCTTTGAGATTGTAGTATCAAGACTAAGTCCTATACTTAGGTAGCAAGTATCAAATATGCAAACACAAAATAAAGACTACCCAGGACAGACAGCAGCACTGCAGCTCGGAATCAGGTGGAGTGGCGGTCATCAGTAAGACAGAACTGTGATAAATATAAAGCAGTCATTCTGTGATGTCTTAGCAGCAGGATCTAAGCAGGACACCAGAGGTCATCCACACAGTACTTAAAAGGTCTCTGCAAGAAAACTGATAGCCAGTTTTTGGCATCACTGTTTAAAAGTTGTACTGACCACTGACAGTAAATCCATAGGAGAGCAATAAAAACTTAGAGCAATTTGGAAAACATGACCAATGGGGAAAGATTGAAAATAATGGTTACAAAAGAGATGAGAGTATGATAACATCTTCACTTACACAGAAAGATGGTATGGTTACGCTAGTGATCAGTTTTGTCCATGTCCACCACAAGCAGAACAAGAAATAATCATTTCAGTCTGAAGCCATGAAGATTTAGCTGAGAAACTGAGAAAAGGCTTTGTAGCTGCAAGGACAGAGAAGCATATGATCAACCTAAACAAAGAGGTGGTGGAATTCCTACTGCTAAAAGGATTTTGGCCCAGACTAGATAGGCAGGTGATTGTCAGGGAAGGTTTAGGTATATATAAAATCACCTCTGTCACAAAATTATTTTACAAGTCACAAAGGAATGTCAGCTCAGTTACCATAAAATATGTCCTCAGAATTTTAGCTGTTTCTAAAGAAAAAACTCCTACTAGAAAGCTGTGATTATTTAAAGATTTCTCAATGACAAGAACATCTATTTTAGGAGCATCATATATAGGGTAACAATTTTTTGTAATTTAACTGTTGGCCTTTTCCACTGTCATCACAGACAGTGAACTTACACTATGCCTTTGACTCAATTAATTCACGTAGTTCTTTTGACGCAAGCACAAGATAGTACAGTTCAGGTTGTGCATTTTACAATGGCACTGCTTCCTATTTACCTGAACTCCTTAGAAATCAAGCCTGAAAGAGACAACATAGTACTTGGTCACAGATTTCACCATCGAACCTCCTCTACTTCAGCAAAATGTAAAGACTTTCTGCATGTTACAGAGCTGGGCTCAGAGTTTTATACATACTCATGAATAACTGGTGCATATTCTCACTCATTCCACAAAGTAGGTTTTATTCCAGCTCGATTATTCTGTCTGTGAAATACAAGAAAAAATGGACACTACACAGAAGGATCAATAAGAGGCTTGTTTGGGGTAATTTTTGTACTGATAAGGTGAGTTTAAAATAATAAACAGCAGAAGACAGCTGGACATAACAGTCTATATCCCTTAGCCTAACAAAGACTTGGACTACAGTATATTTGACAGATAGTCTTTCACATGATAGCTGTAAAAGAACACACATCTTTCTAATCCATAGTGATAACAAAGAAGTAAGGTAAAAACGAACAGAGATGATATTCAATAAGCACATGTACATTTCTATCACAGTGTGAGATACTTGGGCTGTGAAAATAAAGGTGTTATTTTTCCACTGTTGAAATAATACAGAATCAATGAGAGGCAACTGCGAGCCTCAATGGCATCAAGGGGTTTCTGTTGACATTCACAAACCAAACGAGCAGAGCTCTGCTGGATTGAGATGTCACCAGAAACCCCAAGATGGCATTACAGCCTTGTTTTTCTAAGTTGTGTGGTTTTTTTTTTTTTTTCCAATAAACACATCCACCTGACTTCTTATTTTAATTGAAGGCCAGTTTTTCATTTCTTTCCTTTTTCTTTCTTTGTCTCTTCTTCAGGTTATCTGCCCTGCTCTGCCTTCCTTCCTCCTTTTCACCCCTTCTCCTCCCTCCTGCCCAAACCATCCTCTTCTTGCCTTTTTCTCTTTCCTCATGTACCTTCTTTCTTTCCTGGTTCTCTTGACTCCCCACATCAAAACATTTTTGGAATGGGTGACTCTGCTCAGTGTGTTAGCAGCGCTCCCTAACGTCATTTCAACAGCACAAACTGCTCCTTCAGCTCTATGGATAGACTATCCTATTAAGACAAGAGAAATGTCACTCATGTACCACTCGTTATTTGTATAGAATGAGAGACGTCAAGTAGCTCCTGATGCAGCAATATAAAATAGCTTTCATTTCAGAGCTAATAATACCTGATACTTGAACACAGACTTCCATTTGATGTTCTCAAACCATTTCATAGACATTAATGAATTATGTCTCACAAGTGTGCTCTGACAAACAGGCTATTCCCATTTCACAGATGGAGATAACTGAGGAGGAAAGAGAGGGGTAAGTTGTTTTTACAGTGTCTCTCAGGGCCCACTTCTTCACTGTTGCATTTAAAGAGTTTTTATTGCTGGCTTCAAGCCAACAGTGAGTAAATAACATCAAAGAGCACTCAGATGCTCCAAGCCTCGATCCTTTAATAATGAGAGATCCCTTCTCTTCATACAGCAGAGTATATTCTCTTTGCAAGCTGGTGTACAGACACCTTTTGGGACATTTCATTTCTTAATTCTAATTCATAAGTACTACGGAAAGTGAGATTTTGCACCTAATTGCTCTAGCATCATAAATTAAACCCATCCAACCCATCTTTTAATTCTTTATCAGCCTTTGGGGGTGGGGGGGTTCTTGAAAAGGAGCATTTTTTAAAATGTGACCTGAAAAAAAATATTCTGTTGTAAACAAAATGCAGTGTGACCAGAATCCTTCAGCATCATAAACACCAGGTAAGATCACAAAATAAGATGACAGTGGGCAGAAAGTCCTTACAAAATACAGGTCGAACAATTTGCATAGATTGATAACTATAATTTGTTTGCATTAACAATTACGTGTGTATGCAGTGTTACTCAAACTGTTCCTGAGCGGTGCTCATTAGAATTGACTGATATCATGAGATGTGACAAAAAGATGTCACTCACATCCTCTATAAAGGGCAGTTATTTGTAGTTAATTTTAGAGATTTCTGCTTGTTTGACAAATTGATAGAAGAAAACTGAGATGAAAATATATTTAGATATATTTTATATAGAATATATAGATGCAAAATGGGCTCCAAAGAGTTACCATGAAAGGCCAAACAAAAGCAGAATAACAGATGAGGCCATCAAGGACCATGTCTTTAAAACAAAGAAGTTTTCACCATGTTCCTGTGCACAATTTAAGGCAGGATAAACACGGAGGATTCCTTAGGGAACAGGGAGTAGAAGGTTGGTCAGAAAAAAATTGTTTGTTTGGTACTATAGAAGACCTAGGTAATTAAAACTGGTCTTGAGCAAAGATGAAAGAGCAAACAGTTGCTCCAGTTTCTGAAACTAAGCACAGTAGGAAAAAAATTAAGAATCTTGCAGAGATAAGATTTTTTGTTTTGTTTTATAATCCTAGTCACGAAAGAGTCAAGTAAGCATAAGAAGATAAATTTGCATAGAAGGCTGAGGTAGTCATGGGGTGTTGCATGGGACTGAGTGAATAATTGTGTGGGATGCTAGAGCAGTGGAGCAGAACCAGACAGACAGGTTATTCTGAGAGGCAAAGAGAACAGGAGGAAGTTAGTATTGTGGGTCTGGGAAATCAGATGTGAGGGACAATGACAGACAAGAAAGAAAAAAATAATCAGCTAGGTTGAGCAGCCACTCATCCTGATATGCTACAGGACAGCAAAGGAGGATCACTGGAGTGAGAACAAGGGGAGCTGCATTGGACTGGGCATTCCCGGCAGCTGAAGAACATAATTTGTTCCTTGATTTTTAGCACTGTTGTTACACTTGTGGCATATAAATCAACCTCATTTTGGAAGGGAATTTACCTCCCCTTGTTCATGGATGACATCTTGAAGGCAATGCTGACTGAATCAGTCTCATATTATGACAAAGTCTACATCTTGTCTTAAATGTACCTAGAATAAAGTTCCCTGCAGATATGAGGTGCTATACCACGACACATAAAAATCATCCATCAAAAAAACCCCATTTTCTATGGTACCAGTCCACAAGCAAACCTTCATATGAACTCATACTCAACCCAAACACACCCAGTCATAAATATAAATAATATAAATATAAATAATATAAACAGAAACAGAAAAGTGCAGGGAACCATGTACTATTCATAATGCTTTTACGTTTCCCATCTATCTAGAGGAACATTCAAACTCCCAGCTAATGCAATATCCATACCTTCCGGACCAGCTGGAGGGAAAGCAGATACTTGATGGGAAGCATATCTGTTTTCCAACTTTTTGCTTGTTTTCCAACTGGAGTCAATACTTGCATCTCCATTTCTTCTCACATTCCTTTCACTGCCCCCACAGTTTTACCATCCAACAACCTTTTGTGTTCTTGCTACCTGTGATTTATAAAGACATAAGGATTTCCTGAGTAAGTTGCCATTTCAGTTCAAGAGTTTGTGGCCCAACAACCACAGTCTCACTGGACACAAGACAATTCCTTTATGTTATTCCTTCACCATCCTTTCATGAGAATCAAGCATAATACTGAGTTGTCCAGATCAGCATGCATGAAGAGGCTATGACATTATTCTCCAATAACTCATTATTCACACTTACTATCTAAACATTAATAGAAAATAAACATAGAAAATGGACCTGAAGTGACTTCTTGTATTTAAGATGTGAAACCTAAGAGTACCCAAAGTCCTGGTTTCTCCCAAGTCTTGCAGCTCGTTTATCCACCCCTCAGGAAAACTGCTCTCCTCTTTGGAGCTGATAAGTTGGGATTTATAGACACCTGCCTAACTACAACATCCAGCTGCTCTTTAGAAATAAAAGAGCAGGTCTATGATTTGTTACAAGCCACGCACATGTGTAAAAGGCACCCCTGCAAATTCTGTTGGTGTTTGATTCTTTGCAGAACCTTGCTTTGAAATCAGCCTCTATGCTAAAATGGACAACCAGACAGTTCCCACAAAACCAGCATCATTTTGATTCCGTATCTGCCCATTACCCATTAGGATGGAGCCCACATTTCACTGGACTTTTGGACATCATTAAAACAAGCACACTGTGCAACAGAAACAAAAAAAAGAGAGCTGGGATCATTAGTTATGTATTCTACTGTACAGAACACTGCCAACCACGGCCAGGGTTTGGAGGCAGAAACACATTTCCAGAATTGTCTTCTTATATGGTCATACGAGGAACAGAGTCCACTGGCAGAAAACTTCACAGGGATCTGGTGGATGGTATAGTGTCCATCTGTTAGCATAGCATTTAAGCTCACCAGAAGTCCATTGCCCATAACATTTATTACTTTAGCCTGATAATTTACATGGGGAATTTGAAATATATATACATGGTTTGGGTGACAAGAGATTCCTTCTCAGCTGAAGTTATGCCTCTGATAGTCCCAAAGGTAAAGTGAAGATTAGGCACATAATGAGTACTTTGAACAAATGTCCATGGGTAAGCCCAGCAAATGGAAATGAAAATCCTCCTTTCATTTCCTAGAACTTTCCAATTCCAGGAAGCTAAAAGCAGGAGATATCTGCTTTGTTTCATAATGTCCAATTATGCATCTACTACTATTTCTGGAGATACTAGCCTGTGAGAATTACTCTTTCAGTATGAAGGAACAAACAAAAAATACCCAGACAGTAAAACTTTGGTATTTATGCATGAGAAGATTTTTGAACCACTCAGTGAGTCATTTTATGGAGCAATTAACTTTCCTTTTTATGCAGATATTTTTTCTTCATCTGCCACCTTTTTAATAGTTCTTTGCATAAATTGGTAAAATAATTTCTCATTCCCTCAGAAACAACAGCTGCATTGTGAACTCCTGAATTGGCATGTCTTAGGAATATATTATAATAATTCAGAAAATGCTGCCATTTCTGTCAAGCTTTCATTCATACGAAGGTTGCTTCAAACATCCCATCCTCCCTCCCCCTTTCATTGCTATTGCTGATCTCAGATTGTCCAGCCACTTCCACTGCTCTCCCAGCTCCCTCTCACGCCTCCAGTCTCAGCCACCCTCTCTCAAGCTTGACGCAAACCTCCTTCCCTTGCCCCTCCCCAAGTCTGGCTCTCTGTAGCCTTCTCAGTCAAATTAGACACAAATAACTTGTCTTGACTTTCAAAGCCCTTTGTGGCCTATCTGCTCACTACTGACCCTCTCATGTTCAATAACCAAAGGTCAGCTCTTGCTCCCAATTAGTCTATGAGCCAAGGTACCTTCCTCTGACTGCAAAGCTTCCAAACAAGCCCAGTCATGCTCTTTCCTCTGTTGCTCCTCATACTTGGGAAAGGAATTGTCTATCAGTATGTGCAAAGCCATCATGTTCTTCCCTTTCAAATCCCCCCTCAGAGCTTCACTTTGCCTTCAGAAGCTGCAGCAAGGGCCAGGCTATTTGTGTCAGAGCGATGCTAACCAACACAGCATGAGGACTTCCTGGGGGTTCCCCTTTGTTTGTACCACGCTGGTGTCAGTCCTTTACAGCAAGATGCAATTTTTTTTTTTGCCCTGTTTTGCAGCACCTCACTGGTGGAGTTCTGGCTGGTAACTAGAGCTTCTAGGTCCTGCAAAGATGCAAAAAGTAATGAACAAGAGAAGCAATAATAAGGATCCTTGGTTTCTAGGGCCCAGCCTTGGCCACTGGAATGCTCAGTTCAACTGAAAATTGGTACTGAATGAAAAGCCCTGGTCTGTCACCTACAGCTTCAGGGTAGACCTTTCATGTTTCAGACAGAGTTGTGAAGTCTGGCAAAAGTATACACAGCTCATGTGGTTCCAACATAGCTAAAGTTGGGTAGAATTTCACAGATTGGCAAAAAGCTTGATGTTTTGATCAACTTCAGAGCCCTGCCCCAACTACTAGAAGTTCTTAGATTCTCAGATAAACAGTCACCAGTGTACTTTAACTTGAGCAAATTCGCACTCCTTGCCTCAGCATTTCTGTTGAAAATAGCTGAAATGCTTTGGTGGCAGTTTTCCCAAAATTTCAGACTGAGTTAAATATGCAGGAAAAAATTCATTTGGATAAAGGTTATAAGTAATTGGAATTCTATTAAATGTCTGAAATGCATTCATATGAGCAAATGAAAACAGGGCCATTCAATGGGAAGCTTAAGGCAAACTGATAGATGATGCTCTGAGCTCCATTATTATAAACATAGTGGTTTATTATAAAGATAATTGTGGGTTGTTCAAGTGGAGGATGGAGATGTGTGTGTGGGAAGTAGTAGAATGGAGGTAGCCAAGTGAGTAGAGTGCAGGTGAATAGCTGAATGGCTTAACTGTTAATTTCCTTTTTTTTTTTTTTTTTTTAAAATGATTTACATTAATATGCAGAGAAGTAGGACCTAACTCTAAGAACTTTTCCAAGCAGGGACATACTGTGTACATATCCATATGAAACACTATGTATTGGATTACATAATTTACTTGAAATTAGTAGCTTGTTGACAGAAAGGCCCTGCTGGGTTTCATAACCTGAGAATGTAGCTTTCATGAAGCAAATTATTCTTTGAGAAATGAGTAACAATGCCATTTGCTTCATACCTCTGACACAATATTTAGCTCTGTCATTTAAATATAATTGCTCTATTTTTACAACGTTAGTGCTATTGATAAATGCAGATTGCAAGGAATAAGTAAATTCTCTTATAGTAATAAAGTGACTGTTAAAAAAAAAGTAAGAAAGCTGACACTTTTTCCACATTCTAGATTAAAACAAAAAGTTACCATTATTATGGTAGCTTAGTTATAGAAATAGTTCAAAGTTTTTGTGGTCTAGTATTTTTAATACTCCAGTATAATCTACTCCAGTCATCCCTGACAGAGAATAAAGATGGGTTTTCAAGGACCACAGCTTTCAAGCAGTGTGGAAATGCCCATTTCCTGTCTTGGGAGTAATCACACATACACACTGAAAAAGACAATGATATTTTGAACGATATTTATAAAGTGAATCTAGGACAAAGTGCACGTTTCTGCCAAAGAACTGTTTTTCATGGCTAAATTCACTGTGTACCCAGAAATCCCCTAGTGCTAGTAAAATTGCCTTCTTTAGGGGGCATTTCATCCCTCTGGCAACAACTGCTGCCTTTTGCACTGATGTGACACCATCATTTAAAAACAGATTGTCATTTTCCTGTGAATATAAAATTTATACTGTACAGTATACAAAGCTGCAAAAAAAAAAAAATCCAAAAACCTCTAGCACCTGTTTCATGAACAATATGTCATTATATGTATTTATATTTTTAAACAGATATAACATGCAAAGACTTTTGGCTCCACAGTTTACATCCTTTCCTCCATGATGAGATTCTTTCCATGCCTGCCTGAAATGCTGGACTTCAAACTTTGTCAAACTCAAAACCGGAACATGGTCTGACCTCTGAGTTCAAACAACCATTCCCAATGGACTGGAAGCAAGAATCTGAGTTTATGACATCTCAGTCAACTGCAGTCTCCAGATCAGCTGTACATGGTGCTCATTTTGTTTGCAGAGGGCAAAGACCTGATGAGATCAGGCAGAAGATTCTGCAGCAGCAGCCAGAGGCCCAAAATCTCTTTTCTTTTCCCTACTTCTGTGGTGCTCTCCAGAATATTGCCTTCTCTGCAAGTGCCTTCTCCCTGAGCTCATGAGGACTTGGTTGGTGTGACCTAGGGAGGATGGTTCGTTCCAGCATTGGGGTACAACTTGGGTCTTACAGATGAAAAACCAAGAAATCCTGCTGATATCTATGCCTGCTCTAAAATCTGAGTTGGCTTTAAAGTAGTAAAGTAAATAAGACATTCTTTTTTTTTTTTTTTTTACACTTATTCAGAACATTTTTAAAGCTTTCCTCTGCAGCTATGGAAACAAGAAAATCGTTAGAGAGAAAAAGAAAGAAAGGAAAAAAGAAGGAAAAGGAAAAGGAAAAGCAAGAAAAGAATAAGAAAGTGAAAAAAGCTATAATTTCCAAATAATCCCTTGATTCTAGGAATTAAGACTTTAAGAGCCTAGATGACTAATCTCAGTATCACAAAATCCAATTAACTTGTAAGAACTGACAATCTTGATTCATCTGGGTATGTTCATACGACAGCACGTGGATCATGTTGTTCCCACACTGGGCACAATGTCTAAATTTTGCCTTACTCTCTACTCTTAGTTTGGCACTTTTCAAAAGGATGAAGCAGAAATAAAATTAAACTACAAAGAGAGCTCCTGTTAACTTAGGAATATGTTTCACAAATTGTTTTGCATTGCTGAGCTGCATTATATTATATATATTGAGCAACACTCAAACTATTCAGCTTTTGGCAGAAGCTCTTAATGTGTACAATTTTAACAGGCAGTCCGAAAGAATTCCAAATAGCACAATATTGGGGGTGGGGGGGAAATCATATTAACACATGAAAGAAGTAACATAAGCGTAATCAAATAACTCTACCTCCTCAATGACGCTGTGCTGACAGTCTCCAAGGCTCCCAGATGCCATGCATGAGTCACTCAATGGCTATGCAGTTCACCAGGACCAGAAACTTGTTCTTATTTTAAAAGCCACACAATCAAGAGAGACTGCTGGCTGCTGGTTCCACCCTCCTCCCCCCCAGTATCAGATAGGCATTTCAGGAGTTTATCTTGATTTCGCCGAACTTTATCTGAAAGAAAAATACATTTTCTTAGTCAAAATATTTTACTTTGTCAATTTTGAAATGAAATTGTTTGGGTTTCTATTTTCAAAAAAAAAATTAGGTTTAATTGTATTTAGCAGTTTAAAAAACACAAATATCAGTATTTCATTTTGCACAAACAAAACATTTCCTTCGATTTGAAAATTTGCTAAAATACATCAGAAAGTATGTATGTAAAAGTATGTATTTATGTACCTAACTATATATAAAAAGTTACTGCCTTGTCAAAGAAGTCCTTCATAATAAGTCCTTTCTAAACACTACCAGAGAACAGAGGAAGCCTTACTTTTGAAAAGTAAGCCTTGAAGGAAAAGTGTCGGGAGACAATGTGCTAAAAATTAACACACGTACTCAGAAACTTGTTTTTGTTTTTTTTATTTGTTGCTTTCTAAAGTGAATGTTAAGAAGATATACTGACAAACTCCTTTTAAAATCAAGATCACTTCAATCTGGTACCAATGTGTATTCTCAGCTCCATCATTTTAAATCAAAATTCAGTCATATTTATACATGCTTTCAGTCAATTTTGTGTTCATCATAAGATATTGGTGCAATTTTATCCATCTGAGACTAAGATCTGGTCATAAATACTTCATGACTGTACTACACAGGCCAACCTATGATGCATCCACGCATGTGCACAGGTGGGTACAAATATGTACAATGCAAAGCATAATGCAAAAGAACAGAAATGGACAGCTCTAAAAACTAATGTGAGTTAAATAGATTTGAAATAAAAAAAAAGACATTTTAACAGGTAATTCAAAATGATATTTTAGAGACTAGTCTTGGAGGTGTTGTGGAGGGTTGGTGCTTATTTAAAATTATTCACTTTTTTTCAGGCTTGTCAGCTTCACCATAGACAGCAAACTCCTCCTGGTTACCAACCAGTGTCTAGGCAATTCCAGAAGACTCTCTGCTGGAAGCTGGATGCTGCTGCAGCCAGATTTAGCATCATTTGGTCAGTGTCCACTCCCTTACAAAATAAGAACTGCTTATTATTTCTCCTTCCTTAAGTTCAAAATATCACTGTATGTTGGCTCTAACTTTAAGCACAAGTATGTATATTCTACCCTACATTTTATTATGAATAACATGACTCTGCCTGTATAGCAGGGAACAGATCTGCTTTTACTTTTTTCTCACTTCCATAGAGCAAAAAGGGGAATCATCAGGCTTTCTGCTGGATTATGAAAAATTCCCCTGAAGATTTCTCTCATCTCCGACCCTGCGTGAGTCACTTTGGAGCACCAGAAAACAAGCTTCAAGACCAGACTTAAATTCTTTGGGCAGTAAATACCTTATTTTCTCACTTAGGTATCTCCTGTCTCCTGTAAGTACTTAAACACTCAGTCACGTGAAACTAACCTGTTGGAAAGGGCTGGATCACGCTTAAAACTAGGTCAAGTACAGATTATAGAAATTTAGAAGTGGATCAAATGACACCCAGCTGGTGAAGCATTGTGGAACACTACAAGAGGTCAGAACTCAAAATGTCTCAGGTTTATTTTGTTGTTTTCTCTATTTCAGGAAATCTAAATGAAGAACAAGAGAACCTACCAGGACTTTCTTTAAGCAGATATGGTTCCTGCATGCTGTCAGAAGAACTCTGGTATGAAGGTCAGCGCTTGGAGAATTTGATGATAGACAGGACAGCAAAGAAGATTACAGAGTTATCCAAAGCTATCCATCATCTGAATAAAGAGAAAGCAGCAGGTATTGATCAGTTCTCTGGAGAAAGGTTGAAAGAGGGTGGGAAGGTCAAAACAGGGGTGTTTTACTGGATCTTAGAAAGGAAGGAAATCAAGATCAAGTGACACAGGAAGGACAAGAAATGCTCAATGTGCTACGCACAGTATCTATTTTGTAGCACAATTGAAGGGAAATTTCATAATGTGCACATACACATTAATATACCACGGAAATACACTGTATGTCAAAAAGAAGAGGCATAGGAATGTCAAAATACGACCTGGGACAATGTGGCGGGAAAATAGGGATGATGTGACACATCCAGTGGTATAAAAGCCAATTGCATCTGGGACCTGTTTGTTGAAGATCTCCAATTTCTATCACTTATTGAATAGAATAACAAAACCTGAATATATAAAAAATTGTCTCTAAAGTAGACGAGGTTTTTAGAAAGAATTGCTGAAAAATGAAGAAACGTACTCCTTAAGGCACACACACTTCTCTAATTTCAGTTTACAAAACTTTTTGTTCCAGTTGTGAACTGCTCCTGAGTATCTTTTCCTTGGCATCTGATCTAAAACTGCTGAGACTGGCACCTTTTGGTTCTAGCTACCTCTACTCATCCCAGCACATCGCAGAGAAAAATATCAAGCACTGGCCGTTATGCAAGTGTGCTTCACTACATGGGTCCTACTGCCGTAAATACAATACTATCTGATTCAGGTGGAAAAAACCTACTATGATGTCACAACTCAAAGAAGTAATTTGAAAGAAAAATCCAACCACAGAGCAGAGATAATCAAACAAAGGCTTGAAAAATGGCTTAAACCAAGCTGGAAATCTTGAGGAAGTACTTAGGCAAAACTATGAAGGGTTGGGTTATGCTTAAAACCACATGAAATAAGCTGAGCTTATGTTCTTCTTTAATTAAGCTGTATTTTAAAGAACACATGTTACTCAAAAGCCTGAAAAAAATTAATACGAAATTATTTCTAGAAAAATACAGGAAATTCTATTCTTGCAACATTAACTCATCTGAATTTCATTTCCTCTTATCGTTAAAGGAAGACGAACCATGAAGAATCCCATTTATTCCCATGATTAATGGCATTACAAACATCAAATTTGGTCCAGTCATCTGTACCTTCACTTAAACCAACAGCATAGGTAAAAAAGCATTAGGCAGAGATTCTAGGTTACTCTATATGTTAAATTACTATTTTACAACTGACACCTACTGGGAGAATTGTAACAAATAGGTCAAGCATTTTCCACTGAACACTCTCTTCAGCATCATCTCATAGTGACTCTCACCATGACTCTAATTGGCAAAATAAATCTGGTTGGTGGAAATAGAGACAACTAAAACCAACCTAACATTTCTTTTGCTCTGTTTCATTCTCCAGACCAGGAAAAGATAAGTGTTGTGCATGTATGCTCCTTACTGAAAGCCCAGGAAAAGACACATGCCCAGAAAGCATGTACAAACACTATGCCAAAAGTGTTTGGACTGCTTTCACCAACACAATAGTACTAATAATGTGACACTGTATGTGCTTTCTGGATGTTTTTTTCCCCCCTCCTTTATACTGCCTTACACTTGTGTAACTCACTCTACTTCAGTGCATTTGCAATAAAAAGGTACAACTAGTCCCGTATATCTGCTCACTTCCTTCACAAAAGTGTGTTTATTTCTGCCAGCAATACAGTCAGAAGTGGTTGCATTTAACTCTACTTCACCCCAAATGTCAAATGTGTCATTTGACAAATCTGCCAAATTATATCCTACAACTTTCAGAAGTATGCTAGGTAATGCGTCAGCATGGGTTACTTCGGAAACACTACTGGAGTTACACTGGAACTTTGAGATGAAAAGGAAAATAATTCAAATATTTTTCCAGTGTCCTTGGAGACCATAATTAAAAAATGTAAAAAAGCACTCAACTCAAAGTAGCCTTCTGGCATCACTTACACAAAGTTTAATTCAAGCTGACAAGAAAAATCAAGCCTCTTCTCTTGCCCTGCAGAAGGGTACCCTGCTCAGGACTACAAAGC
>VXAL01005641.1:61254-123672 GCA_013399475.1 Chauna torquata | reverse complement strand
TTTAAAGCCCTCTTCACTAGTTTGGCAAGCCTATGACCACAGACACTCTACTCCTTCTCTGACAGGTGGACCCAATCAGCTTCCAGTAGATGAAGTTTCTCAAAGTGATTCCCATGGTCTAAGTAGCCAAACCCCTGGCTATGGCACCAGTCCCATAACCATTTGTTGGTTTGCCAGATTCGACTGGCCCTTTCAAATCCCTTGCCTTTGGGAGGATTGATGAAAAAACTACCTGTGCTCCAGAGTCCCTTAATGCTGCTCCCAGGGCTCTGTAATCCTTCTTGATAGTCCTCAGGCTACTCCTGGCTGTATCACCGGTGCCCACGTGAAACAATAGCAGTGGACAATCGTCCATAGAC
Source organism: Chauna torquata (assembly GCA_013399475.1). NCBI lineage: Eukaryota > Metazoa > Chordata > Aves > Anseriformes > Anhimidae > Chauna > Chauna torquata. The sequence continues at coordinate 123,313 of VXAL01005641.1, read as the reverse complement.
TGTACAAGGCTTGGTAGTCTCTTTGTGGCAGCCCTGATACGAGCCCCTCATAAGCAGCACGCTTTTCTTGAGGATGTGTCAGGTCAGCAGATGGGTGCCTCTGTGCCTCTCAGAAGAGAGTCGCCCACTACTATCGCCCATTACCTTTTCTTAGTTGCGCTGGTTATTATGTGGGGAGCAGATTGGGCTGCCTTTCTCAGCTCCAGGCTCTCTCCTGATGTGATGGGTCTTTCCTTTTCAGTCAGCAGAGGGGTGAAGTGGTTCTGTAGGGACACCTCAGACTTCGGGGAAAGACTCTTCCTTCTGCTGGTCCTTGTTGTTGCAATTTTCCATTCTTCAGTGTTATTGCCTCCACTCCCTTCAGTGTGTGCTGGTGAGGAAGTTTTTGGTCATTTGGCTGAGGGTCCCCTTCAGACTGCACGTGAAACCTGTTGTCTAACTCCTCCTCAGCCTTGTTCTATCTGCAAACTTCAGTCCAGAAGTGGATGTACTTTAGTCTGTCTTTTAATATTGCTTGTTTTGCCAAGAAGATACATAAGATAATCCCCATTGTTAGTATTCAGGTAGAAAGTCAATAATATTGCTGACTATTTTTAGAGAATTGAGATACATTGAAACAGTAGGAGCAGGTGCATATTAAAATAAAAAAACATTGAGTTTAATCAAAGCTTTTATTAGCTTGTGAAAGGTTGTAGCCTAACCCTTGATTCCACATCTCGTTCACAAAAAAAGAAATTTAATTTACTTCAGTGAGAAGCGCCACAAGCTACTTTTACACAAGCGGAGAGCGTAGGATGTGCTTCTAAATGCTTAGGGCTCCAGATCAAATTTGCATTCATGGACGTCATGTCTTTTGTAATTGTTTTTGAAAGACATGCGGTTTATATTCCAAATTACTCCCTGAATTTCCTCTTATTTGTATGAGAATAGGGCTGTACATATATAGTCAGCTGTTGTTTTTCAATTTTGTTTTCTTTGTCTTTGAATAACCTTTTCATGAACACCATTTTGATTGTATCAATAGATAAGTATATTGAATTACCGCTCAACAATTATGGCAAAGAACTCAAGAGAAACACCGAATTCAACGTTTTCAAGGGAGACCAATGCATGTTAGTATGTAGTGAAACAGGAGTGTGAATATATGTACCCAGATACAAGTTAGAAGTATTGTATCCACAGTGCTGTGTAGATCAGTTAAGGCACAGCAATGGCTGGCTGCTCCCAAAGGGACAGGAAGCCGTGGGTGATAACACCTCCCAGCAGTGCAGGGCCTTGCCAGCCAGGGCCCCATCCATAGTACGAGGTGAGCTGGGCAAACCCATTGCTGGCAGCAAGGGTCAAGTAAGAGTCCAGAACATCAGGCAAGTCGGTGGTGATGAGGCAGGTATGAGCCCAAGCAGGAGGTCAATCCACAGGTCAGGGTCAGATCTAGCAATTGCTAAAAAGATCTGAGATGAAGCTGGGAAGTCAACCCAGGGCCCAGGTTTGACAGAGTCCACAGCCAGGTCCTGCAGCGTGGCTCAGGCAGGGGCTGAAGACCCAGGGCAGAGCTGAAATGGGGCTCGTGGGCCCATTGGCAGAGGCAGTGGCTGGAGGCCCAGATGAGGTTAGTCAGGGCTGTTAGAGGCTATTAGTGCCCTCAGGGCCTTTCCTATGATTTATTGCATAGGTGTAATAATTAGGCTTGGGTTGGTTTTGCCCTAAATAATATATGCTTGTATAAAAGTGTAAATGTTTGGATGTTTATGTGTATAACGAGCCATACCTTTTATGAACTGTGTTTTTGTAGAGTTTTCTGTGGATTTTAGTTCCATTAGTGTTGTGAGAGTCAGTTTTAAACTTCTGTGGTAAGAAGCATTATTTTGAATGCCTACTTTGGTGTTTCTCACACAGCTTTTCTAACTTTTCAGTGTATATAGGAGAGAATGGTGAAACTATTCTGACCTCTGTAGATTTCCAAAGTTATTTCAAGATATATATTTAAAATAGCCTCTCATAACATTGTTTGTCTCACTGATACAGCCTGGCTGACAGTTTGTAGGGGTAATGACTCACTAACACTGAGTGCAAGATCTTAATGCTGACAAGAAGTTAACATAATTGCTCTTCTCTCTTTCTTCTGGTGCTTTGCATTAAGAGGCATAGGAATAGACTGAGAAATTCTTACAACAGAGCAGAGAGATATTTGTAAGGTGTTGGTGTTCAGTGGGTTCTCTAAAATGCTATCTTTAAAAAGGAGGCAGTATAATGATGGTTTTAGAAACAACTCTCAGCAGATGAAAATGAATGAGATTTTAAATCACTGAATGGCATTTTAATTTTTTTCACTGAAACATGGTGAAGCAGTACCATTCATTACAAGGACTACAATACCCCAAAATGTTTTAAAATGAATCTAAAACAGAGAAACCTCATAAATTTCTGGGACTTGAGGCTGTTAGTAAAGAACAGAAACATTTGAAATATATTATTTGGAGCAAATATATAAAATGTGGATTCCTGTAAGTACAATTAATGCATTTTAAAATGTAAGCTATTAATATTTTCGTGAACATAGAACAGTTTTTCTAAGGGCTTCCTGGTTTTAATTTGTTTTCTTTTCTCTCTCTCTTTTTTTTTTCTATGTAGCTTCAAGGCTAGTAAGCAGGAAAAATGAAAACTACTTTTGATCTTTTAAATTTTAGAATGCATTTTCTACTCCAGGCCTGTTTGTACACACATGCATGGGTGAGGTGCTACTCCTTTCTATTAATCTACATGTCATTACCAGAATTAAAGACTGTTCTGAGGAAGAACTTAAGTGCCAAGTCCTGCACAGCAGGCCATGCAGAGGATGGGTAGGGTACGCAGTAAGAAACTGGAGAGAGTCCACCAAAGGGCCACAGGGATGGTTAGGGAGCTGGAGCTCATGACAGATGATGAAAATCTCAGGAATCTGGGAATGTTTAGCTACAGAAGAAAAGGTTCGGAGCAGCTTACTGAGAAGATGTGGTCAGATTTTTCTGAAGGGCGCACAGTGAACCGATGAGGGGCAATAGGCACTAGTTGCAACAGGGCAAATCCTGACTGGAGGGCAGTAAGCAATTCCTCCCCGGGAGAAGGGTTAAGTGTGGGGAAAAGTTGGCCAGGGAGGTGGTTGAATCTGTGTGCTGGGAGATTTTCAAGTCTCAACTGCACCAATTGTTAGGCCTCAACTCTTGCTGTGGGCAAAAGAGAGCACGCTACAAATACAGAGCTCAATATATTCTGAGTCTAATTAAAGTCTTAACAATCTAGTGAAAATACAACAAACAAGTATTAGTAGCATTTCAGTTACAATAATAGTAACGGTCCACATTATGTAATTAACTTAGAAAAGTGTAAATACAGTTAAAACTAGTATGAAGAAAACCTTCTAGTATCTTCCTTTTTTCTCGCATATTGTCCTCAGCCTTCTGTAACCATGCAGCCCAGCAATACAGGATTGCCAGTGCTAGTGCCAGGCCACATGCCTCATACTGAGTTTGCAAGGCCTGAGGATGGATTGATAGATACACCCAAAAATGTATTTCCTGTTTGCCTATAAACAAGATTTTGAGCGTGACGCTTCAAAATGCTGAAGGGTCCTGGGGTGAATGATACCAGTGTCACTTGAGCAGAAAGCAAAGGTGCCACAGTGTGTTGTCTGTGTACCTAGTTCTTTATCAGGAGGAGGTCAATACTGTTGTCTTAGATCCGCTTCCCCCTCAATTTTATTCCACTTGGGGCTGTGCTGTTTTCGTAAGCTTTGCTGCCCCAGCCCGCCTCCTCCTCCCCGTGCCCCAGGCCCCGCCTGGGAGCCGCAGGCCGCCCTCCCACCCCGTGCCCCCCGCGGCGCTCTGTCCTGCAGAGACAACGTGGGGGTGCCAGCCCCTGCCCCGAGCCCTCCCGGAGCGAAGCCGGCGCTGGGGACGCAGCAGGCCTGTGCCCACCAGGCCGCGGCTGCCACTGCCAAAGGCAAGCCAAGGAAAGCTCAGAGAAGTCTGATGTGTTAAATACAGAGCGTGTGACATTATGGTGAAAATTGCATTTTCTGGGCTACAGGGGTCCTGAGCAACTTTGTCCAGTTTTGAAGGTAGGTCTGTTTGGAACAGACTGTATTGGACTGTGGATCTCCAGAGGTCCCTTCCAACCTGCTCTGTTCGTGAGTCTGTAGTTTTCTTTAATGTCTTTCCTACAGAAGAGTGCTACAAAATACAGGAATACTGTGATTTCACATAGAGAGAAATAAAAAGATAACTGTCCACTTGAATCATATCCTATAATGGTAAATGAATGGTGTTTATGTATTAAAAAAAAAAAAAAAATCCTGTCAGATACTAACAAAATTCTTCCAGGTTTCTGACTCGTAGCTTACTGAAAAGTAACACGAGAGCTAATGTAGCCCTTTTCCCTCCAACTTGACGAGAATAGTTGTAATTTTGCAAGAAGTGTGTATGTTTGTTATCAAAAGTGAAGTGATTTGAAAATCGCATACAGCATATCTGTACCCATTGCCACTTCATTAAGTTTAGATTGCCCAGTCTCTGAAGAAGCATTATTCAGAATTGAGATGGATCACATAAGCATGATGGTACTATGGTAAGAAGAATGTTTTCTAATCTTTTTTTTAAAGTTTGCAAAATCCAAAACGTTGATTTCAAGAAATATTTGAATAGGTTCCTGGTTTCCAACTGGAGGCTTAAAAGTACTTCTGTTGACTCTACATTTTTAGAATTGCTTCTTTACTATTTTCGTCCTAAGTCATTTCACATGATCAGTATTTTTAAATAGCAAATCAGTACATACTGGTAGATATAAAATTAATGGCGTTGTACGAAAATCTTTTAGATACAGAAATATTTAATGCAGACTGATGATAAAAAGTGAGTAACTTTTTCAGGGTCCATAATATGAATTTATGAACCTGCTTTGTGCACGAAGGTTTGATAGGTCCAGCTGTCTTAGTTTATGTTTTGAGCTATGTCACATTTTAGAAAGCACATTTCCATGATAAATTTCATATGGCTAATAACATAATTTTTTATGATACATCAGTCGCTTATTGGTGAAAATAGGCTATATTATATTTGTGATATCTTTCTGCTTCTTCCGTCTCAGTTACCCTTCTCATCATACAGTAGCTGTTTAGTACTGTTATTTCTATTTATGACAACTATAATGTGTTTAGTATACATTATAATGGTGATTGTGGTTTATTGCAATGTGTGAAAGAGATGAAACTTAGCATTAGCATTGTACAACAAAGTGGGAAGCTTGATTTATCAGGAGTGGGAATAAGGAGAATAACTTAAAGTATAATACTTTGTCGTATGTTTCTATAATCTGTAACTGTAATCTGATGTGGAAGGGCATTTTTAAATTTTTCATTCAAAAATCAAATACACTTTTGGTTTATTAGGTTTGTCAGAAAAATGGACAAGTACATAACAGCACCACAGTTTAATCATTTTGAAATGACAATTATTATTCTGCTTTTGTTTTATCAGTGTTGGTGGTTCAAAGACGATTATTTTTGGCCTTAGATAGCAACACTTCAGCAGCTGGTAAAATAGAGGGATTTCAGTGTCTTTGCTCATACTATTTGTTTACCCTTACTAATATAGTTAGCTTTTTGCACAGATGTTGGGATGTGGTATTCTGCTGCCTCTTCTACCATGATTCTATGCCTTTGTGCCTTTGATTCTTAACAAGACAGGTCTTTGAAATAAGGTGTGGGTTGGTTATTTATTTATTTATTTTAAGAAGTTGTTACTGGTCTGAGCTGGACAAGTTCTGATAATGAGATATATTCAGAATGATATTGTGGGCTTGTCCCAGTTCACCACCATTTTCTTACTAGAGGTATATTTACAAAGCCCTGTGCAGCAGAGCTACACAATCTGTTTTTCAGCTCTTTACAGAAGGGTCTTGTGCTCTCTAAATATATCCTTAGGGATAAAAGTGGTGACTACAATGGAACAATGTTCTTTCCAATTTCTGGAACATACATTTCATTTCTGAATCTCTCTGGTGGGGAAAAAAAAAAAAAAAGGTGTGTTTAAGTGCATGTAAAGGAATCATAGAGAATAATTAGGGCTCTCCCAGTAATGGTAGTAGAACAACTGAAACTTTAGCCAGCATTCGTAGTGACTGTGCAGTAGCTGCTGGATTACCTCAAAGATTCTTCCACTTTAAATAGTCTAATTCTCTTAATAGCATCATTACATGCACTGTAAATGTATCCCTGACATTTACTCTGCTTTAATAGTGACTATACTGTTCATTCACTTCAATCATAGTTGGAGTCACCTCAGTATAGCCTGTTGCATGCTGGCTTGTTGTTCAACCAGGAAAATGGAAAAAAGAATGGATTTTCATATTTTCTTTTAGGGTGAGGTGCTAAAGCTTAATGTGTTCAATATCTGGTAATATCTGGTAACAACAAGTATTTCATTGCAATATTACCAAACAAGTATCTGTCATTTGTGGCAAAGAAGATGGTGCTGTGAGCGGCACCTAGAAAGCAATAAAGTGGATGCATTTATTTTGCACATCTTAGGATATAGCAGTACAATATTTCCCAGATGTGCTCCCCCCCCGCCCCCCGCATCCATTGGATTATAATTCCTGCACCTTCTTTTTTACTGCTGCAAACATTTCAATAAATTCATTAGAAAGCTTTCAGTTTGTGGGGCAGCAATTGCCTTTTCTTCCCTCTCTTGGTTCCCACTCATGCTACTCTTTGGTTCAATTCATGCTTTCATAGTACTAAACACACCAGTGTGATTTTTGAAAAAAGGGTCTCAGACACTAGAGTAGCCAATAAATGTAACAGCTACATGCTGCAGAATTATGAACAGACTTAACAAGATGTTCAGTACTTAATGGCAAAAAGATTTCCTGTTCTCTATGACTTGTGAGTCTCAAAAAGTGACTGTGGAACAGCATTTGCACAGCACAGGCTGACAAATAAGACACTCTAGGCCTCTATTATCCAAGTCAGTTGCTGTGCTTTATTTTCATGTCATGACCATGACTTGTAGATCAAAAGACAATAACAAAAGTAGTGAGTGATAGGAGGTAGACAGGCTTCATATACGTCTTGCTGACCAGGGCTTTTGTTAGGCAGAAAAGATACTCAGTTCTTTGCCCACAAATAGATGATGTACTACATTAGCAACCTGCATCTTGTTTTAAGTCGTAGAGTTATTCTTTCATAATATTTCAGTGTTTCAAAAGTTGCTTAGGAGCTTCTGCCCCATCAAGAGGGAGTTGTGAAGAGGGGTGGTTGGTTGGCCCTCTGGCTGCACCTTTTCAGTTTACCCTTTTGGAAGACTCCAGAGGTCCGTCCGGTGTGGGATACTACCCATTCAGTGTTGTTCAGGGGTCTGAGAAATGACCTAGAAATTTGTAGAGAAATACTATTGACAGAAGACTACTTTTCTTACAGTATTTTCAGATTTTTGCTCTGCTAAATTGTTTGTAGGTCCTATGAGAGATCCCTAGGGTAGAAATAATGCTTGCCGTGTTTTGAAATGTTGCAAACTGTGCCTTTCACCAGAGGGAGTGTTTGTTTCATTGTTAGGGGGAGAGGTATCGTCACTGGAAGTCTAGTTATCTGTAAGAAGACTGTCATAATGTCCACTATATTGAAATGAATGGCTTAGCAAATATCTTGGACAAGTATCTACTGCACAGATCAATAGAGACACTGCAGATCCGCATGTAGTGCTTTTTCCTACCTTAGGACTTCATAAAGAGAAAAGGTCATTTACTAGTTTGCAGTGAAGTAGATGAGATTTCAGCTGCTTCTCTCAGTCTGTTGATCTGCAGTCATTTATAACATCTAAAATCCTCAGATAAACCAATGAGTCATGCTGCTTTGTTTTGTGTTAAAGCAAAATGTGTAGTTAAAGCAGATACTAATTGCCCAATTTTCATAGATATCCTGATAATTCCGATGAAATATACAGCTGGCAGGCAAATGTTAATTTTTCTCTTGCCACCTGCGATTTTGTCAACCACATCACAGAAAGTAAAATTAATAGCTAAAATGTAGTTCTTTCTAAAAAGAAAATATCTTTTGACAGCAAGTTCAAAGTTTTCAATTGTTAATTATTCCCATAATTAATTGCCTCATTTTTTAAATTGTCATTTTATTTCTAGCTACAAGTCATTTAACTCCAACTGGATCCCTTTGTCCTTACCTTCCTTGTTATGTCATTTTCAGCTCTCTACATTAAACAAAATCTTCTCTACAAGTAGGTATTACAGGATATTATACCTACAGTAACTATATGCAGATTTTGTTGACCTAGAGGCCTCTTCCAATCTTATTTTTTTTGCCTACAGAACATCTCAGTCATGTCATAGAAATCCTGATAATATTGTAAATAGCTTGAACATTGTAGTATTCTTTGTATGAGGACGTTCCAGGCATCTGATTATTCTTGTGCCTTTTTATTGAACTTATTCGTGTTTTCTTACATCATTTTTATAGCAAGTGTGTTTGAATACACTGTTATCAATAATGCTCTCAGTGAATATCCTTTAAAGAGGTAAAGATCCATAAAATAAGTCTTTTTACAAGTCTGTAGGTCATATTGGCCTTAACATCAGCCTCATGCTGGGAGATTCTGCTCATTGGGTTAAGTACCATGAACCCTACTTTCTTTCCAGAATTATTGCTTTCCAACATACAGGCCTCCATGTAGTAAATAGGTGCTTTGATTTTGAATTAATATTCTTTGAGTATTTTAAATACACTCTGTAGTGCTGCTCACAAATACTTATGCATTTTTCTAGCATTGTTAATAATCATGTTATTCTTTATGTCGCTTCTAGATATTTTTTGTTCTTTGTGTGACTGTGTCCATATGAACATTCACAGTGGCAGTGCGCATGTGCGCACTAAACAAGTTAAGCTGGGGACATTTTAGTGCCATGTCCCACTGTATGCTTCCTCCTTGCTGTATTGTGAACACATTGTAAGGGGTGAGGCATCTTAAGGTCTCCTCAGAAATATGGCTAAGTTGCAACATTTTTCAGAAGTTCATTTCCTTGTTAGTGGCCTGGTTAGATATTACTCCTTACCTTTTCCACATTGTCAATCAGTTACCTTTCTCATTTTGTAATATTCTCTTCCTTTCCTCTTCTCGCCCAACCCTTATTTAGCTTCTCCCTGAATGTAAAGGGCTTCAGAATGTAGGAAACACCCCTCTGGAAAATAAATTAGTTCTAGGTACTTTAAACCAAAAGCCCTTTCCAGGTAGTAAATGTCAAGTTTAGAAGCCCACTCTACAATGTTCTAGGACCTGAGCTGGTTATGTGCAAGGCCAGATTGCTAGTAACTCTTGTGAAGAAAGATGTAGGTTGTAGCAGGGTCTCCTCCCTCCTTCCTTTAGGAGCTGCTTTTCTGCTGATGCTCTCACCCTTGGTGTGGCCTCAGCCCCACCCCACCCAGGTGGGGACCTGACCTACATTGCAACTGCATGCCTGTGTCACCTACTTTGTTGATTTGGACCTTGATCCACAGCCTTTATGGCTTGAGCTCAGATGTGCCTGCCACAATGTACTTGGCTGGAGATCACTGGCCTGTGGCTTACCATGGTTACCATCTCTAGAGCTGATCTTCTCCCTGCCTTACTGACAAGACTTCATAGTTCCTTGTTAGTGAGGTCTTGAGGCCCGCCTGCTTTGCTGTGACTCTTAGCCTCCAACTTGCATTCCCTTGCAAAACAGCCTGCCCTTGCAGCTGGGGAGGCTAATGTTTCTTGTATGGTGCTTAATCAGCTTATCTTTAAATGAATTGTGCTTTGACTGCTTCTGGGATGTTTTATCTCAATCCCTCTTCTAGACAGAAGAAACAAACATCCTCAAAAACATTTTGTGGATCTCAAGCAAGGGGTCAATTTCCTGTGAAATTCTCTGGGAATGTGTTTATCCATCACTATTCACTCCTGATTGACAACTTCTAGCTGCAAAGGGCTCTCTCCTAGCTTTGGTGACTCTACCCCAACTTTGTGAGGGTACAAGTCATTCAAGGAAAGCCAGAGACAGAAGGAGACGTGAGAATATCTTAATTGGGGAAAAACAGTGGCTACCATGCATCTACAGCATAACATTGTTCATCTCCTGGCTATGCTTTGCTCCAAAGCTGAGATAATTTCTCACAAAGATCTGGGTAAGTTCTTTGGAGCAACCTTTACTTTGCTCCTATACTGCCTCATTTGACAATCACTTTGTGAGAAGTTGGTGTGCATGCTGAACTGACATGACTCATTTTGCCTCCAGCTACTGCTGGGAGATACAGGTCAGAAAAGCAGGCTCGTGTTTAACCACTGAGCCAGTATCATTATCTCTTGTATCTCCAAAGGTGATTTTCAGGATCTTTTTCTGGAATCTTCTTGAATCCTGATGGACTATCTGATGTTTGCTTTTTTGTTCATCCCCTCATCCCAAGGGTGTTGTACAAGGAAAGCCAAGACATATTTAAGATAATTTTAATTGTCCCAGTATTGATAAGGCAGCTGATTTCAGGACTTTCTTCACCTCTTTCTGCACACTGTTGTGAAACTTGCTGTTGGGAGAGATCTCCTCATGAAGGAATTGGAGGGAACTCTACATCTCATGATCTGGAACCTGACAGTTCTTAGGTTTTAAATGACGTCAGTGAAGTTGGTTGTCCCAGCTGGAAGAACAAGAGTCCATAAAGTTTCTATGGGTGCCAATGTACTTATTTTGACTTGAAGTGTTAGGTCTTCTGTAATTCTTGAGGAAGTTGCTCTGTATTTAATTCCAAAATATGTCCAAGAATTAAGAATATCAGTTCTCTATCTACTTAGGAAAACTTAATTTACAGTTATTTTGGGATTGTACTTGCAAAAATGATGGGTTTTAGGTTTCTTTCATCTATCTGCAGGATGTTTTCCTAGCAGACTCATTTGGGTTTTTCCACCAGACAGTAATCTGTTGTTTGTATGGGATCTAAACTTGATTTTGATTAGTTTAACAGGAAAATCATTTCAGCAATAGCTTCCTGTTTCTTCTTCAACCTCTTCATGAAACAAGGTGTGCTTTTCATGACGATTCAACTACAAGTGTAAAAGAGGTGCGAGTCAGCATAACCAGCCCCATTCATACTAGGTTTTGCAGGACAGGGTCAGACACTGAACATGACCAAAGTTTTTCCCAGTGTCCCATTCTTTTAGTGTTTTATTTCATAGATGGCATTCATCCTCAGTGTGTATTGGGTATGGAAATGTCTTTGTTTTCTAACACGCAACATGATTTCTCAGAAAGACTTCTTGGGTTTTCCTTTACAAAGAAAAAGCCTTTTCTTGTCATTGGAAGGTCATTAGATTTAGCAGCTTTGTACTAAGATAGTATTAGGATTGTGACAGTCTTTTCCATTAGGTCACCAGGCTTCTCTTCAGGAAACCCTTTGATATTTGAGACATTGTTGAGAGTCCTGCATGTAACATGCATGTGGATGCTTACTCAAATGAGAAGGAGTTTACGAGTATGTAGTTTTTCTATGAATGTTGTTTCCCTGAGAGATGTTCATGGCCTGTATGCCTTGCTGATTCTGAGAGCCACATTTTATGTTTTGTCATATTTTGTTTCTTTCTTTTAAGTAAAGAATCCTTCAGGTTGAGGGGAATGTACTCAATTTGTATGGTGGGGAAGAGAAGGTGATACAGGCATGCCAAAACTGTTACTGCTAGGTCAAAAAAAAAAAAGGTGCCTGTCCAGCCTCAGATGCTTGAATCTATATGTACCTACAGCATAGTTACGTACAACAACGCTCAAAGAAGAAGGACAATGAAGCAAGTAGTTTCCTGTTAGTAGTGTTAAATTTATTTATTCTTCCAGATTATAAAATAGCTTTATGGAAACCAGTGATGCCTCAAGACATAATGCTACTCAAAATACTCAGTGTAAATATGCTCACTAATCTGCATTTTGAAATCTGCCAGTTAGTTGGATTATAACCCATTCAATCTGTGCTGCTATGCTAATTTTTAAACCAGAATGTTGAATAGCAACACTACATTGTGTTTGTGTAAATCTAAATTATCATGTGAACAGTTGTCCTTATCATCAGCAAATGTCCTCTTATTAAAAAAAAAAGTCTGGTTGGTAACAGATGCAGTAATAAAGGAACCAAACTCAAAAACCACATCTGTTTTAGCTCTTGAGGTAGCTCTGTTTAGAAAGAAGCTTGTGTATGATCATAGCTGAAAGAAAATTTTACATTGTGACAAAAAAAATTGGCTTAACTTTTTTTAAATGTTGCAGTGGTGAAAGTAAACACCCTGCCTGAACTTCCACTCCATGTATGTCCTTATTTCTCTGAAATCTGATGCTTTCCTTCTAAAGCCTTATGAAAGCCACTAATGAATTCTTTCCAGCCTCCTCCAGTTTAAATATGTTTTCTGATGACAGATACTCAAAAACAAAGTGAGAGGAAAAAGAAAAGCGAGAGAGAAAGCAAAAATGCATAGATTTAATGATTTACCACTTTTACATTCATCTCTTACATATTTACTGAAACCCATTTGTTAACTTAATTTGTTCCCTTTAAACAGAGGGATTTGTGTATAATGAAATGCTGAACCAATTTTTATGTACAGAAGCAGAATTGTGGAATATAACCTATTAGGTCTGTTTTCAAAATACAGTTTAGTTGAAGGTTTTATTCCAACTTCAGAATGTTTTTGTAAAATGCAGAAAAGGAAATCTCAAATATGAAGAGGTTATTTAATCCTTCTCCTTGCTAGGTGGCAGGATGAAGTATGCTTGAATCATTCCGAACAGATATCTGTCTGACTGGTTCTTCAAAATCTGGAGATTCTACACCTTCCCTGGATGATCTGTTGCTATTAGTTCTCATTTTTGGAGAGTATTTTCCCAGTTGTCCAAGTTAAATATCCCATAATGCAATCTAGGACTGTGAATGCAATTCACAGGGGATGTGAATGAGGTTCATTCCCTTCCTCTTTATTATAGCCTTCTGTGCACCTGAAGATTATTGCCTTCTCTCCCTCAGTTATCTTTTTGATAGGGCAAACAAGTGCAGTTTCTTCCATTGTGGCTTGTAGGCCATGTTTTCTAGACCTCTGATATTTTGTGTTTTCATGCTTTCACCAGTGGATCCAGGTGACTTTCTGTAATGTTAAAACACTTTGGCAGCAATGTTTCTTGTTAAGTTCAATTTGACATCTCAGAGGACCTTGAAATATGGCATGATATTGCCCTTTCACCTTTACAATTCTGAAAATTTGTTTAAGAAACAAATTCCTGGAGGTTAGATAGAATCAGTTATCAAATCCATTCTATTCCTTACCAGAACTGGAGCTGACTTCCCTGTTTAATTTGTCTGTCACTACTCCATTCTACACAGAATTTTTCATACTTGAGTGTAGCTACATAAACCATCATGCATGGAATTGAAATACAGAAGATCTTCATTCAAGGACAAGTTCTTTTTACTCGTTGCAACCAAAATCTAGTAGAAATCTGCAGTATTTCAACTCGTTTTACTCTAAAAGTGAGAAAAAGAAAATCACCTCTGGCACTTCAGACTGCTATAATTTAAAATGCTTTCGTGTTGTAAATATTTTTAATATGAGTTAGCTCTCTTCATGGGATCCAGGAAAAAATTGGCTGCAACGCTGATATCTCTTAGTTGATAACTGGGAAGTCGGCAAGATTTCTGAAATCTTGTACCCTGGCGTTGCAAGGAGGCATGTTGTCTCAGCGCTTTTGTAACTTCTTACTCTTCCCTGTGACACTAGATAGGGCCTTAGTTGCAACTGCTTCCATCTGAAGGTTCTTTCGTGGTCTTATTCTTTTGACTGTGTAGGAATCTTCTACTATCAGCTGACGTATTTGTGGCTGCTCTGTATTTTAATGAACTAACTGTTGCCTTTCTCCCACACTGATATTTATATCCATTGCTTTGGGTTTCCTTTTTCTCTAATGAAGTAATGAAATCTGGTGGAGCCAAGAATTGCAGCTGACTTTTCCCAGATTCATCACTTTGAATACTCAAAGCCATTCTGTAAATAACTTCATCACAAAGCATCCCCTTTCCTCCGTCATTGACATTTGAGTCATCTGTAGGCTTTATCAGATGTTCTTGTTGAAAGGCCCTCAAAATGCATTTTATACTCTTAATTATCGTTCCGTTTCCTTCTTCTGTGTCTGTCAGCAAATTGGTATCTTCTTCCATGCCTCTTTTAGTCTGTCGTCTAGGAGAGACTCTGCTTTTGTTGAGGGAAGGGATTGTCCTGCTCAGCTCTGCGCTGGTGCGGCCTCACCCTGAGCACTGTGTGCAGTTTTGGGCGCCACAATATGAGAAGGACATAAAACTATTACAGAGTGTCCAAAGGAGGGCAACAGAGACGGTGAAGGTTCTAGAGGGCAAGATGTATGAGGAGCGGCTGAGGTCACTTGGGTTGTTCAGCCCAGAGAAGAGGAGACTGAGGGGAGGCCTCGTGGTGGCCTGCAGCTTCCTCACGAGGGGAGCGGAGGGGCAGGGCTGATCTCTTCTCTCTGGGGACAGCGACAGGACCCGAGGGAACGGCATGGAGCTGTGACAGGGGAGGTTCAGGCTGGGTGTTAGGAAAAGGTTCTTCACCGAGAGGGTGGTCGGGCACTGGAACAGGCTCCCCAGGGCAGTGGTCACAGCATTGAGCCTGCTGGAGTTCAGGAAGCGTTTGGACAACGCTCTCAGACACATGGTCTGGTTTTTGGGCGGTCCTGTGTGGAGCCAGGAGTTGGACTCGATGATCCTTGTGGGTCCCTTCAAGCGTGGGATATTCTATGATTCTGTGGTTCTATGATTTGCTTTCCTCAAGTATTTCTTTCTTCTTTTAAAATACGTTTTCTTTATGTGGAATCTTTCAGTGAGATCTTCTACTCTATGAAAGCCAGGACTGGTTTACTCTTTGAGAATGTATCAATTTCACTTTTACTGCTGTATTCCTTTTGTATGATTACTCAGATTGTTTGTAAATAGTTGTATCTGATATGCTAGTCCTGTTCAAACTTCATTCACCTTCCTTATCTCCACCTACCATTTATTATATAGCCATTAATAGCTATTTAGTAAAAACCTCAAAAATGAAAATCAGCTTGCTTACTACTGCCCTTTAGATAGTCTCTGCAAAGTAGGATAAACTTTCTGAACACACTAAAATATGAATGCTAAAGTCAAGTCCCAGCTATTCGCAGCATCTCATTGAGGATGAGGAACTGCTCAGGGAGGTGAGAGTATTTTTGCCTATGGTAACTGCAGCACTACCAGGAGGCTTCAGTTACGTTCACATGGGCTGGGGAAATGTCACCATGGAGCATGGTCTATCACGTGTTACGTTACAACATATGTTACAACATGAATAGGAGTGCAGACATAAGACATTATGAGGGTCAAATTTTTAAACCAAGTTCCTTCTTAGTTCTATAACTAATCTAGTCAGAGGAAGCCCATGAGGAAGTAAACCTTCATTTAGTCCTGAGCAGTGTACATGAGCATGCCTGCAGGGTTAAAAGAGAAGGAAAAAAAAAAAAAACACAGCACAACAGTAATGTTAACATTAAAAAAGGGAACTATGCTAAAGTCAGGAAACTGAATGAAAACAGCATTTAGGAGACAGTCTGAAAACTGAAGAGGCAGGAAGGACACATGGAGACTATTTGAACCACTGCACGAGAGTCTTAGAGGACAAGTATAATATATATTTAAAAGATTCTGAATGGCCCCAAACAGAAAAGTTGTTGGAGAAAAAAAAAAAAAAGCAGAATAGAAGAGATTGTTGGGAATAAAGAGCATAAGTACAGATACTCTGAGACAGAGGAAATGACCATGTAGCCCAATGTTTTGTTGCAAGACAGCAGCTTAGGAAGAAGTAGAAAATACACTCTTATGCATATGGTGATACTTCTCCAGTAATCTGAGCACAAAGAAGTCTGTGGCTCAGTTACTTAATGAACCAGAATTGATGGTGTTGCATTTAAAAGTGCTTGATAAATTTTCCACCTATGAATTTACCTACTCTCTTTTTTGAGGCAGTGTAAATTTCAGATGTTCGTTAAGTCCTATGGCATGCTTTTTCAGCTCAACGGCATATGGTGTGAAAAATCATTTCCTTTTGTTTGTTTTAGTCATTGCCTGGGTAGTTTTATTTGATGCCCAGTTAAGTCAGTCTGAAATAGGTATGCAGTGACTTTAGACTTTTAGGCTTTAAACTATTTTAAAGTTTCTTCTTCCTTGCTGCTGCCATTGGATTTTTCATATTCAGCCATTATCAGCTCTCTCATTACAGATCATCAAATGACTGCTCAAGCAGTAGGCAGAAGAAAATCTGTGCAGCATTTTTTAGTTTTCTGCTTTTAGCAGATAGCTGAAAATCACTGTACTGATGCCTTTACACAGGTGAATGAAATTTCAGGCTTTAATGATGGCTGAGAAGCTGAAGCATTCTTGCAGTGTTGAACAGGAAGATTCCTACAGTATTTAGAAAACCATGTAATATTGTGGTGGGTTAGCCTTAGCCCACAGCCAAACTCCCATTCAGCCACTCACTCTCTCCTACCCCAGCAGCACAGGGGGAGAAAAATAGGAAAAAAAAACAAGAATGAGAAAGCTCGTGGGTTGAGATAAAGACAGGGAAATAGCTTACCAGTTACTGTCATGGGCAAAATAGGCTTTGTAGGGAAGACTGATTTAATCTGTTGCCAGCTAACATAGCTTTGGGTGGTGAGAAGCAAAAAAACTAGACATTAAAATAATCCCTTTCCTCCCCACTTTCGCAGGTTCCACTTCTCTCCTTCACTCCCGACTCCTCACCTAAGGCAGCACGGGGGTATAGCGGGGTGGTCGGGAGCAGTTTGTCTCTGCTGCTGCTCCTTCCTCCTCACAGTTTTCCTCTGCTCCAGCATGGGTTTTCCATGGGCCTTCAGGCATATCCATCTGCTCTAGCATGGGTACTCCTTAGGCTGCAGTGAATATCTGCTCCACTATGGAGCTCCTCCTCCTTCTCCTCTGACCCTGGTGTTCCCCCTGCTATTTCTCACTGTTTTTGTTCCCTCCTACTTTCTCTGGCTGGCCCTTTCTTAAATATGTTTTCCCAGAGATGCCACCAGCTTTGCTGATGGGCTTGGCTGTGTCCTGCAGTGGGTCTATTGCAGAGCCACTGACCTCTTCCCGCAGAGGCCACCCCTGCAGTTCACCAGCTACCCAAACCCTGCCGCCTATGCCCAATACAAACATAGTTATTACCAAAGAGAAGTGGGGAACGTTGTAGCTGACAAGTGGAGGAAGCTGGAGAGGAGCTCTTGCGGACAGCCAATGGGTAGGCTGTGTTGTGTTGACCTCCGTGTTCTGAGACCTTTCTATAGCTTTTCACAGTTCTTCTAGTTGCTATGAATAACTTTGTATCGTCAGAAAAATTGGCCCTGATAGTTGTTCCTGTCCATTTTGTCCCTTTTTCTAAAACCTGTTCTGCTGTGACACTAATTTGTATGACCTTCTCTGATTCATACCTCAGAATCAATAGCTTTGCATCTTTCCGGTCTCCTCTTGTTGGTAGGAATGAAACAACTTCAGCTTTTTGGCAGTCTTTCTGCTGTGCATGTTAATCTTCTTTTGGCCAACCAGCTCTGATTAAGCTTCCTGATAACAAAAATCTTTTGTTTCCATTGCTCTGAGCAAGTTGCTTCTCCAGAACCTTTTTGCATGCCTTTTAATGATTTTGTGCTCTTGACTGTTTTCTATGTTTGAAAAGAATGCCAGTTTTGGAAGATTGTCTTTATCCAATAGCATATGTGATCCTTTAGAAGTGCTGTAGTCAGAGTGGATCCTGATACCTACCTTCCATCTCAACTCCCTGCTATGTTGGGTACTGTGATATTTCGAATATGAGAAGACTGAGGGAAAACAGGAGTATAATTTGGCTTTGTTGAATTCCCTTTGCTTTATAGGTCACTTCTGGTTTTGTGTATGAGTCAGTCTGTCACAGACACCTGTAATAATGCCCTTTACAGGGTTGAAGGGAACCCTTGGGCAGCCCCGGGCTGATATGCTGCAACAACTGGGGCTACATATCTTTTTTTAATTAATTTAAAAAAAAAAAAAGGCGTAGTGCTCACAGGGATTATGTGCTGCTCTAATGAGATCCACGCTGACAACACTCTTTAAAAACACAATTACAGTAAATAGGTTTACTCCAGATGACTAACTCCTCATCTGTGATTTTGCGATTTAGAGGCTGCTGGACCAAATCCGTCTGTGAAGAATGGAATATTTAATAACAGCTCAATTTATCTGTAAATTTGCAAACAAAATTTAGACTGTTAGTCTTCCTTCCTTTTGAGATACTCGTCCAGGTTGTTTTAAAATGCGTCCTTACATGGTCACCGTATGTTAAGACTGAACATTTGTTTTCTGGTATCATAGGGAAAACAAATATGTTCAGCTTGTGATAGTAGTTACAAAAATAGAAGATGGAAGTGTTAGTGTGCCTGTGACTGTTATTGTGACATACAAATACTCTGCAAATACGTCCAAGGATGTCTGCTTTTTTTGTTGTTCTTACAAGATAATTTCAACAAAATCACAAGCTTTTGTTTTGCTTTTTATAGGTTTTTTTTTTTAATGTGAAAGGCTGTAATCTTTTGTTGCTCCATTAATATCTGCCTTTCTAATGAGATTTGATTGCCTATCTTTTGGGTGTCCTGTGATAGACTTTCTCTCCTTTTTCATCATTTCGTAGAGCTAATTTTTCTTCCCCTTATGTATTTTCTAGAGTTGTTGTAATTCAATGCATAGATCTTCAGTGAGTTTGAGGAACAAATGGTATGTCATAACGCAATTAGAATCAGTAGCATATGAATAACATATTGCTATTAGCTGAAGTCCCATTAATTTTTGCATATAAAATGTAATTAAATGCTATTATTGTTAATGTTTTTGTCCGAGCTCCATGCAAGGATTCTCAGTGATGCCAACAGACTATCATTACAAGGCTGTGCAATGCTATAAATAGAATTTAGAATCAGTAGCATATGAATAACATTACTATTAGCTGAAGTCCCATTAATTTTTGCATGTAAAATGCAATTAAATGTTGTTGTTGTTGTTTTTAATGTTTTTGTCCAAGCTCCGTGCAAGGATTCTCAGTGATGCCAACAGACTATCATTATAAGGCTGTGCAATGCTATAAATAGATATGCTATAACTTACATAAATCTTTGTACCCCAGTTTCTCCCTAAACTTTTTCATTTGGTTAAAATTATTATCCAGCCTGTCAAAGACATAAATATGCTGTTGCATAGCATAGCATACATTAGCATTTTAAAGATATGACTGGCTGAAGGTGAATTCGTTGACAAGTGTGAACACTATGAATGAAGATGCACCTAAGAGAAAAGGAAGTGGCAGTGTCATAGTTTAATGAATGTGTTTAATGCGTCTGGAATGCAAGCATGTATGCAGGAGATGAAGCTCAGAAAACTCTGATGACATCCAAGTAGAACTGCAGGTTTTTGGAGTGCCTTAAAATGCAGTTGGGTGTAGGATCTGCAAAATTTATGATTTGTTGTCAGGGAGAGACCTAAAAAAAAAAAGAATCAAGTCAGCTTGATGTTTGTTGAAACTCAGGTAAAAATAAAAAGTGTGGTTTTTGAATATGTGTAGGAAAATTGAGCAGCCATCCATTCTGAGGAAGAGAATGACTTTTCCAGATTATGATACAAATGTAGAAGCCATATGATAAGCCTCTGCTAGCCATAAGGTGATTTATAGTGATTTCCAGAGAAAGCATCGCTTTTCATACTAGTAGGAGTAAACTAAGTGATCCGAGTCTCAGAGACAAGGTGAAAAATCCAACACTATGGAAATGGATAAGGACTTCGATCCTTTTGGGACCTTACATAAGCAATGAGGCAGGATAACTAGACAACTAAATTGTGGACTGTAGAGAGCCTTGAGAGGCAGGGTGAGCTTGTAATAGCTGGAGAGAGCTGAAGGAGCAGCGCCAACATGTGCCACTACGTAAAGCAGACTGAAGGTTTTTGAAAGAGATTCAATATGCTTTCAACCCCCAAAACTGCATTAGAATGTGGTCCTTTTCACTGACAACACTGTTAAAATCAAGAAAGTCTTAATAGCACCAAAGGGTTTTCGTCCTCTACAGGTATCACCAGATGCCCTAAAGATGACTTTGATTCTGGCAATGCTATAGGGGGTCTCTCAAACTCTGTTTCAGAAAGCTTCAAGTTGATTGTGAGTTGATCTTCTAGTTCAGTCAGTGGTACTTTGCAGATGTAAAAACATGTTAACATACCTTTGCTGTGTGTAGAAAGGGCCAACTATTTGGTCTTTGAAAGTACTTGACGAGAGTTCTCTCAAGTTGCTAATTGTGCTCATTGCTACATCCTCCTCCTGTCAGCTTACATGGCTTCTTTGTCTTTATATCCCCTCTTCAAATAATTTGTTAGTGGAAATACTCTTCAACCTCTTCATCTGGGAGCTCTTCTTCAGTCACTGTCATTGTCTAGCATCTTGCATTTCTTGCAGTTAGAGAGGAGCCCTGTAGCTCTTGGATTCAAAGACAGAACCTTTGCCAAAGCACTTGCATCTCATCTTGAGCGTAAGCATAGACTCTGCATACTTTTGTCTACTTTTAAGTGACTAACTGCCATCCTCCCTTTCCAGCCATAGTATCTGAAACTTTCTTTCATAAATTAAACACTGTCCCCTAAATTATCACAACTGGTCATTTACCTGCAATGAGACACTTACGTCTTGCTTGAGAGGAAGAAACAGTGAGTAGTGTAACTTTGAAAAATCTAGCCTTCGTTGAAAAATTGACTATGTTATTTCTGAAATGCACATCGCTTGCAGTTCTTCAGTACAGTGGTTGATCTTAAAGGATGCTGGAATTTCAGCCTGATAGTATGGGTAGGTAATAAGACATTTATAAAAAGAAGCCAGGAAAATAAAACTACTGGTATGATATGATGCAAGGTTGTCATTCCATGGAAATGTGTTCGAGTTGGTCAGGTGCTTAGCCTAACCTTAATGAATGACTTAGTCTCTTGGTCTGAAAAGCCCACATACTTAAACAAATTACTTGCTTGCCCTCTGGAAAGGCTTTTATTTTGTGATGTACATGTGGCATTGGGAACAGTCTGGCATCAGCTGCAGAGTGAGTACAGTGACAGCTGCACTTGAGTTAACACAGGTGCAGGGTCGTTTACCCCTCAATGAGAGACGCACTGTTGAGCTAGTTAGCGAAGTGGAAGGGCTGCTGTGACCTGAGCGTACCCATCGCTCTCTGGTAATTATAACTGGTGCAGTGTTGCCATTCTGTCCCCACTGCCACAAGTTCCCATCTGTCTTGTGTCCCATGCCTCTATGCAGGACAATACCTGTGCCTGTAGCATAAACATTAGTAAGTTTTCTTCATTCAGAAAAGGATGATTTTAGCCTTTCAAATGTACAGCTGTGGTGTGGGGTTAATCGCTGTTTTCAAAGGGACTAGACATTGATATAGGATAACTTACATTTGGAAGTTACATAGCATCCATTGTTGAATACAATGTATCCTTGACATAAAATGATTTATAGATCTATCTAAAAGAGTATGGTTGTAATGAATTACAGCAGAATAAGAAGGTGGCATGGTAGGGTTTAGTTAATTTGTGTTGATTTAATTTTGATTTAACGATGTTAGTCTCAACTCTAAGAAGTTTGAAAAATAGAGATTTAAGTCATTCTGTCATATCTGTGCCCTTTGAATTTGCAAGTTGGTATACAGTACTTAATTTTATAAACCACAGATGTTACAAAATTAGGCGGTAGTTCAGAAAGGTAACTCTGGTCATGCCTTAAACATGTTTGAGTTATGCGCTCTTGTAAGTCATGTTGGGTGAATTTAAGTGCCTGTTGATACAGAATGTAAGTGCATGTAAAAACAAATAGTAAAAGTCTTAAGGCTGTGTTGTGTAGCTTGCCCACCTTGTCTTCTTGGAAGTGTATTAAGATGTGAATAGTGAAACGTAAGAAAGCTACTTTCACTCCACCTTTGAAAGTACAGTACTAATTTATTTGGTTCTAGACCAGCTAGTTGTTATCAATCACAAGGAAAAAGAAAAAAGGGAAGGGCAGTCAATGTAATTCATTCCCCATTCTTAATGTTTAATACCTTGTTTTTATGAATGTAAATTGGTAATAGTCATTTTAAATAACTGCAAGAACATCTGAAATTTCCCTTAAATGAAAAGGGATATTGAGTAATTTGAAAAAAATAAAAAATATTTTTGATCTCTTTGGGAAATTAAATTAGCATTGAAAGGAGAAATGTTACACTAAGTTTAGCAGCAATGAGTAAAAAGCAGGAAGTATGTTTTTAACTGTGCAGAAACAAACTGTTTCAACTTTTTCAGAGTCAGCTTATGTTCAGGAACCATGTGATTCCATACAGTAAACATGATAAATATTCTGCATTCATTGTGAAAGAAAAAAGTATCCCATGTTTATGGAAGACTCATTACAGAATTTATCTCAAGGTGAAGTGTGAGGAGAAGAGGTCAAGGAGTAAATAGAATAAATAAAATAACCAGTAATAAATCCTCATATCCATGTATTTATCTGAGAGATCTAAAGAAATATAGGACGAAAACGGCTGAAATGCTGCTGCTAGCTGTTGTGTGGAGTATGTCACTGAGAGTTGTGCTGATACTGCAGGACAGGAGGGTGGATTGAGCTGCATGGGAGACCAGGGGACTACAGATTTAGGAACCTAATGTCTCTTTAGGGCACATGAGTGGAAGTAGAATACAGAATTGATGCACGTTTGGGTGAGGGTGATATATGGAATAGTCAAGAAAACTTTTGTAGAGAAAAAACTAAGAATTCTCTGAAGGCTTCAGTGATCCTATGGGTGAGCATGATGGACTTGATATTGGCTGCCTGGATTTCTGGAAGGCAAGATTCCTCACAAAAAGTTCCTGAGGAGAGTAAGCAGGGGACAGGACAAATGTCTTTGTATGATCAAATATTTTAACTTGATTAGTTCTCCTCTCTGAGAAATTTAAATATGCATATATATATATATTTTTTTACAAAAATCCCTCTAATGACCCTTTAATTTTCATTTATGCTCAGATTATTTTTTAAGACGTAGCTTTCTACATTTTTCAAAAAGTAAAGATTTAAGTGAAAGTTACTTATCAATCATAAAATATGCGCAGGTCCTAGACATACAAATTTGTTGTTGGAGCATATACCACCATGTGTGTAGAGGGTTATTCACAGAAGTGCTTTAGTATTGCACAGTCTACCACAGTGTGGAGATGTCAGCTTTTACAGTGAGCTTTATGCTACTACAGATATATCTAGAAATAAATTTGATTTGTTATATAAGATTTTTATATTTCAATTCGTGTATAAAATAAATCCTGAGCATGCAACTTTGCGGATGATAGTTTATGTACATTTCTAGGAGATGAAAAGAGTACCGAAAGAATAATTCTACTGGAATTCATGAGGTGCAGGACTGCTGTTTTGTTTTTTGCTTTATAGTAGTTAGTTAGATCTGTATATGAAATAACATGGATATTGAGGGTAGGGCCAATTGTTACTGTAAATTCAACAGCAGGCATTTTCCTTGCTTCTTGATAAAAATGTTTTTGGCTATTGCTTGAAAATAACTGTGTTTACTGCTACATCTTGCAGTGTAGTTTGGGCCCCAAATGCAGTGTAGTTTGGACCCCAACTTTTGGCGTAGCCTCATACCTCCTTGTTGGCTATTTGGAAAAACAAAACAAAAGCATCAGATTTAGGTAATTTAGGTATTTTGAATCTGGCCGGCTGGCACCGCCATTTTTCCTTTCTGTGTAGTATAAGTAAACCTCGTACATAACACCAAGAAACATGATTTCTTGCTGGTCTTCCGGTTCCTCCTGGGCCATATTTTCTTCATTTCTCTTTACTCTCTTTTTCTGCATTGGAAGCAGAAACATGAAAATACTGTATTCCATATGCTATTGGATTTCTGTCCCACTTGAATGGGAAAAAATATACTTGGGGAGTCATCTTTTCAGTGTGCTGCTGTTAGATAGTAGAAACAAATACATGAAGAATGCAAATGTGAACTTATAGTTGAGGAAATTTAGCTGAAGCTAGCAGAGGAAATCATTGTCAAAATGTCACCTCTGTCTTAGTTTGAGAGAAAAATAAGCTTTGAAGAAGTCATGCTGTAAGATGTGAGGTGACCAGTCTGGATGCCTGTTACTGTCCTGAATGCAAGGAATGTTGTCCTACTGGAAGAGCTGTGGGTTCACCAAAGAAGGATGGACCGACTGCCGTGAAACAGCTGTCAGTATTTCAGCATATAATCTCAGACCAGAGCCCCAGGCTTCTTTGGAGACTTCACAAGGAAAAAGATACAGGAGAATATCAGAGGAACTGATATCACAGCAGCCAGATAAGATGCAGACCTCTATCTGTAAAGTGTTAAATAAGAAATGCCCTGTGTATGTGCAGGGTCATTCCCTGAATAGCAGTTGTTATGGACTAAGGGATGAGCTTTTGCAATGAAAGCTTCTCTTACTTTTTCCAAACATGAAACAACCTTTTGCACCCAAGTAATTTACAGAACTTGCTTATTGTGTGGGCTGCAATCCTTACAGGACTGGTGTAGCTGTAAAACTTAACCTTGCTTGGATCACTGAGAAAGTTTATTCAAACTTTAAACAACACTTGATACGATGGAGTATGACTCATATTGGCCCCTGAGCAGAATAGTTGCCAGCCTCAAAAAAATTGGGTTTTATTTACAGCACAGTTAACTTGCTTAAAATTAGTTAATTCTTCAACCAAGGAAAATTTAGAATTGCTGGTGAAACAGAGGAAATACCAAGACTTGAAAATAAATTTCTCATTGAGTTCTTGCAGGGCAGACTTTTCTACAGCCTTCCTCTAGAAAGCCCTTCTAGTTCAACAGCTTCCAGCAGTTTCCAGCATTGAAACAACCTCAGCAGGTCCCTTCTGAGTTTCTAGGAAATCCTTCTGTCTCCTTCACACTTGGTTGATAATCTACTCTTCAGACATCAGTTGCGCAGCACTTGCACTAAAGCACAATTGAGAAGGAGACTGGGTCCCTTAGGCTTACTAATAGCAGTAGTGTGTTAATAAAATAAGAATAATGTGTTAATAAAATCAAAGAGTATATGTTATAACATTTCTTACTGCAAGTGGCTGAAAACATACAGAAGTAGCAATAAAAAAAAATCACTAAGAAGACTGGAAAAGGAGACAAATACGAAAATAAACATTTTGTTAGACTAAAGATTTAAATTTTAAGCTCTGCCTCCCATTCCAGGAATTATGGTTCCTCCATGCTAAATAGTCAGCATTATGTGCCTGTATTGCTGAAGTTTCACTGATAAATAATAAATTATGATCTTGTGAATTACATGGTAAAATTTGGACAAGTATTATCTATACTTGGAAAAGGATGTGTCTTCAAAATTATCTTCTGGTTTCCTTTCATTTTATGTCTTTGAACAGTAACAAAATCCTCATTGCCAACATGTTTTTCTGATGGATAGATGCATTAATCCATGTTTCAAAATTCATCAAATTAAATAAAGGGATGGAGTATATTGATGGTGTATGCTGGAAATTATCAAAAAGAGATTCTCGGTAAAGAATTCACAAACCATTTCCAGATTTCTCAAAAGTTTGGAAGTTATTTAAGTGCATATTTGTCATTAGAAATAATGGAAATAATGCTGCCGAAATCAACCAGCTTCAGCCCTTGGTATTTGTTTTTGGTGTGTGTGTGTGCGCGTCAACTATTCTATTTGATATTATATATATCTGTATATATAGATATCCTCTATCTATATTCACATAAAAAATATCTGGCATCCATGTGTAAACCAGGATTCTGAAGGAGCAGTAATGACGTGTAATTGGGAAGAATTAGACCCATTTGAAATCCCTCAACATGTGAGGCTTTTAGCTTTCCATGAGCCTGGACCTAGTTGCACAAAACGGCAGACTGGGGCCTGACACTTTCTCTGTATCAAAGGACACGCAAAGGACATCTCAGCTGGGTTGTGCCTGCCATGAAAGAGAAGCAGGGAACACAGTGGCCCTTGTGCAGGAGCCTGGGATTTGGGGAATTCACCTGGAGCACTGCAGAGACAGGCAATCTGCTCACAGATAAGCATTTTGCCTTTGGGTTAGGAGAAGAGGTCTCTTTTGGCAGAGGACTGTTTTGAACATGGGGTCACTCACAGAGTGCATTGTCCAACCCCTGGATCTTTAGTTAAAATGTGAAAACTTCTACACATGGCCCCCTGTTTTCTGCAGCATTGGTAGCTATGGATCTGTGATGAGCTCTTGTTACCGGCTGCAAGTAGCAGTGGGGTGCAGTGGTGGCTGGGGGGTGGTCATGAATCGCCCTGTGACAGTCAAGCTGTCTCCAGCCTACCACAGGGAACATGAAAACAACTGTGGAAAAAAAGGCTTTGTGTGAAAAAACTTAACCCTTGAACACCAAAACTTTATCTAACCAGAGGCACACAGTCCCCCTGCCCAAATGTAGTTCAGAAAGAAACAAGCAACTGCTGGAGGCTGGAGATGCGCTCTTGGGTGTGGGGGACTCTCTGCATCAAAAGGGGGTACCTACACCCCTGTCCCAATGGACAACACACACAGGAGGAGGGACACGGAGGACAAGGGCAGCAGAAACCGTTAAGCACAGAAAGCAGAAGTGATTAAGCACGGAGGGACAGAAAGACACAATCCTAGATACCACCTCAACTTCCTACACCACCTGTCACCTTGTCACAAGAATAAGGAAAATGGGGACTTGGAAGCAGGGAAGACAGATATTTATGTAAGTGTTCGTCTCAGTGGTTTTTTGTTTGTTTGTTTTTTCTTTCAAAACCTAAATCAGCAATGGGAGGTTTGTTTTTGTTTGCAATAAATTCATTCAATTAAAATTCCCTGTCTCTAGACTGTTGTGCCCACAACAGAGTCCCAAGCAAGTAAAGGTGCCTCCTTGCATTGCAGAGCTAAACACCTTGTGGCTTTGAGTATAGAACTGTAGGCAACGCTCCTTTCTGTTCATTTCCTGCTTATGTGGCCTCCCCTCTCAGCTCTAATTTTCCAATCTTGTGTTTAGGATTTGGATAGTCTCTGTGCATTGCACACAGTCTTAGTACTTGAGCTCTTGGGATCTGCTTTCCCTAGGTGACAAAGCACTTGAAAGTTAGGCATTTACCACCTCAGTCTTTCTGTGGATTAAGCCTAAAGCTTCTCTCTGCATCTTTAAATGCCTAAAACACCTCTGAAGACTATTGTATAAAACACTTTGGACATTGTACACACAGTAACATTGAAAATGTTACTTAGGAGTTTTAGAAAATGAAGGTAGTTCTGAAAGCTTTAACCCTTGCTGTGATTTACAGAATATAAGTTCTGTTTTGTGAAGTTAGGCCTTGTAATGTATGTTCATGAATGGTTTATCATGTATCTGCTGTAAATTGCTGGTATTTTAGTGCTAAGGTTCATCAAAATAGGGGCCTGGTTTTTGTGTTTTTTTTTGTGTGTATGTGTGTGTGTTTATTTTCCAGGGGGAACATAGTTTTTCATTTAAAGCTTTATTTCTTAAGTAGCAAATACAATTTTTAAAGAGCTGGTGGAAGACTTCTACAGGATATAAATTATTTGAATAAACAAAAGAGAAACTTTCATTCCTGACTTACAGATATAAAGCAAATCATTATTGTTACCTTTTATTTAGACCATTGTAAGGAAACAAAAGGTCTGCTTTATAAATGCAGTAACAGAGATACTCGCTAGAGATCTGCCTGTTCTCTGGTTTCTTCTAAGGGTGAGTCAGCTTTTCGTTCTTCAAGGCTAGGAAGTGAGCCTTGAATGAATAGTGATGCTTACTGCTGCTCAGTAAGAAGGTGTTAAAATATACAGCTTACATCATTAAAATTTATCATCACTGTTTCACAAGAAGTAGGACAGATTTTATTCTAGGTTTATTTTTCATTTATATTTGAATGAAATGAATTTCTTGAATTAACTTTTACTTGAATAAACTTTTCCCTCCATTAAAATAAGCCATCGTATGGGCCAAACTGATTGTCATCTATGTCTATTCCTGATTAATCCAATGAAAAGACTGGGATTTTTTATTCATTTTCATTGCTGTCTGGCCCTGCTTCTGACTGCTCGTCTGACTCATTTTTGAATGTTTATGAGCCCACGGTAGGCATAGTTGGGTGACTGATCCTTGTTTTTGATCCTTCTGTGTGGTAACTAATGTTTGATCACACAAATGTCTGGTGTCTGTATGGTATCTGGATAATTATCAGTGAAATACAGAAGGAAATTAATTCTTCCATGCTTAATTGATATTTTGCAAGCAGGCTGCTAAAACATTAGCATGAGAAGTCTGACATGAAAACAACCTGTTTCATGCTACCTAGTTCAGACATGATCCTGCTACTTAAGAGGAAGTTGTGCTGTAGAAATACTTTTGCTTTGGATTTGATGCTTTCAACAACAAGGTTTGACTCTAAACTGGGCAGCTGAACAGGAGACCTCTGTCTGTGGGGAAATGACTACATAGACATCTTAGAAGCAGTACTCTAGAATATGTTCCCTGATGTCTCACAGATCATTTGGAAGAATGCAAAGAGATGAAGAGAGGACTGCATACATTTTTTTCATTTCTAACTAAAAACTAGCATAAAGCTGTTCTCATCAAAATGTTAAATGAGATGTATTTGGAGTTAAAGGGCTTTATCGTCTAAAAGAAGTGTGCGAGGGGGAAGAACTGAAGTATAGTTTGAATACTTCAAATGTTGTTGCTTTATTTGAAAAAGGTAAAGAAACAGAATGTGGGTATCTAATGATATTTGGTATTAATACATTATTGACAACCATATATAAGGATTTTTTCATCACAGCATTTGAACTCTCTAGCTGAAGACTTCCAGACCTGCCAGAGTTAATAAACCTCATGGAGTAACAAATTCATCTTAAGCTGCTACTTCAGCTTATCATGTCATTGCGTGTGCCTGTAACTTCCCCATGCGAACATGCCAGCCTCAGGTACTGTGGAAGGCTCTTGTACGTACAAACCTGTGCAGCATCTGGCACACCCTATTCCTTGACTACCACCCTTGCCTACTAGGTTAAGAAAATGAAACTATGTATCTATTTAGTATAGGTACTTTCTAGATTAAGAAAGTGACTTGATGAGGAAAGAACTGAATAGAATGAAAACAAGGAATGTAATTCCTTGCTCATCAGGGGGATTGCCTAATGTTTGTAGAAGACATTTCACTTCTCTTCTTGGCATTGATTCAGGCTCTAAATGCAATTGCAGTTGGCAGCTGAGCATACTTTAGTATAAACACCTATTACTAACTTCGTGTATATTAGTTTCGGAAGGTGTTTTTACAGTGAAAAGGTATTTTTTATATATATATATATAAAGAAATGAAGGTAACTATTGCTCTAGGTTTTCAATGGCTTTTTGCCTCTTGGATTGCACAGAGATTGTATATAAGATATGGTATTTCTTACTGAAATGCAAGTGTGTGAATTCAGGTAAGACTGAATGCATGTGCTGTATCGTGCTTATGCCAGCTTTGTAATACCTTACCATTATTAAGGACTGACATAGTAATAACTATGTTAATGTCATCAAACACATTAGTTGTAGAATGCTCCTCCTAGCCATTCAGCAATGGTCATGACATATATAAACCTTAAAGCAAGATGCAACAGGATCAGGCTGAAACAAACCTTGAAGTCGTATCAATTAATTAAGCAGCTATGTTCGTCCTTATTTTCTGTTTTTACTCTATTGTTTTGCTATTTGCTGGCTTGGAACAGCAAGCAGCAGCAGATAGGCATATATTCTGAAGGTGTAGTGAGCCTTATTTGCAAAATCAGTCATCGACAGCCTGCATATGCAAACGGTAATTTATGCATAAACATTAAGCATCCCTTAAGTTCCTTGAAGGAATTTGTCTTTGCCAAATATGTGGTGAGCCTGTGCATTTTAATGAGATTTCAGAGCCATCCACTGAAACTGTTGCAGCAAAGTGGTGCTTTCAGATTGCTTTAATGGTACTTGAAGATGAAGGTGACCAACTACACAGACACAGATGTTAACTACACAGACACAGAGCTATTCAGCAACAAATGATCTGGGCACACTAAATTGTGCATATTTAGTGTGAAAATCAATATGCCTACTCCTAACAAAAGCCTTGGTAGGTTGTACTGAGTTCTGCTCTTGCTGAGTGAACAAGCAGTGCCACAGCTCTTTTGCCATTACAAAATTATTCAAAGACACCTCACTCCCTCCTGGAGGCTTGGCTGGGGGATCAGGGCCAGCACAGGGGCGGT
This sequence comes from Chauna torquata, assembly GCA_013399475.1. Taxonomy (NCBI): domain Eukaryota; kingdom Metazoa; phylum Chordata; class Aves; order Anseriformes; family Anhimidae; genus Chauna; species Chauna torquata. The sequence goes on along the minus strand of VXAL01005641.1, from coordinate 92,846 downwards.
GCAGGGGGGGTGGCCCCTTCCTGCCGGTGGCCCTGGGGAGAAGCTCCCAGGCTGCGCTGTCGCCATGCCTGTGCTTGGCCATGGGTCCCTTCTTCCAGACCCTGACCTGTGACAGACTTCCTGGGGTGACCTCGTCCCTGCTGCTATGGACCTGCCAGGAGATCACTGGCTGCCCTCCCTAGGCCTCACCCTGGCCCTGACTCATTCCTGGCTCCCCCCTGGACGTGTCTCGTCACTGTGGTGGTTTTACCCAGCTGAGCAGCCGAACTCCACCACAACCACTCTCTCACTCCCCCTCCTCAAAGAAACAGGGGGAGAAAATACGATGGACAAGGGCTCAAGGGTTGAGATAAGGACAAGAAGGTTGCTCACCAATTACCGTCACGGGCAAAACAGACTCAACATAGGGAGATTGATGTAATTTATTACTATCACTAACAGACTAGAGCAGTGAGAAACTAAAAGCAAACTAAAAACACCTTCCCCCCATCCACCCTCTTCTACCTCCTCCCCCCGAGCGGCACAGGGGAACGGGGAATGGGGGCTGCGGTCAGCCCATATCACTTCGTCTCCGCCTCTCCTTCGTGGTCACTCTCTGCCCCTGCTCCAGCGTGGGGTCCCTCCCACGGGATGCCGTCCTTCCCGAACGGGTCCTGCGTGGGCTTCCCACAGGCTGCAGCTCCGGCCCGGAGTCTGCTCCTGTTGGGGCTCTCCATGGGCTGCAGCCTCCTTTAGGCCACATCCACCTGCTCCTCCGTGGGCTCCTCCACGGGCTGCAGCGTGGAGATCTGCTCCATGTGGTACCCCACGGGCTGCAGGGGGACAGCCTGCTCCACCATGGGCCTCACCACAGGCCACAGGGGAACTTTGCTCCGGTGCCTGGAGCACCTCCTGCCCTCCTTCTTCACTGACCTTGGTGTCTGCAGGGCTGTTCCTCACTCATCTCACTCCTAACTGCTGCTGTGCAGCAGTTTTTTTCCCCTTCTTAAATCTGCTCTCCCAGAGGCACAACCAGCATCGCTCACTGGCTCAGCTCTGGCCAGCGTGGGTCCCTTCTGGAGCTGGCTGGAGCTGGCTCTTATCTGATGTGGGGCAGCTGCTGGGCTCTTCTCACAGAAGCCCCCCCCGTAGCCCCCCTGCTACCAAACCTTTACCACATAAACCCAATACAGTCACCTTGGGCTGGCCTGGGGACCTGGGCCCTTGGCTGTCTCCCAAGCCTGGCCCTTGGCTTGACGACAGAGATGGGCCCCCAGCGAGGGCCCTGCCCTGCCTGTCCAGTTGGCATCTTACACTCCTGGATCCCTTCTTGCTGGAGCAGCCAAGACCTTCTGCTCCTGGGCACCTGACCTTCATCCTCTGCAAAAAGCAGTCATGTGGGAACTTGTGTTCCTTGGCTAATGAAGTAGAGAGGAGCAAGGGGATGGTGCTGTCCTTCAGCTTACATGTTTTAATCTTCTGGTTTTAATTTTCTAGTTTCTAGTGTCACTAGCCTTGAAATTTCACCTATGGGGTCATGAAGAGACAGTCTTATAACGTGATGCTCAGGGATTTGAAAAAACTCCTTTTCCACAGGAGGTAAAAAATACATGGATGAATATTGTTAGCAATGGGGAACTCTTTAGGCAGCTGTTAATGAATAGATTAGAGTTCGTAATTCTGTCATCAGAAAAGATGTCAGCTTTGGGTTAAAGTCTGTAGTAGCCACTAGTGACCGGAAAAGCAGCAATTAGATACTTAAAAAAATGGTTCAATATTACAAAGGTTGTGACATATAGGAAAAATCCTTGCCTGTTTTTATCAAGGCCTGGAACACTTTTGAAAGTATTCCAAGAGGGGAAAAAAAAAAAAAAAAAGACTATCCTAACAAAGGAATGGGAATGGACTGCAACTAGATAGGAACAGGAAAAACAATCAATATGAAATAAGAGATTCTGCTACAATGATTTTGTATGTGTAAATAAATAGAAGGATGTACTCATCTGCAGAAAACCAAGGCATGTAACAATGTTTTTCAGTTTTTAATGGGGAACAGGTTTGGTTTAAGTAACTTCCCCAAAGTAGTAGATTTCAGTAAGATGTTTGATGTAATGATGCTGGACATCCTGATTCAAAAACACTGGCACTGCTCCCCATCAAAAGAGTACAGTCTAATGGATTTTGAATGGAGTAACTGGAAATTGTCAATGGAAATGTTCAATGAATTAGCATATGTGTAGTGTTCTGCAAGAACCATTTCTCATCCTTTATGCTATTATGTCTTTTTTTACTAATGATCTTGGAGATATAAAAACAATCACAATCATTTTGCAGAAAAGTCAAATACTGGTTTGATAGTAAATACAGTAATATGAAATACTTTATAAGTCAAGATGCACTTTTGTAGTAACTGTCTGGAAAGTCATAATTCTAATGAGTACGGGTCTTTAGGTTACTAACCTTTAGGTTACTAACAGACTAAATTTAAGGGGATAATATCTCCTAGTTGTTAAAAATAATCTCCCTTCCCAGTTAGGAGTCCAAGTCAGCTTTAATCAAAAACAAGTTACAGCTGTTTATCCTCATAGATGTATTTAAGAGAACATGCATGGGAACTGGGAAAGCAGTACCGTAATTTGCCAAATAAGTACCCTGTTGATCCCTGGTGTCGTCAGCCGAATAGCTGATTCATCACTGCGTGATCAGGAATCACATGATTCCTTTTTTGTATGTTATTTGTTGATACATTTCAAAGGCAGCTGAAAAATTTGATTTGTCCTTGTTTACTTGTAAACTTCATTGTGAAACTGGATGCATGTATAGGGTAATTTCTTCTGGAGCTCTTACTGCTGACTGATTGATCTGGTTTGTCAAGCTTGCTAAATACATGGTTAAACATATGCCACAGCAATATGAAAATAAAACCCAGGCCACAGAAAAGTAAAACTCTGTATTCAGTGTCCTAAATGACACTCTAAGGGACAAAAGTATCCCTATATGGGGCTATAGGGATAAAAATGTCCCTGTATCACTTCATTGATCTACGTACACATCGTTTTTCTGCAGGCTTCTTAAGCATAAGAAGCTCAACAGCAAAGATGGACATTTCTCCCAGTAAGACCAAAATTTGGACCTGTGGTTCCCTCCATGGACCAGAGAGAGAGAGGGAGAGAATTGCCCCTTGCAGGAATTCAGTATTAGATTCTGTGAATCAACTGAAGATTGATTCCTCTCCACTGAGAGTAAGGTGCTAAGATGATTTGAATGTAGTGAGCCCTATCAGAATACCTCTGTTTCTCCATGAGGACGTTCTGTTGTCTATATTATTCAAGAGATCAGAGTAGGTGGAGGACTACTCTCTTTTTGGCCTTTAAATCTACAAATTCTTAAAGTTACTTATGCATAGGTAAAAAGAAGAGTCAGTAGCCTTGCAGTCTTGTACGAATGAATGAATTGGAATTAGTAGTTTACATAACAAAACAGGAATGAGCAAATAAGTAAAACACTATTGCTTTGGGCTAAGAAGAGTTTAATTTGTGAAACAAACACTTAAGAAAATGTACCGTTTCAAGCATGTGAAGGTATTTTGCTTGCTTATGGCATAACCAGCACGACCTCCATTGTGCAAAATACTGCAAATGCAATTGCTACCTTGCAAAAACTGATGCAATGATCTTTAACCGATATACTAACTTACTCAAGCTAAACAAACACCTAGAGTTTATCAAGCTTTAGGCAAGTGATGTGTAGCTGGGAATGACTGGCAAAATCATCTAAGTCAGGGAAAATTCTGACAAGGAAGTCAACTTGCATGTGAGAATTTGGAATTCACAGCTTGACAGATACCGCTGAAAATCCTCAGTTAAAAAATCTAGGGAGGATGACTAGTTGCTAGCCATCTAGTGGGATCCGGATGGACACATCCAGAGAACAGCATAGTACTTAACCCTACAGTGTTGACAGGTATTAAAATGTTGAATTCAGCGTGGAATATGTTTTCGGTCTTTTAGCCATAGGACTTAAAGATCTCAGCTACAAGTAATTTGAGTGGTGAAAAGCATAGCCCTAGAGAACACTGATAGTCAGGGCATAGTCTTGTGTGCATGGATCACATGTACTGGCTCTAAGGTCATGTTGGTAGTATTTCAGTAAAAGACATTCTTGAGGAGATTTTCATTGTTGCCATAGGACAGCAGTTTCACTTTCACCAGAAGTGGGTACCGTTGTTTATAGTCTGAAGACTTTAAAATGCTGCATCTGAACCTGCATTAAGAATTATGTTGGCTTTTTTTCTTTCATACTGCAGCTCTGAGAGTGGCTTCTCTACCACAAATAGACAGGTATTTTTTCTCAAAGTCAATGTCTTGGATGTCAGTTCAGCTAGGCTTCGATGTATAGATTTTCAATCTTTTTGAGAATATAATTTGTGACTTGATAATGCATTATCACACAAGTGGTGACTTCAGGATTGGACTGCATTTGCAGTCTGTGTGATGGAGAGGGTGGCTGAAGCATTTAGCTGTAACTGGGCACGTCAGGATATTTTGCAGTATATGCTGCACCAATTGCAGTTCTCTAAAGCCCCTCTGGTTGTAACCTTTATTTTGTACCATGGAAAAGTGGAAGGAAAACGTTCTTTTGGAGGAAAGTTCTGATGTGGTGAACAGTTTCATCAGGAAGTTTATGCAGAACAAGATAGTGGTCTGGCCTGGAGAGAAGGAGGGAAATGTCCCATCTCTTTTGCTGTCTCCTACAAAATGAAGGCACTGTTTTCCTTTTCCTCTTACAATTCTTTAGCTCATAGTTGGCTTTACTGTGCTTCCTACAAAAACATTTTCTATTGCTTTCTTAAAAACTTTTGTTGTTCTTTTCTTTGACCTTTTTCCTGCCTCTCTGAGGTTTCCAAGACATCAGTAGCAACCTGGACATTGAGTGACTGCCTCACCGTGTTTCTGGAATCGTAGGAGTTGTAGGATAGTGATCTAGCTTGCATTTACTAGCCAGGTCACAACAGTGCACAGAGCACAGTGAAGCTAATTGGAGCTAAGACAATGACCTTTTAGTTACCTGTTTAATGATAATTATTAAGTGCTGACCTGTACCATAAGTCACAAAATGCACAGCAGCTTTCTGTTTGATAAACAGCAACTTGCAAGAATAAGTTTTCATCATGGAAAAAAACTGATTAGCTTTGGAGGCATTCTTTATAACCTAGCAAAATATCTCCACCAAGGACCACTGGGCTATATTAAAAATATAAATACATGGACTTCTTGGATGTGTACCTGCTAAACAGACTAGCCATAATAAACTAATCTTTCAGTTCAAGAAATAAGGCTACATTAACATTTTGATGAAAAGTCAATTGTAGATATTCTTCCCAGTTACAATGTGTCAAATCTGAGATTGTAGATATAGGAAAACAGTAAGCCTTTTATTTAATTCTTGCTTCCTTTAGTTAGACTAGAGGCAGATATGCCTTTCCCTTGAACATTTACGTCATGACTCATCTTACTGTTTGTGTAACATGACTTAGTACGCAAAATAAAGAGCAACCCATACATATGTGAATCAAGATTANGCAAGATTCTGTCTTGATTCATTGAAATAGAGTCTTTTTATGAAGTGTACTCAGGATTGGGTTTGTAGGCCTTGTGCATGCAAATGCTGTGGTCAGAGGTACATAAATGCTGTGGGGAACAGGGGGTCTTCATTACATGTTACAGAGTTAGATAGCCAAGCAAGCTGTAAATGTCAGAGAGTCTATAGCACTGTTAATGCCATGACCTACTCAAGGCCGTTAGACCTGAATAGGGATAGTTATCCCGGGCAGAGCCAAGATTAAGGGTTACACTGCTTCTGGGATCCTCGTAAATAGGACCGCAAACACTGCAAAACTACAAGTTGTGAACCAAAGAGAATGCATCACTGTGAATGACACCTGCAGAAATCACACATTTTGAGGTTGTCATCTTTTCTGGCACAGGTGTTTCTCTCTCTGACTCCATCATGGGCTTTTAGAGGTGACTTCTCCCTCCACATTGGTTCAGTGTTCTCGTTTTTGTGCTTAACCAAACTTAGATTATCCCCACTGCCCTACCAGAAAATAGGAAATTCACATGGGAAGTTCAGTTTTGAGGTGGAGTATGATCAACACAGAAAGTTTTTTTTTTTTCAGAGTTCTAGCTATTTTTCTTGTTAGCTTATTTTACCAGTGAAGTAGGAAATACATGAAAAGCCGTCACAGATAAAGTGGGCAAAATTAAAACGTACTGAGGTAATAGAGCTTCTCAAGGAGAAGACCATAAGTATAATACCAACAAAAGATAAGGAAAAAATATGCTTTGTTTTAGTTTGGTTTTGCATATAGCCAATTTTTGCTTTAGAATATTTTCAAATGCTTTAGAATATTTTCTGAAAACTTCAGTTTGGCAAATGTCAAATTAAAGTAACGGGAGAATATGTATCAAAATGGATAGTTCTGCAAAAGTCCAGCATTTTCTGTGTTCTGAGTTTATCTTTCCCTTTTCAGTCTAAAACCTGCTAAAAGTATGAGTAAGCATTTAAAATACATCTGAAAAAAATATTAGATAGTTAGATATTACTTGGAAATTTGTGTATATCTCTGTCAAGTTCTTCAAGGAACTGATTAATTTTGGAGGCCATGCCAGGTAAAAGCATGATTGCAAGCCTCATCGAACTGTTGTAGCATCTTCACAACAAAGTTTACCGTGCATAAGATTGCTTCCATGCTGATTTCATTCTCCTTGAAGAAACTGTGGATGTTTCATTCTAAATTTTAGGAGCGTCTTCTACTTTCTTTACTGCCTGCTCACATTGCCATGGAAATGAAAGCAGAGATCATTCAAAGGTTACAAGGTCCCAAGGCAGGCCAGCTGGAAAATACAAACAACTTCCACAACTTGTATGTCAAAAGGCACACCAATGTAAGGTATTGTACTGTAATAAAATTTATCAACAATATTAAAAAAAAAAAAATGGAAAGAAAGTAATGAGAGCAATTAAGAAGATAATTGTTTGAATATATTTTTCAGCAACTTAATGCTCAGTATCCAGCATATATTAATTTAATCAGATGCTGACTCCGTGTTCCAGAAGAGCAACAAAGGTGATAATACAAAGGAATTTGTTTAAAAGAAGGTTTTTTAGTTTGTTTATCCTGCTTTTGTGTATGCTAGATGAAATTGTAATTTGTTAGTTATATTATTCTGAATTTGTAATTTTCTTAACTAGAGCAATTTTCAGATTTTAAGTATGTCAATGGAAGCTGCTATATCACATATGTACTTTACAGAGTACCTGAAGATATCATATTCTCCTGACAAATCTAATTACTTGTTAATTATAAATTTCTGAAAGTTAGAAAAAATATGTTTGCTGGTTTTGGAGACGGAAAATAGCAGTACACTGAGATGGGTGAAAAATGTACCATTTATTTCAAATATTTTTTCATCTTTACAGTTTTACCTGTTTTTTTAATTGGACGAAGTCATTTGAATGGCAGTCATAGAAACTGCATTTTTAAAGCAAGTATTGCAGGACATTAGAGGACGTTCGTTTTCAGTTGTAAGCAGAAATACTTTTTCCTTAGCCTAATTCTGTGAATTGGTCAGTTTTTCTTGGTGGATAGAAACATGGTGTATAGTTTGAATTATCTTAACAATTGAGCTTTAATTTAGTAGTCTGAGCAACAACTGAACAAAGACTTCCATGCTGCAAATTATTGATAGGTAAATCTTGACAAAAAAAGTCTACAATGATAAAAAAAATTATTAAACAATTTCTGATAACAAATGTGTTTATTGAAATAATTTCCATTATTATATTGTCAATTGGAGTTGGAAAAAGGTTTCTATTTTTTGAACTCAATATAACATATGTACAGAACACCTATAAATACCTACAAATGTAGGTACACCTATGAAGGTAATACCTATAAAAGTAAATATAGGTATATATCACCTACAGAGGTAATGCCTATAAAGGTAAATGTAGATATACCTATAAATACAGGTATATTTATTGCTTTACATGTAGCAGTGGCCGTTTTGATTATGGTCATGATAATGCCAAGACCTGAATGCCTATTTTCAGGTTTTGCTGTTGATTGATAAATCCAAGTTCTGGGGAAGGAAGCTATGACAAAGTTTCTGTTTGTTTCTGTTGTAGCATCTTGTATGCCGATATTGTGGGATTCACTCGCCTGGCCAGTGACTGCTCACCAGGGGAATTGGTGCACATGCTAAATGAGCTGTTTGGCAAGTTTGATCAGATTGCAAAGGTGGGTTTCTACTGGGTTGCTACTGTTAATTTAAATACCTAAGTCACCTTTAAATATTTGTTCATCCTGGGGACTCATCCTTCAGGAAGAAGCATTTCTTAGGCTTTGGCAGGAAGATTGGTCTTGAACCATGTGAAGAAAAAATCTGGCTCTGGTCTTAGAGTAACAAGGTGTTTCTGCCAGTGAGACAATCTGTGAAAGCCAAGAAATCTCTCTCTGATAGGACCAATATAAACAACTCTTGGAGCCCCGTAAAGCTTAATGGATGGTGAACAGCCCTTTAAATAGCTTTTTGACAATAACAAGGATTAAGAAACTCAAGATAGAAGACTGATGCAATCAGTTTTATCTTCTCTGGAAAAGCATTTAAGAGACTGGATGACAAGGGAGAGAAATTTTAGTTACTTACCACAATCTCTTGATTACTCAAGAAAAGATTCAAATATAAACTTTACAAATATAGAAAAACTATACAAACATAAACTTTACCCTGTGTTTGTTTGCTGTGCTAAAACAGACAAAAATTTTCTGTTTTTTATCAATTCAAAAACTGTTGTTCAGCATTGGTTTAAAAAAATCTTTATATTGCCTTAAAGACAGTATAAATGATAAAAATAAGATCATGATTGCTAGTTTTAGGAAGTACTTCATAATGCGTCTTCAAAGATGTAAGTGTGGAAGGCTAGGTCTTTTGATTTCATATTTCAAATAAAAAGACTGTTTATTTAGATTGAGTACATGGGTACTTCACCTCAGTTTTTTATTCGAAGGTGTGATATATATTTTGCAGTGAACTTTCTGGTTTTGTCCATTAAGGACTATAACAGATGGAGGAATCATCCCTACAGAACTTTCTGGCAGTGCTTCTTTTTTAGCAAGCCAAATCCTTCTCTGCCAAAACAGGCTTAAGCAGAATGATTTTCATTATATCACTTAAATCAGTCTTTTTAACAGTAACCCTCAGTTTGTGTAATTCAAGGTGAAAGTGATCATCTGACTTTTCTTTTTGCTCCAGGAAAATGAATGTATGAGAATTAAAATTCTAGGTGACTGCTATTACTGTGTTTCTGGACTACCTATATCTCTTCAAAATCATGCCAAGAATTGTGTGAAAATGGGACTGGACATGTGTGAAGCCATTAAGTAAGTGCTGAGGTTTTGTTAAATAAACAATATTCAACAATAAAAATTCTGTCTCTTTTCTACCCGTAACTGTGCTGCTGGTTGAAACATTCAGACCTGCTATAGTTGGTGTGTTTCAGTACAAGGTCTAGCATGGTAATCTTGATCTCAGCCTCAACAAAGAAATGTTTCAAGGTGTTAGGTTATGCCAGGCTATCCTGCCACTACACCACAAAGATGATTAAGGGACTGGAGCATCACTCATATGAGAAGAGGCTGAGATAGCTGGGACTGTTCAGCCTGGAGAAGAGAATGCTCAGGGGGAACATATCAATGCATGTAAATACCTGAAGGGAGGGTGTATAAAGGAGATGGAGCCAGGCTCTTTTCAGTGGCACCCGGTGCCAGGACAAGAGGCACTGGGCACAAACTGAAACCTGGGAGGCTTCCTCTGAACATCTGGAAACACTTCTTGACTGTGCAGGTGGCTGAGCACTGGCACAGGTTGCCCAGAGAGGTTGTGGAGTCTCCTTCCTTGGAAAAATAATTGAAACCGAGTTGGTACAGCCCTGAGCAACCTGTTCTGACTTGCCCTGTTCTGAGCAGGGATTGGACTAGACAATCTCCAGAGGTCCCTTGTGACCTCAACTATTCTGTGATTCTGTGATGATGAGGTGGTAGATATAATATAATAGACATCACTTACTTGGGAAGCTCTGCTTTTTGTAGAGTCACAATGCTGCCATCCACCTGTTAGTCAAATGGCTCTGTGAGAGGCCAGAGCTCCTGGTTTCTCCTGAGTTTGGAATTGTGGTGGTCAGGAGTGGTTGCCCCTCCACAGAAGAAATGTTGTTAAGATGCCTCAAGCCCTTAGCCTGCAGTGATACTGAAGATGTCTTTAATGGGTTGCTGATCCTTGGGCTGAGAAGGCTTGGGTTTAGTTTCAATTTTTCTGTGATTAATTTTTTAGGCAAAGAATTTCTATAAAAGTTTTTTTCAGTTAGTGCATTAAGGCACCATTTAGAATTCTGTGCTTTTCAACAGCATTTTGGATTTGTGGATTCCTATATTTGTCCCTTAGTTCTTTCCCATAATCATTGTGCTTGTTCTGCCTTTGAAGCATAAAACAGAACTAGGTATGTGAGAATCATAATGTGATTGCTTTTGAAATAGCAGTTGCAACTTATTTCAAGCAACTGAAGTAATTACAGGAGGCTTGATGTGATTGTGAAAAAGGAAAAAGAAAAATGGTTATAGCTGATGGGTCAGCAGTGTAAGTCATCTGAGGATATAGCTTAAGACATGCTTAGCGTATTACTGGGGAGTAGATTGGGAACAGATTTTAGGCAACTGTAGCAGTTCTGAAGATGACGGGACTTCAAAGAAGTCATGCAAAAGGACAGTTTTACTCCCCCTCATCTCTTTTTACCTGACTGCTATCTGAACTGTCAGTGCAGCATAGAAATAATTCTCATGTAAGCTACCTGCCTTTGAGTTCTGCCACTGAAACTGGACACATTTTAGCATGAAGTTACTTAAACCTTGTTTGGATGACTGCACATCATGCTGAAGGGTCCTAAACCTGTCAAACCAGAAACTTCAGATCTGTATATTATAGGTTATTTGTTAAGCAAGGATCTGATTCTGTTATCTTATTTAGAAAACATTTTGAGAGGAAAGGACAATAAAAAAATTATTACACTTCTCTTCCCCCCCCCCCCCCAAAGTCAGATAATTCATAGTCTAGAATTCATACCTGAAGCTCTTATCTTTTAGGAGTTAATATACCATAAATGGTTGCTTATAACAGGTATCATAATGAAAAAAATACCTTTTCTGTAGGAAAGCTGTTTCCTTGGATTAAAATTATAGTATATCTAGGTGACCTTCACTTTGCAAAAATATATATTGTGTGGAGGTATGGATATTTGGTAGTCACTTGGATGATTTGTTTTTTGGAACGTTTGGACTTCGGTTTTAAAACTTGTGAGGTATATGTGTGGTTTGCACCTCATCATGAAATGGAAAGTTACGTTGAACAGGGTTGTCTCAGTGATTAACTAAACAGACATACAAAAATGATTCCTCTGAGTCTTAAATACTACTCTCATATATGTGTAATTATAGTCACAAGAGGGCTTGTTTTTTTTCAGTTGCCTGGTCTTGTGATTTGATTCAAAGGAATTGCTGTATGGGTAGGTAGATAATGGAAATTTGGTTCTTTTCCCTTTTGGTATTCACTGAACAGGTGTGGTATTTGTTTAAACTAGGGTTTTGATCTCCTTGCTTTAGTGATCTTTTGTAAAAATAACCTCAGTACAAGAAAGGAATCAGGTTGCTACATTTTCTAAAATTATTTTTCTTCATCCAGATATAGTTGTACCTTACACTGTGTCCCAAGAAATCTATTTTTTTTAAGGCACTGTGAGTACTTCTGCTTGGCCAGCATTAAATCTACAGATTCAGTTGTTCCTTCAGTTGGTTTCACTGGATGCTTTCTCTTTTTTGTTTAGATATAAAGAACAGCATTATTATAATTAAATAAATTGCTTCTCTAGCAAATTAGGAATTAAAATTGACATCCCTTCAGTAGAGCAGCAGGTTAAAGAGAGTCTGTCCATAAGTTCTGACACCCCAGGTTTTTTTTTGTATTTTATTTTTATTTTTTTACCATATCTTTTTTTCTACCACCCCCAGGCTTTCAGTGAAAATGAGGGCTTTCTGGTTTACATTTCAAAAGATCTAGGTGCTATGTGATGGATGTGGGTTAAAAGCATTCACATGGAGTTTCTGGTCACCCTGTTGCTTTTTTACTTTGGAGAAAAAAATACGGTTTACAGGCAAATAGAAAAACAATGCAAAGCCCAAGCCGTGAATTGCACTCCCCAAAGATCTAGAAGTATAATTTTGCACATCGCAGAGCAAGGCTTTACTTGAGCTCAGAGAGCAATCTTTCAGTTCATCACACTTCATAACTTCCCAGTTTTTTTTTTAAAATGACATTCTGGCCAAGCTGCTGTCAGGCATGTTCATTGTTAATACTGGACAATGAGGACCTCCGTGGTAAGAGCAAGTTTATAGTCTAGAAAATTATCTTTTAGTTGTATAGCACATTCTGGTTTAATTTTGTTACTGTAGTCAGAATTCACAGTGGTTGTGGTCCTAGTGCCTGGATTATCAAAGCCTATTTACGTCTCTGTAAGAAGTGAGGAGTCAGTAACCCATATTTTGAAATGCTTTCGAAGTATTATGTCAGGTGTTGCAGCCTGCAGGTGAATAAAAATTACTGATTATTAACCAACTCCATATTTTGTTATGTGACTGCTGCATCTTTGTGTGGAATCATCTCCTGAAATACTTCTGTGGCCTCTAAAACTAGAAGTAGTAGTACTCGTGCTGTTTGAGGCGTCTCAGTGTATTTTGGACTTACTCATCTAAAATATCTTTTTTGTCAGATACGAGTTTTTGTTACATTCTGTCATTGAGGTGCAGCCTGAACCCTTATTGCATGCTACTGAAATACAGCAGTTTGCTGTTCAGATGAACAGTTCTGTATAGATTTTACCACCTGAATATAGTTTCAGTTCCAGTTCTCTTTGAGGTAAAAAGAGGAATTATACCAAATTGTCAAGTGATCTGAAGTAAAAAGCCTTATTCGTGTTTCCTAATGATGTGTAGCTCCATTTTGAGGAATTCAGCCTCTCTAGGCTACTGATTGTTTCCATTTAAACATGTTAATGGTCCCGGTGATTAATTGCTTTACTTCTGTGTTCTATGTTGGAACAAATCCAGTCAATGTTTCTTATAGTCTGCAGCCTGCTTGCCCAGGAGTGCAATGCTGACCTTATCAAGTGATAGGTGCCAGCGCTGCATGTTGAGAGCTGGCCACCTTAATTGAGAGCTTTAAGGCTAAAGCTCATCTCTCAAGGCAAAATATGTTTGTGTATGAATATATGTGCTCTTTTCCTTCAGTCCCTATTCCATCCCCTCCTCTGTCTGGGGACTTTCTAATTTACAGATTTCTCTGCTGCAGATTCTCAAAGGCTGTCTTTGATTTGATAGCATGAAATGAGTTCCATTTAGAGGGCTGAAAGTGAATGAAACTATTGGATGAGGTTGTTGTACGAGTTTGAAAGCTCCTCTCCTTAACTCCTGAGAGCTTATTGTAAAGCAGAGTTTATGACTTGCTCTGCAGGATATGGCAGGGCAGCCTGTGGAAGAGCGCTCCTAGTGGATAAACTCTTCCACTTTGACTAGTTTTGTAAAAACTCTTCTTATCCAAAGTGTTAAGCTTGTATTTGTCATATTCCTTGTTCAGAACAAACTTGTGTTTGTCATTTGCGGCCTGCTTACAAAGGTAATTTACAAGCTGTTCATTTTCAAGTGTGTCAGCTACTGGAGAGCAGTGTAAAATGGCAAAGTGAAGAGAAATATCAATAAAACTTCACAGAGACGGAGGGAATTAAAAAAAACTTGTCCTCTTTCTTCTTTTTAATACCTTCAAAACACAGTTTAACAGAATACTTCGTGCTCCTGTTATTTTCATTTTCCGGAAAAAGAGCACTTGAGAACTAGTGCTTCAAAGTAGCATTTCCTATATCAAATTAAGCCTGTTAAGTTCCATGGCTCCTTTCAAAAAAGAAGAGAAATAGGCTAGTTTAATTCTGTGATTCAGAAGGCACAGAGCTGATGAGTGTCACCATTGAGACTGAAGACCTTGCTAGAACTATGAACTTGACCCATATGCAGAAGCCATTTGGGTTTATTATCCTATAGTTGTTGCTTTCATCAACACACTGAATTCTCCCAAGATAAATGAATGTACATGTTCCTTGTTACAGGCTATGATTTGGTTGGCGTGAGTTGGGTCTTAAATACATAAATTCAGTTAAGTTATAGAGTAATATGATCTTCCCATTTCTTAAAACTGTGTAAATCCATAGACATATGAATTAATTAGATAACTTTGTACATATGTAGGGTAGGTACCCATATGGCATATATCTGAAAACGTTCTGTTTTTTTGACTTTAGTCACCCACCTGTGACTCAGAAGTACCTCTTCTGGAAAGATTAATGCCTATCTTATGTGTAGGGCTCTTCTGAGATTGGATTGGGGTGAACAGATACCTTAGCTCTGTCTGAAATCACTGGAAAGTTCAAAGCTTTAGATGTTTTCTAAAGTGAGAGTGGCTTCTCGCCTTTTACATTACAATCTATTGGGTAGGGCACTCACCAAGCATGTGGAAGGCTGTTGAGCCTCCGTTCTCCACAGCCTGAATGACGCTGAGCCCATATCCCCAAAAACTTTATGAGCCACTGCCTGTACAGTATCCTGAGATGCTGTGTTTTTCGTCCTTCCTCTCAAATCAGAACCATTTGCAAGCAGGCATGCCGAAGTGATGGGACCTGATAGAAGATGTGAGAAAGCCTGTCCCTACCCTAGATATTAGGGTCTTCAGTTAGAAGTTAGTGTAACAGTAGTTCCAGCTCTCCGACTGCCTTTAGAAAAACATTCCATAGGTTCTATTGTAACACTGAACTTGTCTACTGCAGCGTTCAGTCCTACCAAATAATTTCAGATGCGTATAGAAGAAGGGACTTCAGACTTGGGAATTAATGTTTGCTACAAATATTTGTAAATACAGATAATATTAAATATAAAAAAATATCACAAAAATAATGGAGCCAATGCTAAAAAGAAAGAAATGGTATTACCATTGTTACTGTTAATTTGACTGGTAAATTAAAAGAAAACAAAGGCCCTATTATGTATATTAACACAAGTTTTCTCCTCAACTACAGGAAAGTGAGAGATGCAACTGGAGTTGATATTAATATGCGCGTGGGAGTGCACTCTGGGAATGTCCTTTGTGGAGTCATTGGGCTACAGAAGTGGCAGTATGACGTCTGGTCGCATGATGTCACTCTGGCAAATCACATGGAAGCTGGAGGAGTCCCAGGGTAAGAGCATTTTCTGTTAGCCTTTCTACACGTGGGCTTTTGTTCTGCAGAGAAATGTGTAGGTACCATGTCTTTGGTCATCAAACCTCATGAAGAAGCCTCAAATAAGTCGTAGTGCTGTCTTTAAAAAAAATTGTGCACCCAGCATTTCCTGTGATTTAAGGAGTATTTTTATGGACAGAAACTATTAAATTTATGCTCATTAGAACTTCCAAAAATGAGATTACAGAAATTGTAAATGAAGTAAGCAGTGCATCAAAACTATATCAAAAAGCTAGTAACAAAAAGTTGATCAGGTTCCAGTTATATTTTTGATAGGTATTTGTGATTCTGTCATTCTTTTAAAATATAATTTCAGCCGTGTTCACATCACTTCAGTCACCTTGGCACATTTGAATGGAGCTTACAAAGTGGAAGATGGGGATGGAGATGTGAGGGACCCATATCTGAAAGAGCACAATGTTAAGACTTACTTTGTAATCAATCCTAAGGTTGGTAGTACTTCTGTTTTGTGGTCAGTCATAGTTATTTTTAAGCAAGATCACTAATCTCTTTATTGAATAATTCACTGCCATAATATATTGATTGGAGCTATTACTGATTCCTTCAGATACATAACGTTTGCATTGCAAGTCTTTCCCGCTCTTCATGTCTTTGATGTTTCCCAGCAATATCATTAAGAATTGCGAGTTCTTAGCATCTCTCTATTTTTAAGTTTCATAAGCATGCAGATAAGTGGTAGCAGATGATGCATTAGTGCTTCAAAAGGTAATGAACACCAAGTGTGATATCACTTTTTATTCTCTGTCAACCAGGGAGAGAAGCGAAGTCCTCAGCACCACATTAGACCTCGACATACTCTTGATGGAGCCAAAATGAGAGCTTCTGTCCGCATGACCCGGTACCTGGAATCTTGGGGAGCAGCCAAGCCATTTGCACACTTGCACCACAGGGACAGCATGACCACTGAAAACGGCAAGATTAGCACAACAGTAGGGGCCTACTTATGTCATTTCATACAATTTAGCAATATTTGAAAGGAAAAAGGTGCTCACTGCTAAATACCTGGTTATTTCTGATAGAGGAGGATACATGCATTTGTACTGGGCAAAAGCCCAATAAAGCTGCTGGGAGCTTTTCCATTGTCTTGTGAGTTTTGGATTAGACTCTAAGGAATCATATCTTACTATTAGAGCATCTCTGAATCAGAAGGAGTCAAACATTCTTACTAAAGTGCACGATTTTGCCCTCTGAGCTTGTCCCAGTCACAGCATATAGGGTGGCTGCTATTCACTTTGTGGAAACACATTTTGAACATACAGCCAGACTGCAACACCTTTGGGAAGAGATACTTTTGATACAGAGACATTCTGTGAGATTTAATGGCTATTTAGCCACATACTACGTTTGGTACATGGCCAAACCTGGAGCAAACGCTATGAAGTTAGAATATCCCTGTGATACCTGGAGTGGACTTTATAAGACTTCTCTGGAAACCAAATCCATACTCACTGTAACATCAACCTTTTGAAGGTGCACTAGCCAATCGCAAGCTATAGCTGATGGCCTGAATTTCACAATGCTATAGTGCAATGTTACATCTCTTACATGGAACAGAAAAAGTTTCTTTTTAATTTTGCTAACATGATCTTACTGCTGTCAGTAAGACACAGTCAGTCTGTAGCTTGCACATTGCATTATATTCTACTTCTAGAAAGTGCAGATGTAAAGAAAAATTCTAATCGTTTTCAACATTGGCTTTCAATTCTGTTTCCATTATATATGAGAACATAGGACTGAGCCACCTAACCCATCTTTTTCAATAATAACAGTGCGTCAGAATGTGGATTGTGACATGTTCATTACAGAAAGTACTCAGCCATCACTATTAATCACAAAATAAATGTGGTTGTGATGGCTGCTGTTGCTTATCAATAATAATAATGGCCATTGCCTGTATTTGGCTGCTCGGGTCTGTTTGTTCAAAAACACTTAAATTTCTTTTTTTTTTTTTTTTTTGCTGAAGCTGGCAGGAGTTTGGGCTATATTACAACAGTGATGACTTTGAAGCAGTAACTTTCTAGTAAAGAAAAACATTTTTGGATTCAGATGGTTGTGTTAGTAATTTATTGTTTATAATGATAGATCAGTTTGTCTCCAGAACACTCCATCTTCACATTGGCTAGATTTTTCTTTTAGAGAGTTTTAATCTAATGCTAGAACTATTTATATTGGAAACTTTTCTCCTTACTTGACCTTGTTTTCAACACTATTTTTAAAGTGAATTCACATTAGTTATGTTGTCAAAGTGTACTATAGTTAATAGGTAATTTCTTCTGTTTTTTTTTTAGGATGTTCCCATGGGGCAGTATCATTTTCAGCGTTGCAGAGAGAGGTAAATTCATTTTTAAAAATCGCTTATTCATATAAATTCCGTATAAATATACATATGTATCCATATGCATTCATAAGATACAAGGCATACATTCAAATATAGAGGGCCGTTTCTCATCCAAACTATTTTCTCAGCTGATGCCTCTTACAGAAGGGCTATGAAAACAGATTTTGCAGATATTTTGCTTAAGAATTATGAATACACTTCCTACTAAAAATAGCATTATCCTGAATTAGTGTGTCAATGGCCTACTGTTTGTTTCTCCTAACAACCGAATTACTCTTTCAGTGTGGAGAAAATTATTTACAGGAAAATTGAGAGTGGAGACACAAAGTGGGGAAGAAAACAGAAGATGGAAAGGGCATTTAATAATTTGTGTTACAACACCTAAAATATGTACTAAAAGACATATTTTGTATATTTTAATTACTTTGTATTTGCATTGTGCTTCATTGTTTCAAGGTTTGTAGTAGTGTTTGCAGTAGTAAACATTAAAAAGTATTTTGTCGTCCTCCTATAGTGCTCCTGCTATACAAAATGTTTGCAAAATAGTAATAGCTTTTATAGAGTTTTTATAGAGTTTTCATTCTCCTGTTTGTTATTTCAATGACTAGGGCATGATGAAAAAAGGACACAGAGCTGAACTGATCACTTTCTCTAAAAATACTCTGAATCTCTAAATCAAGAAAAAAATGACTGCCATTTAAAAAACAAGCTTAGCGCTATCAGGAATCTGAAATGGTTTGTTTTTATTTTAGTGACCTGATAACACTTTCGATAACGTCTTTCTCTCAAAATTGTAAGAAACATTGCAAATACCGTAAAACAGTTTGAAAGAACCCTTTAAAAGTTTGTATTTTTGTTGTCTTTGGGTATGCAGACAAGTCATTCTGTCTATTCCTTCCCCATCTTTATGCTTGGTAAACGTCTCCTAGACAAAACACAGGTTACTGGGGAGCTATGCAATTACATGAAATATTGCTAAATTCCAGAAGTTGAACAAATTTTGACTGAATATGCATGATATCAATAAACACAGTCTCTGGTTTTTAAACCCAGCATTTATGTTTGGGCAGCATCTTAAAAGAACTTATGTCAGCATTGTAGTAAAAAGTGTGTTCCACCCCAAAATAGATACAAATGGTACAAATGTTACCATGTGTCTCCAGAGCATGTTGTTGAAAGGAGTTTGTAGAAATGATTATGAGAGTCATCTGTCCATACTGAAAAGTATAACTAAGATTTTAGATGTGCTAGTTAGTCATTCCCAGAGGATAAAGCTGAAATGATAGTCAGCGCTTTGAAAATCAGTGTTTTAATAGAATATGAAAATGTGGGTTTTGAAGCCTGACTGTACGCTTCTGCTTGTTGCAGTCAACTCTTACCTAGTTACATGATATTCTTATTTTATTAGCGATCTGCCAAGAAAACTAAGTGTGATTAAATACTGTCTCCTTATCTGTCTGGTTATTCCTCCTTGGCAGATTGTTCCGTATGTGAAAAAGAAGTTGTGAACACTTATTTACCTAAGTTCTGTAGCATTGAATAGGCATGAAATCAGTTGGGTTATTTAAAGTTGCTGAAAATATGCTAGTGTGGTTTCTATATGAATGTGAATCCTGCAACAGGTTATCAGTTATTGGGAAATAACCCAAAAGCTTGATGTTGAAGAAGGTTTGTGCTACCTTTGACAGGTTTCAATTTGTAGGTTATGAAAATTTTGGTGAAGGGTCAAATTTCAAATCTGAATGTTTACTTCTTATAAAACAATGTTATTAAGTTAACATTGGATTTAAGTTTTCAAGGCGCAGATATAATCTGACAATATTTGAAATATTTTGGTTTTAAGGAGAGCATAGCTGCTGAAAGATCTGATGATGTTTGCAGTAGCATGTTAGCAAAGGCAAACCCTCTACTGGGTTCGTGCTGAGTACAGTGAAAATAAAAGGCTCTTTTTTTCTTTGCAGTTGTGTTATAAGTTATAAAAAGAGGAACATGGCATATGGTTGAAACTAATTTCAGACTTGGTGGTCATTTTTCTTATTAAAAATAAAATATTTCCAAGAAAAGAAGAGTTAGCAGGCTTTCTATAGACAATGCTTATTATGCATCAATGCACTAGCACATTATTTCTCATCATACAACCCTGACAAGGATATTTTAAAATAACTGCAAGAAATGTTTTGTGAATATGAGCATATTCCCATTGTTTTTTCATGAATTCATAACACTAAGGAGGACTTTCCGTCAACCAGAATATCCTGAACTGTCATTTTATTTTTTTCCAAAGAAGTTTTGTGTTTAAGTGCTCCCTAACAGTTGATTGCTAGATATGTTTTTGGGGGGGTAAGGGAGGGGACAGGAGAGGGGAGCAAACCAAACTGTGGCTTATGCTGTTTTTGTCAAGAGCTTGTTATGAGTCTCAGTGTGTCTGAAGCCTATAGAAGCCATTGCAACGTAAATGTTAAAGAGATATCACCCCGTTGCTTAAATGTAATGTTTATTAACAATGTAATGATTTTCTAAAGTAACTTCCCAAATTCTTCATTTCAGAACAAAATCACAGAAAAGAAGGTTTGAGGAGGAACTGAATGAGAGGATGATTCAGGCCATTGATGGAATCAATGCTCAAAAGTATGTTTGTATCCTCTGTTGACTCCTTCATTCAGCTTTGACATAAATCTGTAATAGAGGGTAGTGTTTACTATGTCGACCTCCCACATGCACACAGTGGTCTGAAACAGTAAAGGTAGCACTGCTACTGGGATAGGAGGTTCTGCAGGTTGTGAAAATAGGCTGTACAGTAATACTTTATACTACATGACATAAGACATTACCTGTGAACCATGGTGTGACAAAGGTTTTGGCTTGCCTTGATTTTCATGGCAAAGGGATTTTTGGCTCTGTAACTGTAGCTTTCTGTACATTCATAGTTGTAACTACGGAATTATCTCATCTGAGAGCAGTGAAATAAGACACAAAAAATAGCTGGCTCAAGAATCAGAGTGATGTGAAAATTGATGCTTCACAATTGTCACAGAAACATCTCCTCAGAATTAGAAACTTTCCCTAAACTTGTAGTTTAATATCTCTTTGTTTCAACTGCTTGGCTGATTTCTTAGACAAGGCTATGCTTGATGGCATATTGAATTTGTTGGGGGAGGCAACATGGCATGTATTGCTTCTGTGTCCTAGGAAGTGCTGGAGGCGGTATTGATGTTGTCTGTTTGCTGGTGAATAGATAAGACCGAGAGAAAAATCAATACCAGTCCAAAATAAGTGTTCAGGTTTCTTTTCTTTATCTGATGAAATAAGGGAATTGGTCTTCAAAAATGTGGATAATAATAGTGATGAATTGCATGTTTCCCCCCCTATTTCTGTCACTCAGAATCTTAATTAGCTGAGTATTACACCTAAATATTAAATTATTGAATGTTCATATGTCACATTTGTGGGTTGTTTTTTTTTTTTTCATCTGATAGTCCTGTTAAAAGACACTTGGTTTTAGGAAAATGTTTTTCAGGAAAATATATTCCCTAGGCAGCCTGCTCTATGTGGCCCTGTTTGAGCAGAGGGCTTGGACCAGATGACCTCCAGAGGTCCCTTCCAACCTCAACCATTCTGTGATTCTGCTGTGATTATACTCTTTTGTCTCAGAGAATCTGTATCTTACCTAACTAGTGCATAAAATTCAGAGAAACTTAAAGATGAAAGAGGTCTGTGTGATAGAACAACTTGCTGCAAAGGTTTCAGTTCATTTTGTGAATTATGTGGGGAACTTCAGACAAGCAAGGAATGATCTTACATATCAGAGAGGCTAAATGCCACCTTCCAAAACTAGATTCGCTATCTCCCTCTCTCTTGATTTGATGAATGAATCAGTTAGATTAGATTATTTGACGGAGTACCTGAAAACAAAGTTTCAAAAGTGTTGATTCCCCAGACAGCACATTAATTCAATAACATATTAACTATGTGAATGCTAAGTACTCAGAAAAAAAAAAATAGATGAAAAATGTCATATATATGGGACATGAAACTAATCATTTTTTATATAATTTTGTTTCTTTTGTGCCTGTTTCTCAGCTGTAAAATGAAATTACTATTAATAATTAAGTGGGTAGGTTAATTAGGCTAACCAAATTAAGTGGTTGTGAAGCTAAACCTTTTGCTTTTTGTAAATCAAGAAGCAAACTTTCAAGAAAATCTATGAGGAAATTGGTATTCCTATGTGTTTTCAAGTATAAACTTTGGATTATATAGCAAATGGGTCTATGGCTGAAAGAAGAAAATAAAAAATCCACATTATATATCCACATAAAATATGATATTAAAATTACTATTCTTTTAATCTTTTTTTTGTTTTTTTTTTAATTAGAAAATTGCATAAAAATAATTTAAAAACAAACATTCATTGTACAAAGCCATTGCTTCTTTGATCCTGGGCCGTCTGCAAGGTCTGACTTTTTCATCCACATCATAGTTCTTTGCCACATGTCATTCTGTGAAAAAAGTAACAGTCCACAAGTTAATGGTCATAATATGTCTCTGGACATTGCTTGCCCAGCTGTTAAGCAGCCAGAACTGAAGATGGAGGAATGTAGAGTCTGGACCTGCTTAGTCCAATACAAAGCAGAGGTCCAAACAAATCACTTTTCTTACATAGTGTAAAATAGTGCAGTACATACTGAAATAGTGCCTCAGGTTTTTAAAGCAGTGTAACGTTTTCTCTGGGATCTCTCACTGACCGCTCTCCTGCTGGTTCACAAGATAGCACACTTGTCTTTGCGCAAGGCTGCCAAGTGCTGCGTGCACATACCAGGGGTGACTCAGGGCTTCTGCGTTCAATTCCATCTTCTGGAATGCAGATGAAACTGTGGCATCTAAGAAGCAGGCCTCCGGCCTTTTAGGATGATTGAGAGCTGTACATTTAGTTGACAAAGCTCCTTGCAAGGTTGTGTGAGGAAAGTTATGACTAGTTTATTCATTATTGTTCTAGATAAAATAAAATACAGATTTAAAAGAAGGAGCAAGGAACACAGAGCTTCTCTCTGTCAGCTGAGTGCGTTAGCCATAAGGGTATAATATCATTCTTTCTCCCTGTGTTTCCTTTCCCAGCACCCTGAACATAGTATTCCTGGCTGCAAAGTGCACGTCCTGCACGGGAGGGGTTGAGTAGCCCTAGCTATATCACCTTGGTGGTTAGGGGACTTTTGCAGGACGTGTGGTGGATGGATAGGCATCTAAATATATTCCTACAGAGGGAGATAATCAAGTTATTTTGCTATTTGATAAATAGGTTACTATGTTAAAGAGATACATTCTCTTTCCTTTTTTTTTTTTTTTGTCTAAGTCATGGTGGCTGCTATGATCTGCACATATGTTGTCTACCAGACAAGGCTTATCAAACCAGGTACCCCTGGGGATACAGGCAGAAGTCAGGTGTCTGTCTGTGTTGCTCCTTGAACTGCAAAAGAATTTGAACACAAATTTGGTGTGTAGCTTCCCAGGCGGCATATCCCCACGTACTTGGAGATACTTTTGTAGCTTTTATGCTCATCAGGGTGTCAGGCAGAAGGCAGAATTTTGCACCTGTTATCTCTGTGCCAAAAAGCCCTCGTCTTTTTGCCCCCTCTTCTGTACTTATTCTCCACTTCCACTTGGTTGTGCTGCACTCTGTCCCTTGTCTGAGACCTCTCAGTACCTACTGAATTCTTCTGTTAGCTCTCTTGCTTTCCCTGACTTCTGTCTGTTCCTTTGCCTATTATTTGCTTTTAATCCCACAAAACCTTTTGTCTGAGTCTTGCTCACCCTTCTGTGGTAGATGTCATGTTTCTTCTTCCTTCATGGTTCCTGGAGATTCTGCTATAGCAAAAAGTTTATCAGTATGGATAGATAGGTCTTTTTGTTTTGTTTCTGGTGCCTGGTATAAAGACAGCTGAGAGCAGTGGTGATATGAAAACTGAGCATGCAGTCCCTCAGTCCCTTTAGAAATGGTATATTGTGAAGTCTGGATGGGAGACGGATTGCGAAAGAGTAGAATATGTTTGCTGAAAGTGAAAGATTCTGAAAACTTTTTTTAACTGAAGTAAGAAATCTCTCCTGAGTGTTTGTGAAACTGATATTTTTCAAAAGACAGATATAGTCAAATATTAGCCTTCTTTCACAAAAGCAACACAGGACACAGCTATGACCTCAGGGCCACCTTCCACATGAAAAATTGAAGTTGCAGGGCTAAAATATGGAGTTACTATAGCTTCCTAGAAATTCCTATAACTACTTTAATAGAGTTAAAACCAGTATAGTTTTACTTAGCCTTTTAGAACTAAAAGCTCCTGAAAATGTGAGCTTGTAATGGGGAGTATGAGGCAGCATTTGCTCTAAATGGCATTAGTGACTTCACGTGTGATCAAACGTGTACAGACCAGATTAGGCCTTTGGGAGCAACTCTGCAGACAGAACTTTTTAGTAGTGTCAGAATGGTAATTAAATCAATCTGCCTGTCAGATACCTTAAGAAAAAAAGGGAAATTAGTTAACAATTTGGAGAAAAGAGTTACTTTTTGTTCAATTTTTATAACTAAATAGAAGAAGACCTGCACTTTATTTTCACAGTTTACCAAAAACATTTGACAAACTGAATTTTTTCTCCAGAAGATTACAGCTGGACCCCGACAAAATCCTGCTATTTGTACAACAACCTGTCATATCTTTTTCTTCTCAGAATCCTGTGATCAGACATAAATGTGAGCCATTTCAGATCAAACTGGGAAATATATTTTTGAATTAAGCACATGTAGTACTGAGTATGTTTTCACCCCCTTTTTTATATTGAAACTGATTGCAAAGGAACAGAGGGAGTCTCCCAGGCAAGGAAACAAATATTTTAGATTTCACAAGTCAAAGCTAATTGATTACACTCCACTTTGTCCACTGCTGTTCTCCTGAGATGCTAATTTAGGGTATTTTCCATCGTGGTTCATTGCTGCTGCTTGTGTGCATTGTAGTATATCAGTTGAGACATTCTCTTTTAATTAGAAGGCATTAGCTACAGTACTAGCTTAGAGCCTAATTTAAAGTTATTGCTGGAGAGGTTGCAAAAATATCTCAAGCCCTGCTATTAGTGTTCAAGCTCAAATATTACACGTTCACAAAAGTAGTGTGTTTAGTTTTTTTCAAATTTGTCTAGTCCCCTTGAGGTTCAAGCAACCTAACCTCTTGACATTTAAATATTCTGTTTCTTTTCAAGTGTCCATTAAAATAAACATAGACTTTCATATTAGAACATTTTATTTGCTAAGAGTTATATCAAGTTTTTGTCAAGATTCACTACTTTTAAAATACATTTATTTCACTGCAAGTACTTATTCTATTCTGTATTTCTTTAAGCAGAGAAGAAGTTCTTATAATCAGTAAAAAGCTCAAAATCTACCTCTAGAGTACAGGGTCATAGTCCAGAGACTAATACAGCTCAAAGACAAAATCACTTAATCACTTCACCTTTCTTTAATAAAGTTTTTTGCATTTTCTTTTGGAATAGGAGTGTAATTTGCCTGCCATTGTTGCATGTTTTAACAGTATGCTTTTTAAATGTGACTTGTGAGGGATTGGTTTTATCTCAGCTTCTGTTCTATGCAGTGTAGTACTACAATATTTTGGACATGAGTGGAATGTCAGTTTGAGAATTATCCGCGTAAATCCCTTCCTTGGTTGTCCTTAGGAATGATTCACAGAAAAATGGCTTATCTGAACTTCTGTTTCATGTGTACGTTAACAATAGAAATCAAAATGGAGAGGGGATTTGTAGCATCCTCTTCTGCTGTCATTGCAATTCACCTTATAGCTTCCAATACACAAGAACTTGCTTTCTTCAAAGTTAATTTCTTATTTTACTGCATTTCAGTAATATAAAAAGACAGGACTGCTTTATTCTTGTGTCAATTATGATGTTTTATATTTCCTTTTCTTTTCTAGGCAGTGGCTTAAATCTGAAGACATTCAAAGAATATCACTTCTTTTCTATAATAAGACTCTGGAAAAAGAAGTAAGTTATTTTCACTGCAAGTTCACAATTGATTCCTTCTTTGCCTCATTCTGAATGAGGCCAGTATACCTTGCTTTTGTAACACAGAACCATGGCTGCAGCACCTCCCCTGCAGTGAGAAGTGCTTAAACCTTACAATAATATTCTACCTCATTTGCAGTAGAAATGTTTTGAGCATGATGTCCAACACTGCTTTCCTGTTTGCAGGGCAATTTTTGTACTGCTCTGCAGTTCACTAGAATTTCTTGAAATTTTCAAAGTCTCATAGAGGTAGGAGGAGGTTTGATAATCCAGATTTGGTGTAACTGGAGCAAAGAATTCGGAAGTTCCATCACCTACATGCTCAAAAGGCATTTATTAAACTCCACTGTTTCTATCTTTTTTTTCTTTTGCTATGTCTCAAAGACTCCACCTCTAGTAATGACAGTCTTGCAATAATTTCAGTTCATCATTAGTTTTCTTCATATGCACCTGATGCTCACAGTCATTCCAGGGAAACAATACTGTAAATGTTATTTAAGAAAAATGCCTAGCTGTCTTGGATGCAACACACTAAATGTTCTTATGACTAGTGTGTTTGATAAGACTTTTGAGACATATGTGCAGATGGAGTAAATGATACCGTTTGCAGTCCTTGAAGTAATGATCAAAATGAAAGTTTCCTCCCTTTTAGGTGAGTGTTGTGACCACTAGCCTAGGAAGTCAGGCCTTTTTCTTTTGTTGTTTTACGGTCTTGTGGAGCTTGACTGTGTTTCAACATACTGACACATCTTCAGCAGGAAGACTAGAGAGTTCCCTTTTTCCTTTTCCCAATAGACATAAGACAGCTGATAGCTGAGCAGTTATGATGTCCTTCAGGGAAGTGAGAGGTAGGTTTGGCTAAAACTGGCTGTATAAATGAGTGAACCTGATAAGAACATGGTAGACAAAGCATTACCATACTGTGTTTATATTGTATAACATAGGTGCAAGCATCCTCTGGGTCCCACATGGTGCTCAAAGACATAATTAGTCATTCTTGCAGGTATCTTTCAGTTCAAAGCATCTGAAATCATTTTCACATTCTCTTACAGCTCAGCAAAATAGAGTTCTTACGGCAGGCTGCCAAAGGCATGTGTTGTGTGACCTTGGCAATGCCTTACGGTGATAAAAATTTCAAGGCTTATTGAGGCTGTATAGAGGTGGCGTAAGAGAAAAGAAGCAAGACCTGGTATGGTCTCATCCACAGTGTTCAGAAGGTGCACTGAGTGGATCAAACGCGTGCTTGGGAGCACATTCAGATTTCAGTGTGGACCATACTAACTGATTAATTCTGAAATAGAACTTGAGAGCAAACCATCATATGTGCACTTTGGACAATGAAGGAATCAGGACTTGGGAGAAAATCAGAGCGCTAAGTTATTTGGCTGTGTAGATGCTCCCTGTGGGAGTCTAACCTCTTTTACACTGCAGAATGCTATGGTATGACAAAGAACTAATTGTTCTTTTCAGATCTGGCTTTTTAAGAGCTTTGTTCACTGCCTTTTAATGACTCACTAGTCCAATCTTGACTTTAAAGAACTCACTAGGAAGCCTGATTTTGATTTAAACAGGAACTTTTCAGGCCCTGCAGGACCTGAAAGTACACTAGGGTAATAAAGCAAAATAATTATTTAACCTAAGTAGTGAGTTGCCTGACTTTGTTGGGAAATGTCTGGAGAAGTGTGAAACAGTGAAATGAATTTACAAGTGTGTTGGAATTTTTTGAGATTTTAGCAGCAACTCAAGGTCCAAACTTGTTGGACAAGACCATGATATAATAAATGTATTCAACAGGTGGAACAAAAAAACTTGCTGCAAGTATACCCATCAAGTATAGTCATATTGGTGCCTTGGAATTCAGTTAGGTATGTGGCAAGAATTACTTTTAATTTGTCACAGAATTAAAAATTGAATAAGAGCTGTTGCATTGCTAAACTCAATTTCTGGATGTTCATATAAAGTTCAGTGCACCAGTTTCAAAGACAGAACTTGGCACTAAGCACAAAGACACAGCTGTGTGCTTGCAGTTAGAAAGCACAGCTCATGCGCTTTATATTTTATGAGGTTTGCATGTTGAGCACTTTGTGAAAATAATATTTGATACTTTTGTTTTTTAATAATCAAATGTTAAACTCTTACCTTTGAAAAAATTTTTCATACGGAAAGTGACTTCAGTAGATCCAATGCTTAGGTCATTTCCTTCTGAGTACTTGATAGGTTTCAATCTAGACATATCTATCTCAAATAACAGAACAATTGTTCTGATAAATATTTAATTGTATAATTCTTATGTTTCTAGACAGTCTAATTAGAGATTCATAAATAGTTTTTTTTGTTGTTTTTTGTTTTCTGTTTTTTGTCATGACAAAACATTAAATTGACTCTCTCCTAATAATATCAGGTGTTTATTAGTATCAGTGGACGTATAAGGCATTTTAACAGAGACATAAAATATTTTCGTTAAAGTAATAATACAGCCTCAGTAAATATCAGGGTGATTGCTAGTTCTGCTGTGGGAAAAAGAAATTTTGTACAAATCTGTAGCAGTTTACACTTTGTTGCTTCATGTGATCAGAAGCTTCCAGTATAAATGACATCTGCAGTTTTATATAACTGATTCAGCCCATTCAGTATTTACTGATAACTGAAAAACAATTTAGGGAATTAATGACTGAGAAGCTTGCATAGTGTAAGCACGGTCAGCCATTCTTAAAAATAGAACTGTTTTCACTTTTTTTTTTTTAATTAAAATTTTTATGATGAATTTGGGATAGTCCTGTTCTGGGGAGGACTAAGACCAAACCATTNNNNTTTCACGTGGGTATTTAAACTGTCCTTCAAGAAATGAAAGGATTCACTACTATGCATGATAATCCCTGCCCCTACGTAAGTGAATATGATAGTCCTTGAACAACAGGAAATTTACTGTTGCTAAAATCAACCTATGAAAATCTGCATATTTAAACTGGAATTTCAATTTGGTGATGTTTTATCTGCTTTGGAAATTGTGTTTTTAACATTTTCTCATTCTTTTTCCAGTACAGAGCAACTACTCTGCCTGCATTTAAATATTATGTGACTTGTGCCTGTCTCATATTCTTCTGCATTTTTGTTGTACAGATTCTGGTATTGCCAAAGTAAGTGTTATTTAACATGTATTCATTCCTATGTTTATTTGCTTATTAATGTAAAAAATATATATATAAATAATTTTTTTTAATTGTCAGATTACAGAGGTCAATTCATGGAAATGAAGTTGCACAGAGAAGGTTGTGGATTTTAGGCCATTTTCAATGTTACGCGTGTTTCTAATTTTAAACACTGTCAGAGCTTCGTGCCAAAATGCTGGTGTCAATTCTTCATTGAGTTTTTCTCTTTGCATTTAAAAGTGTGTAATGAAGACAGGAATGAAATTCATATGTGCAAAAAAAAAGTAATACAAAATATAAGTTTGTGAGACCACAATTACATGTAAAATAAGTGTGAGCATTGGACTTAAAAGTGGGACAAGATGGATTGCAGAACTGGGGCTGTGAATAATTAGTTGTATTTAATATATTGCTGTGATGATACCGCTCTATTCTGCATACATAATACGAACAGCATTACTCTTTGTAAAATGTCTCTTCTTAAAATTAATTTTAAAATATCATCAGTTGATGGAATAATTATTGCCATTAATTTATTTATATGAAATGATAGGAAAAATTGCAGGCTAATTTATATTTGTACATCTAAGTCAGCTGTTCTTTCTGTCTGTGCATATTCTAGAAAGACTGAGAAAAATGGAAGACTGTTCCAATAAATAATATATTATTAGACTTCTTAAAATGGAATTTTGCTGTTGATTGTTTACATATCGTACAGTCAATATTATTTTTATAGCAATTGTCTCCAAAGCAAACACTGTATGTTCTCTGTGATACAGTATTTCTTCAGGCATTGTCTTTTCTCCTGTGCAATGCTTTTGCAAGTAGTCTTTATAACCTCGGTTGATTGATTGGTCTTGTGCTGTAGTACTTACATTTGAATTCAAAGCCACAAGGAACTGTTAGGTCATTATAAATTGACTTTTCATACTGCAGACTTGTTTTATAGTATGTATTAAGTTTTATGGACTTCTCTTCAGATGTTACAGTGTTTTCTTTGCAAAGGGTTTCCCAACTAGTTTCTAATGTGGAGTCATAAGTCACGAAGGGACACTCTTACAAGAGTTCAGCGGTATCCTGCATATGGTTCAGTCTGACTTTAGGCATCGCTATCACAAAATATGAAATTAAAGTTGATGATTAATTTCATTTGTCCTTTTGCGCAGTGAATGTATTTTACAAACTGTTACTGTATTTTGATTAGTACAGGAATTAATTTAGGGAAATTCTTTGCTAGTGATACACCAAAAAACAAACTTGGATCTAACTAGTCTCTTCGAACAATAAGACTTAAAAATCTGTTTTTATGTTTTGATTTCAGTCACGAAAATTAATTTAGCTTTATTACCTATCATATATGTAGTAAGATGCTCATTTTACTATATCCTTATTAAGTCTCTTGAAGCAAATGTGTAGCTCATTAAAATGTATCAGATACTTGAAATTAGTGAACACTTGGGAACTATATTCAGCTGAGGAAAGTGTCCTCTAACTTGTAAAAGCATATGCTAATATTACATGATCGCTTTCTAACGTCAGAGAAAAAGGTGCATATGATTTGTCATTCTCATTACCAAAATATAAATTATTTTTGGTCCCTTTATAGGGCTGCTTATTAAATTGTAAAAGCAAGAGTGTAAAATCAGGTACTACCAACATGAATGGTGTTCAGCTTTAAGGGCTTTGTGAATTAATTTAAAAGATGCAAAAATGGAAGTCAGAAAAGCAAGGTATTGTACAGGCATCTGCAGCTCTGCTGGAAAACTCTGTGGGTGTTGAAAATTAAAAAAAAAAAGCTGAAAAATCACTGATGTACATAAGTATATTTTAGGAAAGTAAAATTATTTTCAGTATATTATAATTTTACCTGAGTTGCTTATTGGAGTGTATTTATTTATCGTCTTATGAAAGCATTCCATAGTGTAATGAAAGTAAAGTACAAATTCATTGCTGTTTTTCCTACTTTCAACCTTTATTTTAAAGATCCTATAAAAATTAGGTCCAGCTTTTTTTTTCTGCATTATTGCACAGTTGTAAATCAGGAAGCCATGTGGCTATCTACTTGTCTGTAATTAAGAAGCAATATTAACACCAGGAGAAAATGCTAGGCAGTTAACAACTCTTGCTGGGAATTTGGAGATCTTCAACTGAAAAAAGGTTGTATGTAGTCATCACAAATGTAACTTAAATCGAACAGATTCAAGTACTACGAATGTTTTTTCCTTTTGGAAAAAAACAAACAAACAAACGAATAAACAAAACCAACCAACCAACCAAAAAAAAAACCCCATACATTATAGTTCAGTTTAAAGTTCTGTCTAGCCTTTTTCTTCTAAAATTTCAACAGAATTTTTAAATGGTGATTTACTGAAGAGAAAAACTCTGTCTGTCATTGGGTTTTATTGATTCACTATTCCATTAACCTGGTTTTGCAGCAGTGTAATATTATTGATTTCTGTACAGGTACACCACGTACTGCTTTAAAGTAGATTTGGAGACACTTGATAGTGTCCATCCAGCAGGTTGCAAGTATACAAGTAATATCTCTTGCAAGTATATAAGAAATGAATGCCCTGAGACATTTATTGCAAGGCTGAAATAATTTATTAATGTTTTAT
>VXAL01005641.1:24514-51317 GCA_013399475.1 Chauna torquata | reverse complement strand
TTTTTTTTTTTTTTTTTAGATAAGCACTGTATCAGAGTTAAATCTTAAGACTGTGAGTATTTTTGGTCTTAAAGACCCTTTTTGGTGTATATTTTCATAGTTAAAATGAAGGCTATTCTTTTTTATTAATTTCGAATGTTTTCTTTCACTTTTCCTTGAGAGGTTACCTTCCCAAATTCAGTGCAGACAGAGGACAGTGACTGTCCTTTAGCTTATACCTTTACTGTGTCTCCTCTCTTTATCTTCTTGGAGTATAGACAAGTTGAGTTCATAGAGTGAGAGTGAAATGCATGAGACATGGTAACTGTTTAATGTGTTTTACCTCCTAATATGAATTCAAGGAAGCAGAGACCTTGTTACCTAAATGATGTATTGGAAAATGTAATGCAGTCCATAGGAGAAACACAATAAGCAAGTAAGGCAAAGATCTCTGTGGTAGCTGAGATAGTCCTGCCAAATAGCTGTTAGTTTCAGGCAGATGATCTTCGTGTAGTGATTCAAGTACTTTCTCAAAATTTTTTTTGTATTACCTGTATGCAGTTAATTGGTACCACATACTCTTTGTGCCAGTTATTTTCCATTGATGTGGAATGGCTTTTTGTTACATATGTTTATATCCTGCATAACTATTTACCTACTTCAGCTAACAAGGAAGACTAAAAGTAGAAAAAAAAAAAAAATTGTATCCCATCTGAACGTGTTTATAGTCTCTCTTAAATGTGCAATTTAACCATAGAATTAGCACAACACAACACCAACAAAAAAACATCAGAAAATAATTGGCTCCACAGTTAAGAAAAATGATCTGATTTGAGGTCACAAGAGCATTTAATGAAGTGCAACCAGTATGTGAGCAGCCCTGTCCCTACTGAAGAGAGCATGTTTTTTATTAGATGCATTACACCACAGCACTCTGTGAAGAGTGATACACAATTGTTAGCTTTGTTTGCAGGGATTTGTATTTTACTCTAAAGCAATTGGCATTGGTTCTTAACAGTCAGAAAGACTGTGTACACTCAAGATATTTACAAGATTATTTATTGCTGTCTGCAAGGACAGGAATATCAGCACAAGTGCTACTTGGAAACTATTTTCTCGAGCTGGAATCTTATCTCTGCAGTGAGTGTTTCTCTTACGCAGATAGGAATGAAAGATCGAGGCCCTTCAGTTTCACTATTCGAAATAGTGAAATTCTTTGCTTGAATATTAAGATTAAAGACAGTGATGGGGGAAGGCAGGGAGAACCCAGAGATGCACTGGCAGCTACAGCAGGATCCGTGAAAGAGCGTCACCAAACCTAGAGGTCATTCTGATGAGTCTAGCACAGGCACTGCAATGGCAAATCCATCATCATTAAGTGAGGTGCTATGTTCAGGCTTCTCAGAAAAATACCCTAGCCACCAAACTGGAGAGGCTGAACTGAGTTACATCCTGTCATTTTGATGATAGGTGGGCCACTGGTGTGCTGCAATCCTTTATAGTTCCAGGATTATATGATTGCAGGACCATAC
This sequence comes from Chauna torquata, assembly GCA_013399475.1. Lineage (NCBI taxonomy): Eukaryota > Metazoa > Chordata > Aves > Anseriformes > Anhimidae > Chauna > Chauna torquata. The sequence goes on along the minus strand of VXAL01005641.1, from coordinate 49,806 downwards.
GTTCCCACTGCATCTTTACTATCAATGAAGTTCGTACCAGTTACCAGTGCTGAGTGTGAGCAGTGCATGTGTAGAGAGCTAATTGCTGAAGGGCCTGGTTCTGCATTGAAAGTGGGATGCTGTCATGGACAGCCTGGTGCATGACTCCAATGCTCCATGACCCTGACACTCCACCAGAAGGGAACTTGCTTTGGGCACACTCATGGTGTCCATCAGTGCTTACTGGAAGACTCTCAAGTGTGGATGCAAGACACCACACCGAAGAAGAACCAGTTGTGCACACTAAATTGCTAGCGTAGATGTATCTTGTGTGTCCAGGAATGCAAGTGCTGTGGAGCCAAGGAGAGCATTTCTGAGCCTTGTCGTAAGAACACTTCAGGGTTTCCAGTCACTGTCCTAAAGAATATTTCTACTTTTAAACTGTGCAGGGATGGGATAATAAGCAAATACTCTAGGTAGTAGAATGTAGCATTCAGAACTCCTTCCTCTAGCTCAATGCCCTGGGCACTGTACTTAAAAAGTCATTCAGGTTTGCTCTTTCTCAAAGCTAGTGACTCTTTAAATATTTCGTGTGAAGTAGAAAAGCTTTGCCAGGAGATTGAAAATGTCATACCTTAAAATAGCATATAGTACAGTGACTGTGTATTTTCTTGAATGAGGAAAGTATCACAGGAGGGACCAGCACTGACCTCTGAGTGCCTAAAGGCATATTTATATGGCTCAATGCAGTGTTCTTTCGTTGAATTGAAGCTCACAGCCATTTTAATGTGACCCTTTGTGAAGGATAATAAACACTGCAAAGTATGGTGAAATTAAAAATACGATACATGATACATTATTTTTTCCTGTTAATTCTTTGTTCAGGATTCTAGCTTTAGTAAAACCAATTGTATCCACTATAAGTTGAACAGACTGTTAGTCTGCATGCATTTTGTAGGATTCTAAATGCCTGGCTTAGATTTACAGGTTCCACCAAAAAGTTCAAAAGTTTGATGTTACTTTAAAAGATGACTCACTTTAAAAATATTTTAGTTCTTTTAATCAACAATAGAATCATTAAGAAGTATTTAAAGTATAAGCTTGTGTCTCTGCCAAAAAGCAACCCTCCTCAGTCTCAGGTTAGTGTATTCACTGTCAGCCAGTTCCTTGGATTTGAACTTTGATCTCTTCTTCAAGTCTGAGTGAAAACAAGTCTGTGAAAGAAAAATCTGAATTTGGGGGCTTTTTGTTTCTCTTGATTTCTTTCTTTGTAATATCAGTATTAGTAAAATATTAAGTTGTATTTGAATGCAGAATGAAAAGAATAATAGAACTACAGAAAATATGATTCACTGGCTTTGTGTAAATAAGAGGTCTTCAGTCAAATGTTCCAACCTCTGCTAGCATGTGAAGGAGGAGTGTGACAGCTCTTGCGACACTGTCTTTCATCTACGACACAGCTGTCACAATTAATTCTCACACCAATTCCTTGATCTCACTCAGAAAGACAGCATTGATTTTATTAAATGCTGAAGTAGGTTTTTGTGTTTGGAAAGACAACACAGGATACATTTTAATAAGCTGAATATTCAAAATAAGTTATTAGTCACTATCATGCTGAGCTGTCATATCAGATTTAACAGGTTCAGATGAGAAGGTAATACATTAGTCACCTTTCATACTACAAATACATGTTATTTCTAGTTGGTAAATGATAAACACTGAACCATATTCTGCCAGCTCCACTTAGAATAAACTCAGCAGCTAATGCTACTGAGATATGATGTTTTACCTTTCTTGCATGCTTTCTAGAAATGATTACTTTCTTCCTTTCATCTTATTCTCCATTTTCTTATGAAATATGCAAATGAGGCATAACATTTACAAAAAAGTGTTTGATGTGAGGTCAGAATCAGTAAAATAAACCTGCATAGTTCTGACAGTGCTATTAAGAGTCCGAATTTAATTACCACCCCCTCCTCCCCCCGCCCAGTTCTGCTGCCAGGAGTTGTTCCCTAAATTTTCTGCAGTACTGAATTGCAGCAGTTGTACCATATGTGGGCTGGATTTAGATTGTTCAAATTACAGGTGAAATGAAGTTCAATATATTAGTTTTATATACAGAACCAACAGTGTTTTCTTTCATGTTTTCCAAGGAATTTCTTCTCAATGGTTTAAAATTTTTATTGTGAACCAGGGTTTTGTCGCAGATTTTCCTTTCGCTAGCCTCATTGGTTTAACCTGTGCAGGCTGCTCTCTGTGCTGTTCCAGAGAGCTGTCATCTACTTAACAAACCAGGTGGGCACAACAGACGTACCAAACAAACAGGGTCCTTCCCCTCCAGAACTCAGAGCTGTGCATTTAAGAGCCTGTCAGGAAATGTTTCACTGAGTTCTTTTGGTGTGCTTCTGTTTTACAGGTGGAAATAACTATCTACAACTTCATTTTTGAGTTGCAGTCTAACAGCACTCACATTTTTCTTCAGGTCAGAGCCAGCAATATCTGTAATTTTAGCAATAACAGCTAGAAGAATGGAATCTATTGATTGATTAATCATACTGGCTGAATGACATATTGTTACCTGAAATTCATTTTTTTCTCCAGAACTTTTCTTAGTGATAAACTTGCCCAGTGAACATAAAAATCTTTTTTTTTTTTAGTGGAGGCAGAAAAATAGCTTTTTAAAGAAACATAGAAAATCAGTCCAATTTATTCCTCCTTGCTAAAATACGTTAGCAAAGTTGAGTAATATTGATTAAAAACTCTTGTAAACTGAGGAAATTTGGAATCATTGCATGAAATTCTAGTACAGAAGTTACATAAGTCTATTCAAAAGTGTAGAGGTATATGGCAAGCAATTAAGCAGTCCTCAGCAATAAATGCACTTCTCAGCATAGCTAAGTAATCTCATCAATATTGTACTGTAAATTTTCAATGATTACTTTTAAAAAATAAAAAAAAGTTCAAATTTAGCAATTAGAAGCATTGAGGTTAAAGCAGGAAAGTCAGCGAAGTTTCCATCATTTGAAATCTACGTAGGGTTGGGGGGGTTAAATTTGTTTGAGAATAGTATCTGTTTCCAGCACAAAGTTTTGTATTCAGTGAAAGAATTATCGGGTGAAGTCCACACCAAGTGAACATGCCTGTGCTTGTGGATGATGATAGGGTGTGCATCTCTTCCATTAGAAAGATTAATGGTGCTCACAATCTTGAGCCTTTTTAATTCTACCCTTGTTTATAGTAATTAAATATACTAAAGCTATATTTGTTTTCTTTTTTTTAAACGCATTGCACTTAGCAATGTAGCAAAAAAGCATCAGCTTCACTGTTGTGGATCCTGAAATCATCTGGAATAATTGCAAACCGTCCTTGGCCACGGATCACTCTTACATTGACAACTACTGCTATAATATTAACTATGGCTGTGTTCAACATGGTAAGGCAAAAGGGGGTAATTTTTCTTGTTTGTTTGTTTGTTTGTTTAAATCTTTTTTGTTTGTTTAGATAATATTTTGAATTTATGTCCCGTACCTATCCTGGGTGATAATGATTGCCAGAGACAGCAATGTAAAACAGAGCAACAGAAAACATGCTGTATAACGAGGACCTCTTTCTGCATACATGATGCTCAGCAAGAGCTCAGATCATTGCTAAGCTTGTTAAAGAAAAATGTAATTTATAAGGAATAGAAGATAGTTAAATCCCAGGTTTGAATTGTACAGTTCCCTTGCTCATCTATGCATTGCTTAGAAAAACAGAGTAGTGCTCAAAAAGTGCAGTACCTCCTCACAGGATGTGTAGAAGGCTTTGTGCAAAAGAAGCTAAGTTTTGTTGTGGTTCGTGATGCTCCTCTGCTGATCACAAAATGATCGTAATTTACACATTATTGAATTTCACTTGCTTTTTATTTGAAAAAGGAAAAAAAAATCAAACTTACATTAAAACTTCAAAATTACTGACCTGGAAGTTTGTTTGAACTTACCTCTACTGTAGGCTTTTCAACTTGCACTTTCCTTTTCTCTCATAATAGGGAAAATCCATGTAATTCTATTATCATTTTGTAACTACAGCAAATCTGAAGTAAATCTGCCATTAGTCTGCATAAAGTTGGAATCTTAATGACCTCGTTTATTCTGAAGTATGTGTTGTTAAATGGCATGAACAGTATATGGGATCAAAAAACCTCATTTGTTTTGGACTGTGGGCAGAGCCTAATGCTATTCATACAGAATCAGGAAATTGTTCCAGCTCAATTTTGCATCTGCAAAATGCGAACTGTAGTATTTATTTAGGCAATGTTTTCAAACATTACAAACATCAGTGCAGAGGTAATAGCCACATTTCAAGTCAATGAGATTTGCACTTCAGTGCTTTTGAAATTGCAACTCTAGCACTTCCTTGAGGTGCTGGTACTTTTTGTTACTTGAGGTTCATAAATAACTTAAAGATTGATAATACCTACACTTTTATATTTTGTTTTCCTGTAACATTTCAGGGGACTCTTAGTCAATAATTTGTTACAGTAAGTACTAAACCTGTCAGAATGATGTAACAATGTAATGTGGGCTTTTAAATGTGGACACTTGACATTTCTGATACAGCCTTATCTCAGTTCTTTTCCATTAAGTGATCCTAGTCTTGTTTTTGTTGGTTTTCTTTTCAGTAGATATTTTTCTTTCTTTCTCCTAATTTTTTAAGGAGAGGACGTAGGCTCAAAATAAGTCTGTGTTTACGAATTTAAAATTCAGCTAATTTAATTTTATATTTAAGGTTTGTGGAGAAAGACACAAAGAAATGGTGACTGGAAAATGAGAAAATAGGTGCACTTTTTAGCAGTGAGCAGTTACCAATGGGAAAAAATTGTTCTGAAAAATAGTTGATTCTCCATCACTTCTTGTCCTCAGCTGAAGACTGTATGCCATTATGAAAGATAAAGTTTAGACAAGTAAATATTACTGGGTATATTATAGGACAAAACACAGAGATTGAGTGGCTTGTAAAATGGAGGTCGGATTAGACTGTTTCTCCTATTTTGATCTGAATGAAATAGATGGATACAAAGAAATTAAATAACCTACTTGGGAGTAAAGTATACTTTGAGTTAGAGGTCAAGCAAACATATGGTTATTTTTTAAGTTAAGAAGTATAAAAGAAGATATGGTCAGCAACTGTTTTTTCCTTAGACTTAAGTTCTACTATTGTATACAGTTCACATAAAATTTGGCCTTCAACTAGTAAAAGACATTTTAGCAGTTGTTCACTACATCATTTTTAGGAAAAAGTTTTTAATTTTATTGGTTCAAGTCCATTTTTATGTGGACTGAATGTTACAGTAAAACTTAATACGCTGTATTTTAAAGTCTTTGTGCCTTATCAGTAATGACTGCACTATTACAAAAAATCCTGTTCCATGATATTCATGAGATGATAATTTTAAGTACAATTCCCACCTTGAAACTAAACCTTAATAGTTTGACTAGCAAAAATGACTTTAAATGTGATTGTGAAATTTGCATTTCCTTAATATTAATAGCAAATTGTGGGAGAGACTCTGAAGTATCATTATTATATCTCCAAGCAACATGTACTTAATAGCAGAGTCCATTAACTGCATTTATTTCCATGAACTCTTTCAGTAGGAAAAGGCAAAATGTCGCCATTAAGATTTAATGGAGATAAAAAGTGTCTAACCATCCAACACCTAATAAATCATAATTAAGACCAAAATGTCAAATAAAACTCAATCTTTATGGTCAAGGGACATTAGAATAGAGTGGGGGTGCAATTTTATTTCAAATGAGCTGTTTTAGCAGACATCTGAATGTAGTCTTAACGGAGTGTATAGTCATGATCAGTGGAGTGAAGTTAAAAAACAGCTGATGTGACATAAAGTATCAAATATCTCTTAGGTAAAGGGAAAGGATGACTAATGCTGCTTCCACTGAGCATTAGGTCTGGTGCCATATATACAATAGGACAGTAATCAATTGCTGAGGAAGACTCTGGTTTTGCGATGTTGACCTGCATTACAGAGAATATGAAAAAAAACATCACGGGGAACAATCCAGACATCTCAGAGGATTGCATGACTGCAATGGCTCGATTTGTGCAAGCTGAATGCATGGCTGTATGCAATACATCAAATGATTGTGCCTCACCACCCTCTGGCGTTCATGTGACCTCGGGGAATGTGAATTGATGAAAGAGCCATGGAAGAGCACTTTGTTTCAGTGACTTCTGCATTGAATGCATGAATGATTCTTGGCACAGCAACAGGATCTCAGGGCTGTACTGTCCCAGGAAAGTGCCCTAACGACTAGCTTGCAGAGTCAGGATGTTACTTGCTTTTCTGTCTTTTTGTCCAGTAAATGTTGAAGTGCTGGAGTATTTTCTCTGAAAAAACATGTCTTTAGAAATATGAAGATTGACAGGTTTGAGTATTTTTGCTCTGTCGTTTAACATACGTCTGTGAGCATGTGAGCAAACATTGCCCTATATTGTTTTCCCTCTACTCATGGCTAATATCCCATGTTTTAACCATGACAAATAAATGAGCAAACTTGCTTCTGTTCTCATAGTAGAAAGTTGGTTTCTTTAATATACCTTCCCTTTACTGTAGCTAACTCTCTTAATACAGTTGCTGTCCTTGCCCAGTGCTGTATTTTAAATAAGCAAGCTCTTCTGGCAGATGCATTCCAATTATATGTCCCTACAGTGCCTAACACATTGAAGACCCTATTTGAAGAGTGCCTAATGTATTTCTTTAAAGAAGAATAAACGGACACTGCCTAGAGCTTGACCTGGCCTAGGAGCTGGGAGGAGAAAGGGTAATGCCTAGCTGGAGTCATGTCATTGAGGTGGTACATGCAGGGCCCCACCACAAATCCATTCCACATTATAGATAGAATTTAAGAAACTTCAGAAATTCAGTATCAGTCTAGGCACAGTGGACTAGCAGAGATACAGCAGTTCTGGTGTCTTACAAGTGTGCAGGGAGAGACAGAGCAATGCTGTCACACGGTTGTTTGCTCCACGGTCCAGCAAAGGCAAACTGATGTAAGTGAACACTCCACACCTGTCAAAGACCATGATGGTATCTGAGACTGTAAAGGCCCAGCAGGCTCCTTGTCTCCTGGGACCTCTGAAGAAGGCAGTTGCTTGCCTTCAGTTGGATGGGCCCTGAACACACAGAGATACCTACATGGGCATGCATTTTTACTTGGCATGTGAGCTTCTGAAAGAAATGAAATTATTGAACAACTTTAGTAAATACTTAGCATTCCAGGCTCTCCTAAAGCTTCTGCTTATAAGTTTGTGAAGATGAGGAATGCTACCAGAAACTGGGATTCTCCATATTATTCTTGTGCTGTTCCTGTGGGGACCTGGGGACTCAGCTGTCGGACCAACTGGCATTTTTCAAATGAAGTGGTGATACACATTTTCAGAAGAACATTCTCTTGAGCCACATGGATATTTGGAGAATTGGTAGAGAAAGAAGAAATGAACAAGAGAAGTCTTGCAGGTTTGCCTTAGAGCTTCAAACAAAAGAGTGATGCTGAACAAAAGCATCATTGCTTCATTTTTTTATTTTAAGAAAAGCGCAAATCCTCTAGTTCAACCAGTAATACCAGACTTGCATGCTTCTGCCATACTTTATAAGAATACTCTTCTCACTCTATCTTTTGCTGAACAAGAGAATAGGGCATAGGCACGGACTTTGTTTACAACAGTATTTTAAAAGCTGTAGACCATTGTGTCTTGAGGAAATTGCATAGCTCTTCTGTAATGGCAGAAAATTAATTTACAGTGGAGCTACATATTCATGTGAGGCAAGGACGTAGTGGGGAGAGAGAGGGAGAGTGACAAAGATGTTTTTTGTACTTTTCTTTATAGTCCTAACATGTCCATTTCCAGTGTAATTTTGTGTAATAAGGAAAACAGTGATGAGATCACATTAAACTTAAGCTGTAAATTTAGATGTGCTGCTAGATCATTGTTCTTGCTGCTTATGTATTTCAATTGATTAAACACATCTCTGCTGATCTGGAACTGCTGATCTTGGAGCAGCTACTTTCTACAGAGCTTAACTCTGTGCTGCGGGGTTCCTTGCTGTTGCGCGAAAGCACATTTCTTAGTGTTCTGATCTGCACAGAAAATGATTGTAGCATTTGTCCTCACAGATGGATGCTGCATGATATCATGCTACCTTAGGTTTGTGACCACAGTTGAACTATCTGTGGTAGATACTCAGATCAATTAATTTTGAGTCTTTTTCACCGTATGATTCAGTAGCCAATGGAGGATTATTTCCCACCTCTCTCCCTCCTGCCCTTCTGTCACAGGGCCAACCTTTTCACACAGTAACTATTAAAAGTTTACACATCTTGTTTTTTATTCCATAATTGTTTCTTTCAGTGTGCATTTTGATTAATGCACTTTAATATTGAATTCTGCTACCTTTCCTTCTTCTTAATAGGATGCTATTTTACACACATTAACATGGAAATCAGCAAGCCCACTTGCTTAGTAAGGTGAGATACAACCCATTCAACTTGGCCACGTTTACAGCCTGTCAGACCATGATCACAGCGAAATGTTGGTTCTGGTGCCTTGTGGATTGTGCAGAAGCATTTAAAGTACCTTGGGGAGAAAGTTCACTTTGTTTTTAGTAAGATCCAAATGAATATGTTACAGTCTTGTGCAGATTCCTGGTCAAACGACAAGAGAGATGCACTAACGTGCTTATCCTGTGTTGTCAGGAGAGGATCTTTCACCACATGGTTGCTGTTGAAAGACATAGCAGCACAGCAGGTATTTTCATCATGTGAGACAAAAAATTCACAACTGAAGATTGCAGATTATACAAACACAAGGAGGGAAAAGCTGCTAGAATATATGAAGTTAAAATGAGAATTTAATGGTAGTGTGCTCAGATGTTCCCTGGCAAACATTGGTATTCATAAAAAATATTGCTTTCATTTGAGTCATTTGAGTAGGTGTGACTGCTTAGTAGGACTGAGCTGTCTCTTACAAAAAAATACTATGTTGAAGAACAATATATATCTCCAAAGCGTGATAGCAGATGTAGATAACTGATGAGAGACAAGAAAGACAAGTACAAACACATCATTCAGAAATAAGTGTTGTTTGGCTCATGGGAGATGACATTTCCATATCCTTTTTATTCTTTTCTATGCTTATTTATTTATTCATAGATACACCACATTTCATATAGCATTCTGTGTATACATTTATAGGTCAGAAATGCCCTGTACAAAGCTCAAAACCAAAATTACAATGCTGTAATAGAAATGAATATATTTTTATATATATATATGTACACTTATGTATATATAGTATGACTGTGTTGCAGATCTTCATGATATATCTTTTGCTCTGTGGGCATGCCTGGGATAGGATGCTGAAACTAAATACACTTATTTCAAGTTTGCGAAAAGAGTAAAAGCACTATTAGCAGGATTCATTGTCCACCCTTGGCAAATGACCTGGGTAACAACACATATTAAGATGAAGATGTCAATGTAAATAGTTGGAGGCGGGAAGGGGGATTAAATACTTAAAGCAGTCTGGAGGACCTTTGCCCAAAACTGTTCATGTTAAAGAGGAAGACCAGCATCGGCTGGGTTAAATAGTAGCCACAGTGCTTCAGAAGGAATTTTGAGCCAAAGACGGAATTAGGCTGAAAAGAAGTGTAAGAGAAGCATGAGAATTCATAACAGGATGCAGAGACCTTGGAGTGGCAACAGCACCAGTCAAAACCTGGTTTGACACTGCCAGAAGTCACCCCTCTGACCCACACCGCAGGTTTGCCTGTGTGCATGAACTTGTGGAGTGCTTTCTCACCAGCATGGGCATCAGTAGGCTTTGGAGAGCAGCTGCACGTAAAGCTGTAGCACCCGCATCTCCTTACAGGATGGATATGCAGGTAGGGTGTCCCGTGCTCCCAGAAGAGCATATATGCATTTAACCCACTGATCCTGAGAGAAGGGGTAGATGTGCATATAACTCCACATGTGTGTATGATTAGAGCTCTTTGGGATTAGTTATAGAAGGACATTTCAAAATTTGTAGGTGTTTATTAACATTTTGTAGAGTCTGGTATTGTGTTTTATCTGTTGTATTACTGATATTGCACCTGAATGAATAGTTCACTGCTGGTTAATTATGTGTAGTTACTTGCTAACAGTCAGGGAAGCATGCTAGTGAAGGAAGATGACCTGAAAGTGCAACTGTACAAACAAAGGTGAGCCCGTTCCGCATGTTACTGTGGAGGGAGTGCCAATATCTTGTAAAGCAGTCTTCATAACAGATGGCATATTGATCACTTCCTCTGGTGCACAGCTGGTCCTGCATCTGTGGAAGGGGTATTTCAGGGATAAAGGTTTCAAACTCTTCTCAGTAGCACCAGAAAACATATCAAGGAGTGCTGACCACAGGTGGTGGCTTGGGAGATTGGGTAGCCTTTAAAAAAGAAAAAAGAAAAAAAGGTCACTGTATATAATACAGGGCTGGCACGTTGCCAATGGAGATTGTGGAGTCTGTGTCCTTGGAAGTTTTCAAGACTTGGCTATACAGAGCTGTGGCTGACCCAATCTACTGTTAGTAAATCAATAAACCATTTTGATCCAGAATTAATTAATCTGAGTGAGTTGAGCAGTTTTCCTTTGGGACAGCAGGTAAACTGCAGAAGATAGGAATGGGGAAAGAATTTAGAGGTGAGTTACAAACTGTCTATGTGCAGAGACCAACAAGTGAGAGGGAGGCAACCTGTGAAATTCTACAATGGTCAGCCTGGTGTGGATTTTCGTATACAATGTATGAGAGTGACTGTGAAATTTGCTGATAGAGTTAAGACAGGCAATGTCTGTGAAGGAAGGTCTGAGACTTTAGAAAGGAAGAAGTCAGCTGAAGAGTTGAGAAAAAAGAACTAGGATGAAATTTAGTAGTACAGAGTGCAAAATTATGGTTGGTCCAACAAACTAGTAACAAGAAATTCTGATGTAAGTTTGAAGCTCATCAAATGGAGATACCTTTGGCTCTGGTGAGATCACACCTTGAATGCTGTGTTCAGTTTTGCCCAAAGAAGGGCAACAAAGCTGGTGAGGGGTCTGGAGAACAAGTCTTATGAGGAGCAGCTGAGGGAGATGGGGTTGTTTAGCCTGGAGGAAAGGAGGCTGAGGGAAGACCTTATTAATTTATACAAGTGATACTTATTACCTTAAAGAAGGCTGTAGCAAGATGGGGGTCGGTCTCTTCTCCCAAGTGCCAACTGAGAAGACAAGAGGAATGGCCTAAAGTTGTGCCAGGGGAGGTTTAGGTTGGATATTAGCAAATATTTGTTCACTGAAAGGGTTGTGAAGCATTGGAACAGGCTGCCCAGGGAAGTAGTTGAGTCACCATCCCTGGAGGTATTCAGAAGAAATGTAGATGTGGTGCTTAGTGGTAGACTTGGCAGTGCTAGGTTAACAGTTGGACTAGATGATCTTAGTTAGAGGTATTTTCCAACCTAAACGATTCTATGATTGTATGATTAATTTCAGGATTTTGATTAGTTACGTGAGTTTAATGACAACTCAGCTGAATCACAATAATCATCCATGTGACTGCTCTTAACTCATAGTAAGTATGAATGAAATTCACCCAAGTGAGCTCCAGTGGAGGACTACTACCTCATGTTTGCTGAGCACGATGTTAGTGGCTGTGATTACGTCAATGTAGCTGTTTTCATCTACAATGTTTTGTAGCTGTAAGCAAGGGAGTTGTTATTCTAGGATGTATGGAAACATTTTTTATGCAGAATTATATTAATGCTGTTGCAGTACTCACTCGAAATATGGGAAGTATGTGTGCAGTTTTGGTCACCCAGAAGGCTGAAATGAAAGAGGTCTATACAGAGTGTGACTACTAGAACGATCAGGGGAATTGAGAGCTTGTTTTTTTCAGAAGAAACTAGAAAAACAGATTGCTGAGTATGATGAAGGCTGAGATAAAGGAGCTATCTGGAAGCTAAAGGATGAGATTAGTACAAGAACAAAAATGTGGGAATTAGCCACGAATAAACTGAAGCTGTTAAACTTAGAAACAGTTTAAGTGGTGAGGTTCAAAGCAGTGGAATGTAGTCAGAGAAATATAACTCATTGAGAACACACTTCAGAATACATCAAGGGATACTGTATAATGGTGGTTACCTGTGGCATCAGCAGGCTGAATCTGATGCTCTAGGAGATACTGGGTCAACTCTTCCGTTTCAATGACTAGTACCAATTTCGTTGTCATGATTGTTACGAGAAGGGTTACACCTGTATAAATCAACTTCAGTAAAGACTTAGTATTGTTTCTTTAATTCTTCCTATATTTGAATAAGAGGTTCAGTTGAGGCAAAATGAAGAGTTATTCGTATTCAGTTTATTTTATCATTGTCTCTCACGTGTGTAAGCTTCTTACATAGGAAGGTAACATAACAAAGAGCCTTTTGTCTTTTATTCAAATGTGTCTTATGGAGGTTAACAAAGTTGTTTTAGTCTGAAGCATGCAGGAACAAGTAATCAAAGTGATGTCATTTTCCCTTTGCCATTTCAATTTGCAGAAAAATACCAAAGTTAAATGATTGCTGGCAAGGCTTTTTCCACTTCTCCATTTCTCTTCTCTATTTTGACCTTAAACAGCTGACAAGCTAATGGATTACATGTTGTTTTTCTCTAGTTTTTCCTGGATAATGTTGTGAAAGCTTTTCCCCCAGTTCTTAATTCATCAAATGCAAGTTTTCCTAATTCGAGTAATCAGACACGGTGGTGTATACAAAACAACTGTTTTTTCCTACCGGTAAGTTCATTTTACATTTGTTTGTTTGTTTACAACAATTACTCTAAATTGAATGTCACTGGATCTATTGGAAGTTAAACACCAACCAGTTTTTAAGACTGCTTCAAAAGCTTGTTTTATTTTCAGTATCTGCAGCTGCCTCTGAAGGAAGTGGGAAGGTAAAGGAGGTTAGTACTTCTGAAAACAGAACTTTTAGTGAATGTCAGATTAAAAATCGTGAAACAGCCTGATAAGAACCATAGCTTACCCATCTTAACCAACAGGCATTATGAGATGTCAGGAGAACATGCAGTGACCGCAAAGCAGACTGTGCACTGAGCGAGGTCCAAGTTGGCTGTCAGTGAGGGAACAAGGTTGGCCTGTAGACGTGTTTCACAAGGACCAGTGGTAGGCCTGGAAATACTCACCGTTGTCATTGTTCACCTGGCAGTAAAATTGAAATCTGTGATCACCAGATGTCTGTCATCATTGCATATTTGATTAAGAGGCAGGATTGGAGCAGGGAAATACAGCACTCATGTACCACCACATAAACTGTTTAAAAAAGATCTGAACTGATTTGAATAGGATGTCTTAGCATGAACAAAAGCACACTGGAACATGCAAGAGGGGGAAGGACATTCCTACAAAAATGGAATCTGTATCCTACAAAGCAGTGATTCTTAGAGGGATTACAAAAGACCTGCAACTGAACATAAGAAACTACATTTCGTGCCAAAATAGGTCAGCAGTCTTTGGATGAAAAAGCAGGAGGCAGCAAGAGGAGAAAGGAGGTTATTTTATCTCTGTGTAGAATTAGTGACACCAGTACCAGAATGGTGCGTGCTGGTTTCCACATAACTATAGAATCACAGAATCACAGAATGGTTTGGGTTGGACGGTACCTTTAAAGATCATCTAGTTACAATCCTCCTGCCACGGACAGGGACACCTTCCACTAGATCAGGTTACATCAAACTATTGCCTGTGTCAAGCTAAACAATTCAACACCCAAAAGCAAGATGTTAATTATGTATAGAACTCTTCTGGAAAAAAAATAATTGCACTAACTGTAGCGCATGCAAACTTTCAGCATCTCCTTGATAAAGTGACAGTAGAGCATGAGTTTCTGTTTTTCATTTTCAAGTTTAGTAAACTGAACTTGGTACTGATAGGTGCCTATGTTCTTTTTCGGCCCTGACATAAAGTTATCCTTGTTGTCAAAGAAATGATACAGTCCTCCCAGCCTCTGCATATGTACATACAAGCAAGTAGAAATAAATTGTTCGTATGCATATTTGTATTTGTGGGATTTTTTAATTAGCAAATTCTCTAGTCCCGTTTGTATATTCTTGTTATAGTTTTGAAATTCGTGAAAGATTTTGTTTTCTTTGTTACTATTAAGTTCCCCAACAAGCATCTGAATGACACGTTTTTCATGAATTATACTTATTATTAGATTCAATCTGTTGTTCTTAAAAAAAGAAAAAAATCTTTGTGTATCTTTTTTTTTTGTCAGTTCTTCCTGACTGGCACATTTAGAAAAATTAATGATTTATAAGTTTGAAACTCTTAAAATGCATTCTTTCATCAAAGAAACTTTGTCTGATAAATTGGCACAACAATTATGTTGAAATGTCATGTCTGATAATAATAATGAAAAGTTTAGATTGGCTGAAGTATTTTAAACACTTTTTCCCTTGTTTTGTTTATTAAACAGCTCTTAAATGCACATTATTTTCATCCTAAGGCACTGCAGAGCTCCTAACTTCTAGCTTGAAAAAGCTGCAAATTCCCTTTGAGTTACTACTTTTTATCCTTAGAAAGTTTTCTAAAAATCTGAAAATAAAATTCTTCTCCCTTTACTGAATGAGATATTGAACATTTAAGCTGCTGAATGCTTGTTTTCTTAAATTGGATATCAATCTGATATCAATCTGTTTTACCTTTAAGCATTACTCATGTAGATAAACTTCCTGTGATTTATAATAGTGGAGCTGACAGATCTATTGATGACAATCGAAAATGAGTGAATAAGAGATTTTTTAATTATTTCAGCCTTACTAGCATGTAGTTCATTTGGAAGCATATTGATTGATTCTCCTCCTCCTCTACGCCCTAAAATAATTTTTCTGAGTTGTATTCTTTGCTTTCTTGCTCTTTTTAAAAACTTACCAAAGATTAGACAGTAAGTTATAGGGATTTTGCTTGTGTTTTTATTTAGTTTTGCTATGAATCTTCTTTAGTTTCTATATAAGTAGAAGTTAGGCCTGGGAGATTCCAAGGTGTGTATATCTGTTCATGAGATTAAAGATAGTCTGGTATCAGTGCTACCATCTCCATGTGTTAAATAAACAAACTCAAAAGTCATAATACTGACTCCTAAAAGATGCAGTTTTGGATTACACTTTATTTGACTAGGGAATTCCAAAATGACTTTGTTCTCAAGCTTTTCTCCATCAACATATTGGAGCAGAATCCCTTTTTACTTAAGTAAACATCTTCATAACCACAGAACTGTAGGTCTTAAGTCTTCAGGGCAGACACTGAGCTGGAGATAAGATCATCAGGGTGTGGTGCCTCACTGCAGGGCACTGGGACTAGCGTTCATCATGATCCTAGTAAGAAAGGCACTCGGGCTCTGTAAGGTATTGGATAAAATACCATTTGTTGGAGCTAGCACAAGAAGGAAGAAGAGGATGGCTAGTGTTACATCCCTTTGGGTGCTGGGAACCCTGGATCATGCAGCATCAGACAGATGTCCGGTCAAGAATGGTGTGCAGTGCAGATCCCGTCTGTGGAGAGGTTACCCTGCATTTTCCTCTTTTGAGCTCTTAGAGGATTTTCTTAAAAGAGAATCTTTCTATTCATCATTTCTGCTGTCAAACAAAAATGATGTTCACACAAGAACTTGCCGCTGCACTGTTCGATAAAGGCAAGGACGTGCAAGTGGCATAATCACGAGCTGAGGTTAGCCTGCGGCCAAGGGACACGCAGAGCATGACACAGATCTGTGGTGGCTCAGGCTAGCAGTTATGTGGGTTGCTAATTCCTCAACCTGCAATCATCATCCCATTAGGATCACTACAGAGGTTTGATGTCGCTGCAACTCCATGCCTTGGAAAAAGCCTTAATATCTGTGTGGTCTCCTTGTTCACTAGGTTGTACAGAGATGCAGGTTGAACAAGCCCGAAGCTGGCATCTTCATTAAGAAATGGGCATTGTACACCTGTACAATAAAGTTACCAATTTTTCCCAGCTGGACATAAATTCCTCTGCAGGTTCATTTGATCAGCTGAGAGCAGACCAGGAGACAGGCTTCCATTTGTTGGACACGTTGCAATTTACATGCTGTGACAAAGATCAGAGCTCTCATGCTACACATACAACAGTAGTTTCACTGGTCCTGATTTTCTGTATGGTTAATTTGACTGTTCCTTCACTACATTGGTATTGTTTCAAATTGTTTTCAAAGCTGAAAGAGATAGAAAAAGATTCAAGCTACACTACTTTAAGTATCTTGTAATATTTGCGATTTTATTTTTATTAAAAAGGTGAAAATTCAATACATTTGATAGGTATTTAAACATTCATTTGCAGTATTGGACACTCAGAAGCAACAGTTTTGAATACATACAGGTTACATTTGGAAAAAGATTTATTTAAGGTAGTATTTCCAAAAAAGGTTCATAAGCTGGTGTGGCCATTTGAGTAATTTTCTAGATCTGCTTGGTGCTTACTAGAGCCTTTCATTGCAATATACAATAACAGAGTCAGCATTCTTGAATGTTTGTCTGTGCCACTGTTCTATCATCCATCCATCCACATCTGAAATGTTAGCTGAAACTTTCAATCTGGCCTGTGTATTCCTATGGAACACTCACAGGGACTTCATTCCACTTGGAAGTCTTTTGGTCTTTGTTAAACTACATCCAGGTGTGGACTCGAGACTGCCTTTTGTTTGCTTATTTTTTTCTGGAAAAGTAATTTCACAAGTAGGATGCTCTATAGAGTAAAAAATGGATGCTGCTTCTTTTATAAAATGCTGAATTCTGAAAATATAGTGTGACCTCTTATGGAACACAACCATCAGAGAAATTTTATTTTTCATGATTCTGAACAATAGTTCTTTCTATTTCTTATTTCAAGCAGACCTGCAAGGAAATTACAATAACAGCAAAGATTTAGATGGCAGATCAATTCTGTCTGATGGGCGCTGTGAAAATTATTCTTAGTGATCCTCCAAAATTAGTATACAGTGATTCAGGTTCTGTCAAAAGTACTGCCATCAACAAATCAACAGTAGTCTGAAAACAGCATATCTAGAAATAGAATGCTTTGTAGTTTAAGAAAAGATAATTTCCTTACAACGTGCAGGACTGTAATTTTCAGGAACAATCTTTGGCAAAGGTGCTGTATGTTAAGGACCAAGATAATGATTCTAGTGGGATTGTATTATTTCTGTTTTAGCATTGATTTTGATGCTGTAATCCATTTCCAGAGAGTATCAAGAGAAAATCTTCTTTTTCCAGGAACTTAATTTCAACCATACATATTTTTGTTGATAAATATGACATAGGAAAGAAAAGGCTTATTTTAACAATTGAATGTGTCCTTATGTAGTCGTAAGTCAAGAGTCTTGACATAAAGATTTTTCAATATTTATGTTATTCATAGGCCATGTTAATCATTTTATATTCTTCACTTGTTACCCATATTTCTAGAGTCTGTAAAATTGTGTCTCTGTGAGGTTCATAACATCTGTGTATTGCATCCGTTTACAAATACTGCAAAAATAGGCAATGAAATTCTTTACAGATTTTCAGGCATTTTGACTTTGATCTTCCCTTATGCTCAGTAATACATACAGGGTAGTTATTTTATTCAAGCATGAGTGAAAACCATAGAGAGGCACAGGAGTAAATCTCCTGTCATTATGCTGGCAGTGGGCTCTTGCACGAGACTTCCACACCAGCAGTGGTGTACCACGAATAGGCACTTATTGCTACTGCGGCTGAATAAATCAAAAGTGACAAAAGGGTGAAAATTAGTAAGCATAAATGAGGAGCGTAATCTGGATTCTACTGAGTTTAGGGTGAATTTCAACCTAATAAGAAAAAGGGTCTATTTTATGAAGTAACAATATGTGGTTGTTATTGACTGTCTGTAAACCATAATGTCCCATGTACTAAGATTATTTACACGTTGTGATAGGTACCATGCTTAACGTGGCCAGTTAATGTGTTTTTGTTTTTTTTTAACTAGTCTAGGCATTTTATTATGTGTGATTGCCCACTCAACAGCCAAACTCTAAATATTTACCGTTTCATTTTCCTTTGCCAGTATTTTATATACAGCTGCATATTAGGGCTCATTTCCTGTTCCGTTTTCCTGAGGATAAATTATGAGTTGAAAATGGTGATAATGTTGATTGCATTGGTGGGCTACAATGTTATCCTTCTGCACACTCATGGGCCCATGCTGGATGACTACAGCAAATTTATGTATGCAATGGCACCTCTAAAAAGGTAGGTTGATGATTCCAGTCCTTCAGAAATTAATAGAAATGAAATAGCAGCAGCTTGCTTTACTTATGTTTTTATTTTTATAGGCCTGGAATACTGAAAGACCTGAAGACAATGGGCTCAATTTCTCTGTTTATATTCTTCGTCACATTACTGGTTTTGGGAAGACAGGTAAGATGCTCAGTCCTTTTCATCTGCATCAGTGGACACAATGTCAGCCTCCACATGCGGCCTCCCACCTTCTCAGAGATTTTTTAGATTTTCTGACAAGCACATTTATTCCTTTCTGCCCTACGTCTTTGCAAAGGAGTGTCAGAAGCATCTAAAACACTATCAATTCTTTTATTGCCTTCCAATATGTCCTTAAAACTCACCGGTAACTCTGCAATAGCTGTCATTGAGACTGTAGGCAGTATGTTGATAGTGCGCTGTGACTATTGCTTGTCACGCTGACCAATATTGTCTCATAGCTTCCTAGTGTGCTCCCATCTGTCCGCATCCATCTGCTGTCTCCCTAGTTGCTTAATTACAAGCTATTTTCTTCACAGTTATTACCATTTGAGGCAGACACAGGAACAGTGTAGCATGCACACAGAAGTGTACCACATACTGAGGCCACAGTTTTCCAAAACTATTAACCCACAGGAAACTCCTCTCTTCATTACCCAGTTGTGCTTTTTCAGTACCAACATGGCGTGGGTGCTCTTGCACTCTTTAAAGTTGAGGGCAGGGGTGAGGGCAGTTCTCTTTCCAGATCCTTGAGTCTGTCCATGATCCGTAGCTGGAAGCTCATTGTGCCAGCAGTGAAGTGGTACACAAGACGGGGCTCTGAGATGGAAGAGGCAGTACATGTGAGGTCTCTTGAACAGCCTGTACCCCCATAGCCTGCGGCCTTGGGAAGGATCGTGTGTCATACTGACTTTAAATCACTCATTTACATTACAATTCTGCATAATGACTGTCATTCAAATTGCCAAGCTGGCCCTCCAGGTTACTAGATAAAAAATTCCTGTCTGGCCCCTTCTCCAGTTTTTGCTGTAGGGGAACATTCTTGGCTTTCAATAAAATTCATCATCAGCCTTACTACCAACACCGTATTGGAATTTGCTCGTTTGATGATAATAGCAGAGAGCAGGGCTGCAACACAGCTACTTCCAGTAGGAAACAGGGATAAATACTTCATCACACCAGGGAATCCCTGTCTACCAATGTGTCAGATCAAGGGGGTGGGCGCAACATCAAGAAAAAATATAAAAGGAACTTCATCTTCATTGAGCAAAGAGAGCATTTCTTTGTGGGCTCCGTCACATCAACAAGAAAGTTTCTGTTTTGCATATTACAGCAGTGTGTGCATGTTCTCTGACTTGCGCCTATTGAAAAATGAGCCTATAACATCAAAAATCTTTGTTTTCAGAGCTGTAGGTTCAGGATCCTCATCATGATACTGCTTGTTCATGGCTCTTCAGTCTGTTGCCTTTGATTTTTCTACTAATTTATCTTCCCTTAAAGAAGGAGGAAAAAAACTCTGTTTTCAAACATTCTCAAGCAAAGTCTAAATGATAACTAGAAAATGTTATGAATTAGTTTTAATACATACCTGACCTAAGACCTGCCATTTTAGGTTACTGTCAGTGACACTGACTGGTAGTAAATGCTTGGGATAAGAATAGAAAAGGAGAAAACCTCTCCTTCCAGCAGATAGCTCGATTTTCCTTCCTGTTCCTCCTGCATTGCCAGGATCTGTGCCAAGTCCATGTCCTAATCCTAGTGTGAAAAGATGATAAGGAAAGAAGTGGGAATAGAGGAGGAATTTCTGATAAGCAGGCTCTCTGCTACTTCGGGTATGGGCCCTAACCTCTAACCCTCTGGCATTCAGCTGCCCACTGTTCAGTTCTTGTCAGCCCTACTTTTCAATGTACTTTTTATAAAGGAGTAAAAGGGGCAAGAACTGCATTCACTGTCCAGGGAGTGGGCATACTGTGGGTTTGGGCAGTGAAGAAAAGTTGCTTTCTATCTCTTCTGAAGTCCTTTCCTAGTAATACCTACAGTTGTGTTCCTTCTGTAATAGTATAAGGGTTTAACGGGGCCAGTGTTTGTAAGGAAAGGCAACATCTTTCAGACGTCTTTTAGATCAGCTGGTTAAATCAGAAAAACAGACAAGCTTTTGGATAGATTTTTTTCTATTATTCCTGTTGCCTGTCAGATTTGAGACAACCTTTCAACCTTCAGCAGTTCATCATAAGGAATAAGTAAAATTCCCTTACCCAAAAAAGCGCACAGCAGTTGGCAAAATCTTACACTACATTTCCACATTAATAGTTACCCATCCTTGCATCTCCCCTTCAGGAGAAATGATGAATGGCATTTATTCTGCATGCTTTTCCCCTAGATATTGGACACATCTCATCTCAAATATATTTATGGAAATTGGAGGGAACCAGTACAGTGTTACTCACCAGCATCTACTTTGGCAAACAGAAATGTTGAGTGGAAGAACATTTTTCACAAAATGACAGCAGTCTCTGACATTGCAGCTCATGTTCTCAAGGACAAAGAAACCTGGGAAATGATGTTCCCAGCTCTCATGGACAGCAAAAATCATGGATTTAGTAGAGATGTTTTTATGGCCAACTGCAGACTTCCTCTCACTATAGTTCTGATCAAGCCTTTTCCTACCCCAGCACCCTTCTTCCACAGAGGGTAATACACAAGTCATTTCTCTGTTTGCTATTGCATTTTTTGACTTTGCTTTTCTCATGACTTAATGTCTGCTTATTTTAATAATGCTGAAGACAATAGCCACCTATGAAAAGCGTGATCTTTCCACTCCTCTTATCCTGGCACTGACACTCTGCCTCCAGAGTGAGTTACCAGAAAGTTCATCTACACAAAAAGCAAGTGCTTTCCTACAAGCCCAGCCCTGTGAGCCTGCTCACAGCTGGCCAGACAGATGCCTGTGCTGATTGATGCAAAAGCAGGGGAGGGAATGTGCATCTGGTTGAATGGTGATGGAGGGAGGCATAGCTAGTGTACCATTACATGTTACATGAGCAAACTTAACTCTCAGGTTCACATAATACTCTTAGCTGCGTAACCAACATTCCTACTGAAAGACGTAGCTGCTCATTCTTATCTTTGTATCTCCTCGTTTGTACTGGCACAGCTGCCTGTGGAGCTGTATAGTGGCCCAAAAGAGGGAAATGATCTGTCTTAAAAATTAACCCTGGAAAAATGGTTGGTTTTCAGCCAGATCTATTTCCCCATCTGGTTTTATGGTGTGGCTGCATCAAAGCTTGTGCCAAAAGAATCAGCGTAGGATGGGCGTGAGCGGTGTGAAGTGAGGCAGAGAAAGTACAACTGCTTTTTGTCCGTGGTTATGCCAGTGTAGGCTATAACCATTCGCTGGCACGGAGATCAAGTGACGCATTTCAGTCTGCATGCATGCCATCAGGGTTCTCTGAAACAGGCTGGCAGCATGCAGGCTATATATTGAGAATGCAAACTCTCCAGTCCTGCCTGGGCATTGCCTGAGAGAATGCAGATTGGCATGGGCTGGACTCTGTAAGGAGTGTGCTCACGTTTAAGCCCTGTTGAGCATTAAATCTCTCTTACGACCCATTTTGAATTACCAGTATTGACGTAATGTGAATTTTTTTCTCATCAGTACCTAATATTATGCATACCTGGTTACTCTATAAGTTGAGTGAATATTTTGTTTTTCCTATGAATGATTATATTGTGTTTATAAACACTGAATTTCACTGGCTGTTTTATTGCCCAGATGTTTATGGCAACTTCCCTCTGCTGTGAAAACTGTTTATTTGTAGTCTCTGTTCTGGTTTTTAGCCAGCTTTTATTATCCGTGAAAGGATCCTTCTTTTCTTAGGTAGTGTAGTCTTTTAAAAAGTCTCTTCTGAAGGAACTTAATGAGCATTTATTTAAAAGTTCACTCTTATTCACATGCCATTGGCTTCTTTGTAACAGTTGGAGATATGTTTACAGAGGCAGTATCAACTCTTCCCCCATTATATCAGTTTAGCTAATATATCTAAATAGCTCTTTTCTTTAACATAGCTTTTTACGAAGTATTTTGCTGTATTGTTCCCATCGTTACCTCAGTTCTTTTCCAAAGATCTGCATTATATCCTTACCATTTGTCGGTTCTCCAACACTGTGGCTGTTTTGCATGATAAGGTTACCCACCACAAGTTTCAGACCAGCAGCTTTTCATTTCAGTTACTTTAGAGCTGGAACTTCTTGTTGATTAATTCATTAATATGCTCTGAGAAGATATCTTCTGCTGACAGGCCATACTGAGGCAGTTTTTCTTAAACTCACTGTCTGTAAGTAATGGCTGTGAGATGGAGTCTCCTTAACTTCCTCACCTGAATGAAAACCCATGCTTAATTTCTCTGCAGTGATCTCATCTGTTTTAGTGCTACCGTCACTCTGCCCCTTTGCTGAATGCAATAGCATGCATCTCCCCTGACTGCAGACACCTATGGCATAGACTTATGAGCTGCTTGTCTTCACTTTGTGTGTGACTTTCCTGCAGTGATGAGAGAAAGTTCATTCAGTTTGTTGCCTCATTCTGAGGCAAATATTGAAAATAGACCCAAGTGAGTGTTGCACTAGAATTTAAAAATATCGATAAAGTCATCTCTGCAATCAGACGATGAGATATGAATTGGTTCTTGTTACACAAAACTGCTCTTGCCCAAGAACAAGTTACCACTGATCTGAACCTGTGGGTTTGCGTTGCCTTGCACAGATGCATGGCAGTCTCTTGTCCTGGAGGAAGGCAATTGTTTCTGGTGCCTGGAGAAGTGCAGTGTCCTTCATCCCTTCCTGGCTGTTCCACTATGCACACCAGCTGGGAACTGCTGTCAAGTAAAATAGTGTAAGGTGAGGAGGGCAACTTTTTGTATCTCCAGGATATTGTGCCTGCTGAGGTACAAGGGCCATTCTGAGCTATTTTCATGGTGATATGTTAAAAAGGTTCTGTAGATAACATGTAAAGTAGGAAGCAATCTTGATTTTCAGATGACTGTAAGGCTACCAAGTTTGAACAGGATCTTTAATGATATGTGTATACTAAATTAAGTACGTCATACAAACAAAAACCTACAATTTTAAATAAGCTTTACTAAGGTAGTGCTTACTTGTTTTTAAAAGTCTGAATAGGCATTTTGAAATATACTTTGACTTTTTTAATTTCAAATCAAATTGTAGAGTACATTCTGCTTTTTTGCTGATTTCTGAGTTCTCTTTGCCATTTGTTTTTTTGGCAGCCTGAATTTCAATAAATAATAAAACAGTAAATAAATTATCTGTTTAATATTAGGTCTTAAGGAAGAAACATTATTTTGAAGATTTCAGCTTATCTAGAACCTTTTGTTTTCAATACAAAGTTGATACAATGTATGGATACCTAATTTTGGTTTTATGCCAGGCATCCCGTTTACTTTTGACAATTCATGCAAATAATTTTGGCATCCCAGTATTTTATTGGATTTTTGCTGCATGAAGACAGTTTATTGGATTTTTGCTGCATGAACACAGTCGGTGGCATTTAAGTTTATCTTCTATGTGGGTAACTTGGATGTATAATATTAATATAAGAATAAAAAAGACATTCTAAAAAAGTGACTGCATGTATTTTGCATCACACGGTCAGTTTTGAAAAAAATCTCTTCATGACCTCAAACCTTACAGGAGGGATGATTGCCATTTGGTACTGGAACACTGACAGAACACAACAGTACAGTCCTATTTCCAAGTTCCTGCAGAAGCCTGTTTTCAGGTTTTCTGTTCCTTCATGTTTGTCTTTACACTTATTTAAGTCTGTGCCAGCTCTTCATTTGCTTGTAATCTGCAAATATCCTTTAGTAACATGTAACTACTTGAAAATATCCAGCTCATTTTCTTATTTGACATCCCAAGTCCAGATTTCTGGGGCAGAGCAAGATCCACTGTAAGATGTTAAGACCCATTTTACTTTCAGAACAATGTTACCTTTGTGTCAGAAGAGCCAGAATATTTCTTTTGCAGTGCATTTGAGGTGTGCATTCTATCCTTACTAGTATATCAGCACAAGAATAATTCATCACCAGGGATGTCATGGTATGGATGATCTTTTTTTTCTTTTTCTTTTTGTAATTAAATATCTAAACCGTACCCAGGCCTTATCAACCAATTTAGAGCAACCTGAGTGCATTGCTGTCTATGCATTTAGTGGAGGCATGGTTTCTCTCTTAATATTTTTTCATCTTACAGTTTGGCAGCAGATAGATTTTTTGCTTCACCAATTTCTACCTTCATTGCTTTTTGAAAGCTTGCAAAATTATTTTAATACCATCTCATTTCAACTTTATTTTTGGCTGTGATCTCAACAAAATATCTATCATTTTGAGCTGTGGCAGCAAACATCCAGTCAGAAGGGACTGCTCTCATGTTTTTATGTGAACACTTGCTGACTGCTAATAATAATGGCTAGCATTTTTAGTTTTTTATATAAGACTGTGATCATAATCATGATCTACTGGTTAATAACTTAGTCTTCATTAAGGCTGCAGGGTAGTGTTAAACCATGGGACTACATTGGAATAGCTCTCGATTTATATCGGCTCAAATGAGATAGTCCAGTGGAGTCTTTAAGGTAGAAATAGTGCCATAGAATTTACCACAAAGCATTGACACTATTGAAAAGAAGTACAGAGAGTTCCCACAAAAATGCAATTTTATTCATTTTTCAACATCTTTTTAATGAAATTGGGTCTTCAAAAATACTAATATTCCAAGAATGTTATACATTTCTATATAATGAAAACTCAGGTGCAAAAAGAAGGAAGGGTAAAGTATTATAGACATTTTTAAAGACAATAAATTAAATAAATAAATAAATAGCAACTGACTGGGCCATTTTTTATAATCTTCAAAAAATTCCAATTAAAAAATCTTTTGTTA
>VXAL01005641.1:0-24495 GCA_013399475.1 Chauna torquata | reverse complement strand
TGTTATTCTAAAAGCAGTGAAGCTTTCACTGTGCGCCTACTAAAAGGAGAAAGTGCATCTTCTGAAGAAGACTGAAGGCATATCAATAGGCTGCTTTTTCCTCTACTACCCCATTTTTACCAGACTGATTGCATAACATGAATTGAAGTTGGTAAAAGTTAGGGTCTTCCTGAAATGCCCACTAGTGTAAATGGAATTCCATGCTTTAGATAAGTTAGACATCATATTCAGTTGCAGAACTGTAAATTGTTTCCGTAACAGTTTTTGATTTGTGGGATGAATTTCTACCAAAGCCTTAAAGGANAGGAGCAGATATAAATTCAATAAAATGTATGCCACATAGTGTGTGCTTGGGTGTTGACTTCTGTGGAATTGGAATTGTAATTGAGTTGCCAAAGAATATCCTTGTAGGGGTGATGTACTGTGCTTATTTTGTCTCTTAAACCTGTACTCCAGCAGGACAAGATGCCTATTGTTTCTTTACCTCTGTGTCCTCTTGTAACAGAATGAATATTACTGTAGGTTAGACTTCCTGTGGAAGAACAAGTTCAAAAAAGAGCGGGAGGAGATTGAAACCATGGAGAACCTAAATCGGGTGCTTCTGGAGAATGTGCTTCCAGCCCACGTAGCTGAACACTTCTTGGCAAGAAACCTGAAGAATGAGGTCAGCCATCTCCATATATCCTCTGCTCTGTAAGAAGGCAGTGTGTCATGGAAATACCACTTAATGTTGAGTTGAACAGTAGGTCCATACTGTCAGATTATAGATTTACAGCTATTTTCATTCCCCCTTACCTTCCTGAAAAGCTTACTTTATAACACTGAATGTACCTTGAAGTCAAAAATGTGAAATAATTTTAAGTGGCAATGAACTTTGCCTTTGGGAGGAGGGGGAAAAAAGGGAGAAGAGGAAGAAGGGTATGACTGAATCCACATGGATTTAAATTTAAAGCATATACATTCAGATACTTTTTCCTTTGTGATCAGAGTGGAGCTGAATTGTGGTTTTGAATTTGCTTCTGGTGACTAGAGACCTTGCTTACTGAAGTGAAAATTAACCTGTTCCCTGAAACTGTGGCTATGGTAATTCTGGAAAGAGGTTCTGAACACTGAAATGCCTGTTCACTTACTGCTTATGGACCTCATCCAAGCACCAGAAAAGTCAACCAAAAGACCCCTGTTGACTTCAGTGGAATTCAGATCTGCTCCTAATACTGCTGTATAGTTTTAATAAAGAGAAGAAAGATGAAAAAAAAAATTAGAGAGAGTAGCAGCTTCTAGAGATCTTAAATGCAATAGTTTGAATTACTTGTGCATACAAAATAATTGTTCCAAAACTGACAAAAGAGGGGAGAAGGCAGCTTTAGGGATTCATTTTGATCTCCTAAATCAAAAAGGACAACGTTTGCCCTTTCACTGTGGTTTGCATTAAGCAGTACTATAACATACTTGATATCAGTACTTTAGTACTACGTGCAAATATTCTTTTGGTAGCTAATGTCAAATGATAACTTCTGTGGGGTTCCTTTGAATCCAGCGAAGACCTTGACTGAGAGCCAGGTTGGCTCAGCTCCAGTTCTCAGTTCAGGCATTAAACACAGCAAACCGTCAGGAGATTGCTTTCTCATTTATGTGCTATTCCATCTCAGCTCCCCAGCAGAGCAACACCATCTGCTCACCCTTGTATTGGCAGCTGGATTTATATTGTCACCCCTCAAGATTCTTGGGTTGGAATGAGCTTTAGTAAATTTAGTGAAGATGAGAAATTGTAGTGTGCTGAACTCTCCAGTCTATCATGTCAGCTGAAGTAAGAATGGTTTGGTACAATTTTAGTGGCATCCCTTTAAAAAAAAAACAAAAAACAAAAAAAAAACAAAACCAAAACCAAACTTGAGTTATTTCTTGCATTGTTTATCTTTAAACACGGTTTTCAAAGAGGCAAGAACCTTTCAAATCCTTAGAAATGTTTAGGAATACAGTCATCTGTCATGTCTTCAGAATTGTTTCAGCATGTGCAAGGATGTGTCAAGCCTTAAAAGGACATTCTGTATGTGTGTATGTTTATACACCTAAAAATACCTTAGAACAGATCAATCTTTGTTTTCTTTCTGTGGATATTTAGGTAATCAGATACTGAATTGAAATTCGTCTGCTTCTTCCTTAGTGGCAAATAGTCATGTTAATACGGCGTTATATATATTCTGTGCTATTGAAGATTTTGAGGTGAAGATTAACCTAATGGATGAATAGTCTGCTTCTGAATACTACTTGTCCTAGAGTTTTGTGCATGCAGTTATATGAAGGAAAGGGAAGACTAAGTATGCTGCTGAATGAAATGCAGCAGGAATGAAAGGCAAAAAAATGTGTGGATGAATGCTAACTGGGAGCAGCGGGACTGTACTTTTAAAAGACCAACAGAGGTCTTTTCATAACAGGACACATGTCGATTAAGGCTGATATGGTAAAAGCAAAATTATTTAAAAGCAGGCAAATGTAATAAAAGTTTGTTTGCTTTGTCAGAGCCTCCAGAATTGGGTTTCTGCTTATAGTCTGTATACCTACAAAACAGGGTACTTTCCAGTTGAGAGACGGAGGAACAAATGTAAAATGAAAAGCAGGAAACAGGGCCAGGATTAGATACATTTTCTGCAACTGGCTTCTGCACCCTATTCCTTTGTGCTGTTAGCATCCAGCTCCCCTATTACTAAGAAGTACTCAGGAGCATTTGTGTGTGAGCTAACTTACAAGCACATTACTGAGTTGAACACCTAGCAAGGGGAGTCCTGCTTCATTAGCTGCAGGACGGAGCCAGCAGAAATTGTGCCCCAGAGAAGCCGACTGCTGTAGCCTTCCATAAGCCATATGGAGTGGGGGCCAGTTTGCCTCCTTCATCCTGAGAAGGTCTCCAGGCACTGGAGAAGAAGAGTGGACAATAAGGACAGACAACCAGCAGAAATTCAGGTGTTATAAAAGAAAAAAAAAAAAAAGAAAAAAAAGATTGACTGTAGAAGAGAGAATGATTTTATTTCTGTTGAAAGAAAGCCATTCCTTCCTGGGATGGTGTTGCATTTAATTTTCTGATTAATCATTTTGGAGAGTACTCTTTCAAGAGAAATACTCATAGGAAAATTAAGACACCTGATTGCCACAGCCTTTATTATTATGAATGATTGCAATAAACTATCTGGGAATGCCTGCTTGCAATTGCCTGACATTTATTGTGACAGCCGCAATTACTGCTCGTGGCTATAAACAGTGCCATTTGTTGTTTCTATGCTGGTACTATGCTATACAGCATTAGTAGGGATGAATATTGCCCCACTATTAGAGAGGAAGGAAGAGAAATGGGACACTGTTGCTGAGCTTCAACACAACAGGTGTTCGCATGCAACTTTGTGTATTTGTTTTTGAGGTGGAGAAGAGGAAGGAGTAATAACTCTGTTTGGTTATGGAAAAGGAAGATTTGCATTTGTAAATGTAACACTCAGCATGCAACCCTTTTTTAAAAGCTATTTGTCCCCTGCTGCATGGACAGCCAACAGCGTACAGCACGCTGACCCTTTCTGTGTCACAACTGCACTTTTATTTGAATCTCTGCTCCTGTTTTTTGCTTAGTCATATCTTCTTCCTAATGACTGGGCATTGTGCAAGTTGCCATGATTTTTTCTGGGGGACACCTCTGCTTTCAGGGAAGATAGCAAAGGCATTTCCTAATAGTTAATGCCATCTGGGCTCCATGTTTAATGCCTGTAAGACAGTTTTTTCAGTGGCAATCATAAGAATACACGAGTTGCCATCCATCAGTGATCCAGTCACCTGCAGGGCCCTGGCAGTATCCAGTGCTGGATACTTCAGCAGAAGATCTAGGAGCAGCTGCACACTAACGTGGTATTCACCCGTTTTGCTTATGCCTGTCAATTTGAGGGCATAGTTTGCTTCTGCAAATGCTTTTTATACACTTTCTAGTTATACGTTTTTGTAGTATTCCCATAAGTATTAAGGTTTTTAACCCTCTAAGCTCTTGTCTTTCCCATTGTTGAACAGCAGTGAGCTATGCGTTTATATCTCTCACATGTAAAATATTTTTCCTTATTCTACTTCTAAATGCCCTATTCGTCTTCTGATTCCTGTATTATGAGGTGGTAAAAAGAATCCAACTTCTACCATCTGGGCTTCATATTATTCAGTAATATGTATGGCTCTATCATATCCCTGCGTAGCTGGCTTCCTTTTTCTCTAAGGGTTCAGTTGTAGCACTTAACAGACCTGAATTCTTAGGACTTGAATTTATATTCTTAAATAAACCTGTACATGACATTTGTTTCCATGTACTATTTCAGATACAGCACTGCCCCACTGTTGCCTGTCTTTTTCACAGACTTTACAACCTGTATCTCATGAGCAATTCTGTCAGTTTTTACTTTCTCAGGATGCAAAATCAGCAGGATTCAAAAAAGTAAATAAAACAGAAAGCTGCTATCTAATGTTAATCTGGTAAATTAAAACAGCCTTTTGCTACTAATTTACAGAATCCCTACAACAATAGAATTGTGTATTAATGTTAGTTATAACATTACTATTAATTTGGCTGCATTTAACTTACTGGGTTTGTTAAGCTGGTAGGAATATGACCAATTTTTTTTCTGTGTATTTAGTAGCTTAGTGGGTAGTATTGGTGATAGGATGCCGGTTGGACTAGATGATCTTGAAGGTCCTTTCCAACCTTGTGATTCTGTGATTCTGTGATCACAGATGTGTACAGATTGCTTATTTTGTCAGGTGAAGTTTCGAAAGTATGTGTAATAATCCACATTGTGAGTGTTAATTATCTGCATTCTGATATAAATGCTCTTATATCTCCCTTCGGTCTACTGTATAACACTGTGAATTTCTCCTCCCATTACCAAGCCTGATATTTTTCGTGCAGTTGCTTCCCTGTTTTAAAAACCAGCACCATGTGTGCGGCCTGAATTCCTTCACCCACCATTGAAATCAAGTTACTGGGAAGGTGACTTGAGGAAATAGAAGGAAAATCAATATAAACCACAGAATGTAATCTCTGTGCCTATTCTGCCAACTGGTCTATGGCGAGCACTCAGCATGTCAGATCTTAAATTTTGAGTATATTTATAAGCAAATGTTACTGTAGGTTCAGAGTAGACATGCCTGAGGTAAATTTGAAGTTGGTAGATGTGAAGCAAAATATGGCCATAAAGACTATATATTTGAGGAGTGAGTCTTAATCTTGTTCTGCTGCTCCATTTAACTAATTTCAAGCTGTTTTGAGCACCCACCCGAGGTGCAGAGGTAATCAAGAGAGCAGCCAGTGTACGTCACTGCAGTGTTACAGAGACTGGCCCTGGTTTAAATGTGGGGGGCTCTAGCAAAGAGAGGCCTGAGCCTCTGGACCACTTAAAGTCAGTGTAGTTTCAGGCACTCCTCGTGAGTGTCTGAATTAGGTAAAATGACCTCTTTAGCATTTTTTTTTCTGTAACTGAGAGAGGGAAGCACTATCTGAGGTGATTGTGCCCATCTGGCATTAAAATGACTTTCCAGATATGCATGTCTGCTGTACTGACAATACAGGACAGATAAGATGACTGTGTTCTCAAATTAAATACTTCAGCCAGGTGCTTTGTTTGTCCAAATTCAATTGACATCATCCATCCAGAGGGCTCCCCTCTCCCCATTCTTTGACTATTTTATGAATTAAATTTATTTAAAAAAAATAGACTTGAACACTGCAGGAGGAAATACACAAATTAACCAGCTGTTTGTGGAGATGGATCATATAGATGGCAGAAAAGTATTACCATGATATCAGTTCTTTATGAAAAACTCTATGGGCAAGAGGACACTGGAGAGCCAGAGCTCCTTTGAAGTTTAGTAGTGATCTGCCAGTGAACTCTTCGGCTCTTTTGGATTTGTGGGGGGCTTGCATGTTTTTTTAGTGGCTTTCTATTTGCATAATTAGGTCACTTCACAGTGAAGCTGATTTTGTATACATGGCTGTAAGCTGGATGTCAGGTACAGGTGAGTGATTTCAACCAGCTCAGCTTTAAGAATGTAAAAAATAATGGTGCATTGCAACCATATGTTCTATCCCCACTGCATGGAAGCGTGGAAGAGCTTCAGTGATGCTCTGGTTATGTAATCCTTAGGAAATAAAAGGGGAGAAAAATCTCGTAGTAAACCATCTAGCTCCTCCAACTGCCCATTCTCCTCCCTGTCTGCCATTATCTTCATGTTTGCACAGAAGTTTCCCTCACATCTGTTCTGGGTTGAGGTGGTCAACAAATTTTGCCATACTTCTGCTGTTTTTCAGTTAACATCACCGAGATTCACTGTGTCTGTACACACCCATGTAGAGACACACCATGTTCTTTAAAAAGAGAAAAACATACTGCAAGTGAAATTGAAAACAAAAAAAAGCTTGGATAAGTAAAAAGGGAAATAATATCTGATCCTTCTTGAAATCACAGAATATTTACCTTATTCACTTGAGTACTGAAATCCGTGCTCTACTCAAATAAATACCCTGAGCAGAATTTGGCTTTATACTAGCTTACAGCATCAATTATTGCTGTGGTTAACTTTGTGTATGGATTTCTATACTTATATATATTTTTTTAAGTATTACATTAATAAATAATCTCTCTTTTCTTTTTTCAGGACATAAATTTGTCCTGAAAGGAGAGAGAGTCTAATGATTAAGAGCATTGGAGAGGAAACTGAAGACAGGTGGAGGGGGGTCATTCTTAGCACCAGGGGCTTCCTGTGGAGCAGAGGTGTTCTCATTTCAGTGGTCACAGAAGGCAGTGGAGAATCTGACATAAGTAATTTTAAGTTCAAATGACTTATTTCTCTTTGCTTCAGCTCCTCGTTATGGAAAATAAAGGACAATTATTTTGTCCTATTGGGTGTCGTGTCATTTTAGATTAGGAACTGTCAGGATTGTGTCGCATTATGCATTTGTGGAGCACTGAGGTTGTAATTTTGCTTCAGTTTTCTAGTCCTTTCCAGTCATTATAATAACACAGCTCATAATAAATTAGAGATTGTTTTGCAAAATATAGTCTTAGCCATGCAAGCCAAAACAAATTCTCTGCATGGGAAACCTCAGAAGTGGGCCCTATCTAATGAATTAGCGAACATTTTATGCTTACTGAGCTAGTGTTCCGGAGAAAAAAAGGGGTAACTTTAAATCACTAAAACATTTTCAGCTGACTATGTTGAGTCTGTTTAACAGACAGGTTTATGCACTGTTTTAAAAACAATAAATGCAACTAAATGCAAAAAATACCCGAACACTGCATTAAGGCTTTCCATCCACTGCACCACCTCTCTTTTCAGAACCAGGACACTGCATATTATTATGGAAATTTCATTTAGAGCTGACAAGAGTTTTTATTTAGAATATGACAGAGGTTTTTTTTTCTCTATTCTGTTTTCTTTTGGACAGGATCTATATCATCAGTCATATGACTGTGTCTGTGTCATGTTTGCCTCTATTCCGGATTTCAAGGAATTTTACACAGAATCTGATGTAA
Organism: Chauna torquata; assembly: GCA_013399475.1. Taxonomy (NCBI): domain Eukaryota; kingdom Metazoa; phylum Chordata; class Aves; order Anseriformes; family Anhimidae; genus Chauna; species Chauna torquata. The sequence goes on along the minus strand of VXAL01005641.1, from coordinate 16,945 downwards.
ATAAGGAAGGCTTGGAATGTCTCAGGCTGCTAAATGAGATCATTGCTGACTTCGATGATGTATGTACTTCTAACAACAATCAACATATGGTTTCAATCTTAAAAACCCAGGGTATGCAACAGTAAGCAAACATACTTGAAAAGGAGAGTGGAAGAGCTGTCAGAAAAGAACTTTTGTGTGCCTAGTCATGTGGAAATTACTTACAGGGAGTATTAAAGGAAAAAGAGATTTACCTGAGATAAATCAGATATTGATCAGACGTAATACTCAGTTGTGTTTCATTCTCTATAATGAGAATCCTATGTATATATCTGATGGAGAAATTCTACCCTTTAGCTGCAGTTCACAAGTCAGTCACATTACATGCCATATATTAACTGTAGTTTCCAAATACTAATGCCTAGAATAAAGTACCTAGTCTGTGCCCTAAAATTTTACAGCTTTGTGTTATACCTGATCATAAGGACACGAAACTATTGGAGAGTGTCCAAAGGAGAGCTACAAAGATGGTGAAGGGTCTAGAGGGCCAGACGTGAGGAGCAGCTGAGGTCACTTGGATTGTTCAGCCCAGAGAAGAGGAGACTGAGGGAGGCCTCATGGCGGCCTGCAGCTTCCTCACGAGGGGAGCGGAGGGGCAGGGCTGATCTCTTCTCTCTGGGGACAGCGACAGGCCCCGAGGGAACGGCATGGAGCTGTGACAGGGGAGGTTCAGGCTGGGTGTTAGGAAAAGGTTCTTCACCGAGAGGGTGGTCGGGCACTGGAACAGGCTCCCCAGGGCAGTGGTCACGGCACCGAGCCCGCCGGAGTTCAGGAAGCGTTTGGACAACGCTCTCAGACACATGGTCTGATTTTTGGGTGGTCCTGTGTGGAGCCAGGAGTTGGACTCGATCCTTGTGGACCCTTCCAACTCGAGGTATTCTATGATTCTATGATATGCTTTGTTTTGATTACACAGCACGCTGATCAGTTGATATATGAGCAACTCATAGAAATGTATAGGTTTTTACATTCCATTCTCTTAAGTTACAAGCAAATGCAGAGTGTGTGACTACAGATAGATTGTTAAAAGGCATCTCTAAAGGTCTCACTGAGAACAGTGTTTGTCTTAAAAAAAGTTGTTGGTGATACCCAAAGAAGGCATTAAGATTGTGTAATGACTCAGAGAGCACAGTCTGGATTTGTAGTTCTGCAGCTGTAGAGGGAATTTTAGCAGCATACCCATTTGGATAACTTTTGAGCATTCAAAACAACCTGCATTGTGAACTAGAATTCCTACCAACCTATCCCAAAGAGATGTTTACTTTCTGAAAGCTGCATAAAGCTTAACCATTGGCTCACATGGTGACTCAGTTTCAATATCAACTGAGTGCAAAGTCCACTGACTTTTAAGAGCTTTATGCACCATAAGGTGGAATTTGATCTCATTACTATAAATTTAGTCCCTTTATAATAAAGAGGTGTTTTAGCAGACGTGAATTCCCTTTCCTTGGGGGCTATTCCTGTATCCATTGTTTTATCCATCCTTAAGTCCTTCAGCCTATATATATTTGTGAAGCCATTTGGGGTCTATTAAGAGACTGTTCTGAGAACTGATGCTCTGAATGCTGTTAGAGTAACAGGGCTGCTTATCTCAGAAATAAATAACTATTCTTGTTTTACAGTTATTGTCTAAGCCAAAGTTCAGTGGAGTTGAAAAGATAAAGACCATTGGAAGCACTTACATGGCAGCAACAGGACTGAGTGCTACACCCAACCAAGAACAGTGTCAGGTACAGAAAAAAGTTCCTGCTCAATAAAAGTCATGCTCAAATGAAGCCTAAAATTCTGTTCATTAAACTGCAGCCTACGTATAACATTGTGGCCTAGTTTTTTCTTCTTAATGTAGATTGTATTGTACTTGGCAACTGTATACTTCTGTTTAGCAGTCTCTGAATTATTGTTCTTCACATTGCAGTTTGAAAATGCCACCTTTGTCTTTGCTAAGTCTAAATTTGGCCTTCTACTCTAAATAGAATACAGCATTTAATTGCTATATACTGCAGCAGAAGTAATTGGATTTACGGAGTCTAAAGAAGACTGTAGAAATCACTATTTTCTGCTGTAAGTTGGGAGTGCGGGGTAGCCATGTTAACCATACACTTAAAGAACCTTCAGGCTCAGCAGTGAAAGAGAGTTCCTTTGTTTATGATTTATTTAATAGGGTAGGATTGGGAACTGCAGTCAGTAGAAATGAAGTTTAGAGAAGCAATTCATAAGTTGAAGCAAAAACTGTGCTTTTGCCATGATCTTTGGAATTCTACAGGTTAGCAACAGAGAGACAGCAATTATGAATCGACACATTCTCTGCTAAGGATTAATGTGCTCCTGACAAACTCATGTTGCTTCTAGAGAGAAGCAATTAACACCTGAACTATAGACCCTAAGAATCCTGAGGACAAAAAAGAATAATTTTAAATTAGCTCTGACATTCAATATAGGGAGGTGAAAGGGATGAAGGAAATGCAGGACTGTAAACTGGAGAAGACATAGAGGAGCTCTCAACCACCACTAAAATTAGTGGGTGCACTGCAAGAAATGTATTGTTTGAGTTATTTCCACAAAGTGTGAATCAGGAGATCCAAGTCTTAGTGTTCTTTTGGTGATTTTGGTACACATTTTGAAATGAAATGCACCAAAACTTTGAGTTCTTCAGTCCATACACTCCAAGATCCACAGATACTGCAGTACCCAGTGTGGCAATGACTGACTGCTAGGTGTACTGCTGGGCACAGCCCCCATTTCAAAACAAGCACTCTGAGAAGGCTAAGTGCCTAAAGACGGGGTCTGAATACATCAGCTGAGCAGGAAACCATCTGTCTTAGCTAGGAATGAGCTCCAGAAGAAACAGAAAGGTTTCATTTGTCTAAACAACTGCTCTGGCAAGAACCACTACTGTCCAACCAAGCTGATATATCTACTCTGTGAATCGTCTCACAAAGTTGTCATCTGTCTATCTATTTTGTCACATTATCTCAAGAAATGAGGAAAATTCAGTCATTTCTCATAGAAATCAGTAAGTCTACCTCTTAAGAAATCATACTCTTGTCAGGGTCCTACCCTGGGCTGTGGGAGCCTGAAAATCGATTCTCTCCTTAGCCTGAGGGGACTCAAACCAGTACTTAGAAATCAGGCTACACTGTTGATGTATGAGAAGACATTAAGTCTATAGCCTTAGTAACTGTTGTAAACCATAAGACAGTAAATTAATGGACAGGGGATGGGCTGTCTTTTCCCTCTATTCCTCCTGCACTTTATTCATTTTCAGGTCTATTAGACATTCTGAGATGCTTTCTTATCTGCCAGATGAGTTCAGTGGAGGAACTCTTAAAACTGAATCTCACTGGAGCTTAAGCAATTAACTAGGGTGCTGAGATGTGCAACAGTGAGAGGGAGGAGTCTCTGTGGGGCTGACCACAAGCATTATTTATTATTATTACAGAGTATAAAACAGAAGCAGACACTCAGAGGAGATTAATGAGCAAATCCTAGGCACACATAGGCAATGAGTGCCGGTAGGTCTAGACCACAGCTAATCAGTTGTTTGACAATCAAAACGTTAGATTACACATTTTTTGGATCTATCATCTCTAGAGTGCCTGATTGTGTAAGTAAAATGCATCATGGTCTATTGGCCATTGTTTGATCTAAGTCATGCTGGACAGGGCACCATCTTCTACGTTACTTTTCTGCTGCAGCCTGTTGGCATTAGGATATCCCTGAGGGTTTAAGTGCTTTTAAGTTCAGCATATTTTGGCTGTGTTCTCACAACAACTAAGGCTGAAGAAAATGATTTTATTCTGTTTGTTTGGCAATTCAGGAACCTGAACGACAATATATGCACATAGGAACCATGGTGGAGTTTGCGTTTGCCTTGGTGGCGAAACTGGATGTCATAAACAAGCATTCATTCAATGACTTCAAGTTACGAGTAGGTATGTATTACAGAGTTTTTACAAGAATATCGTGGAGGAGGGGGAGAACTCAGCGTGATGTTCAAGCTGATTAAAGTGTTAGTAGAACAGACCAACGGGGCCATGGAAGTAGATAGCACCACCTTTACCCTGTTTAAGGGCAGTCTAAATGGTACTGCCATTGGCTGTAGTGGCTGTTGTGGCAAGAAGTGTTTCAAGGCAGGCACTCAGAAAAGGGCAGTATTACTAAGTAAAGAATGCTTGGAAAACACAGTCCCAAGGGTCTGAATGGTTTTATGGTAACTCAGTAATATTTATTCTAGAAGTTGTTAACCGTGTACATTTTTTAAGCTTTTCAGTACTAAAGGAGACTCTAGACAGGGCGTTACAAAACTATATGAATGCCTTTGGAGGACAGTACCTACAAGGGGCCAGTGAGGCTGGAGTCTGAAATATTTTAGATGTACTAAACTCAAGCAAGCATACAAAAATGCTTCCTTCCTGGTGTTAAACAAAGGAGGACATTTCTCTTTGTTATTCTGTGGTTGTTGACAAATACGAGCAAAGTTGACTAGTTTTTTATATTTCTTAGGGGTATCACTTATATTTCACCTTCTAATTTCTTCTCTTTGTGCATCATGGTATTTCTGAAAAAATGCACAGTTGCAGTAAGCCATAGAAAGGATGATGAGATAAATGAATTTGGAGCTGGTCAAGAACCATGTAATACAAAATGTTTATCTCCTGATAGCAGTACACAGCAGTTTAACAATGCAATATGTAAGTTGGAAAGTGTGAAATGAAAGCATTAAATAAATATTGGAAACCTGTAAATCTTGTAAACATGTCTGAAGTATTTGATTTCCAACAGTTATTCTCCTTTCTTGTCTTTTTCTTGCTGTGCATCTTGCTTTTCCTTTCGACTGCTCCTCTCATGTTTATTTCACAGTGCCACCCACCGGCAAAGCTTCATATTTTCTGACCTTAAATATTCATATGTTCCTTAAAGCACTTCTTTGCTTCTTTGTTTTGTATTCCTTGCCATAGTTAAAAAAAATGACAAAGCAAATCTGAACTACACCTCCTTCTCAATGTGTTACAGAACTTGATGAGTTTATAAAAAATGTATAGAGATACCATATTTCTGTACTGAATAAAAGTTCTCTTCTTGCCATAGATGACACATGTCACATACTTGCAAACATACTTTTGTTAGCAGTTTCTGTACAGATAAAGAACTGCTGAGTGTCAGTGCTAAATCCTCAAACTGCTTTTAGCAATACTGACTCTTTTAAACTATGGATTATGAGGCAAACTTTCTCGGGGGAAAAACATACCTGCTTGTGATTTTTAAAGCATTTGCGATGTGTTCCATAGAACATCTTTGCTTCATGAAATGAAGAAATGGAAAAAAAATGGAAAAATGATACCATGTCAGAAGCTGCTTATGTTGGATTAAACACTGACAGAAATCGATTTCCTACTTTTTTTGTGTACCACAGTAATAACGCAGTGGGGAATGACCCTGAAGATGAGTTAAAGAGAGGGTAAAGTGTCTGCTGGTTTCTGAGCATTCCCTAGTGGTTGTTTTGTGCTGAGTTTACTGGATTGCACACACTCCATTTGCCTGTTTCCTAAGTGCTAGTCACCATACTATCTCCTCCATGCATCATCTCTACAGGAGCTTAATCTGGTAGACCAGAAGTGATAAAAGCAAAAGAAGGAGAGTAAATCTCTTTTATGAAGTCTTAAGAGAGGGTTGTTGCTTCTTGGCTTTTTTTTTTTTCTTTTGCTACATGAATCTAAAATAGTCTCTAAGAAAACTGTTAAAGTAATGATACATGTTTAGAATGGAGGAAAAAAAAATAAAAAGAAGCAAGGATTAAATCTACAGAGGGACACAGGCTCTGAACTGGCACTTTGCCACCTTAATCCAATATAGGCACCACTGAGATCTTCAGGTCTAGTTCCCACCACCACCTGACCATGAAAGCATCTGATATCCAAAGGAATTAGAGCCACAGAAACATTTGAGAATCTTCTTCTGACATAATCCCCACTTTAAGGATTTAANNNACATAATCCCCACTTTAAGTATTTAAACCCAAATTGCCATTTGTAAAAGCCTTCCTCAGCCAGCATCTAACCCCAGAATTGTTGCAACTCAGTAGAGGTCTCAGCTTTCAACCTTCATTTGCCGTAAGTGCCTGAAATGCTAGTTGTGTCTCAGGAGGCACACAGCCTACCCTGATGTTGTCAGGCAAGGGAGCACCTAGATTATCTTTCAGGCATTTCTCCCCTTTTGTTAGCTAAGGTGCTTGATTTATTAGACAAGCTCAGATACAATTTTGCGTCAAGTTTTGCAGAGGTGCTACTTTTTTTCCAGACAGAATAGAATCTGACATGTTGTTTTCCATATAGTCTCATGGTTAGAACATTTGTCTATGTTGTAGGTGAACTTAATTTTGTTCCTGCTTTTGGCTGAGGCTGCTCAAGCACAGGGATCCCTGTTCCCTGCAGAATGCCATGAGCCCAAGGTGTAGGATGCTTTGGAGTGAGATATGCTCTGTCAGTCCTGCTGAATAGTGTTTGTGGAACAGTATTGTCATTTTCATGGAATAACTAAATGTCCCATTGGGCATGAGAGAGAGACAGACAGCATCATCCTCTGTTACAGAATTCACCTTGACTGAGAGGGCTACTGTTCCGGCCTTGCTCCAACAAATATTTGTGTCATGCAAAGGAGAACTGCACTAACAGGAATCACTTAGAGCAGCACATCCCAGAATGCTTTGATGGCCAAAACACATTTCTAAGAGATACAGGTTGAAGTCTTCTTGAACGAGGAGGGTTGTATTCTATGGGATAGTCGCACTGCACAGTCCTCATTTCTGGACCATGGCAGAGTGTATACCACACACATCTCTTCAGTATTCCCTATGAGCTAGCCTGAGCTACTCAGCAGATGGCTTTTGTGGATTCCACTCTTAGGTCCCTAATGCTCTCTGCGCATTGGATATCATGAGACAGAAGGACACAGCTGTGACTTGGGAGTTAATGCAGAGTGTTGCAAGGCCTAAGTCCGTTTATGTGTTTGATCCCAATTCCTTGGACAAATATTTGTCAGATTCTATCTGATATCCTTTAGGGTTTGCATATTTTCCCAGTGTTCTAGGTTTATCTGCTACAGAACTTTTTCCAGGGTTTCCTGGTGGGCATATAATCTGGTTGCTAGCCCATGCTGCCATGTTATATGTGATCCATACCAGGTGAGCTAGCTCTGAGATGCCTCCCCATGCTACAATCATACTTTCATTTTGCTGCATAGATATATCCCTAGCGATGGTTTCTGTCAAGGAATACATAGAAGTCAGTTACGATCTTTTGATTTGGGTATAATTTTAGAAATCCAAACTGTTCGCCGTTCCAGGGTACGTTTCTCACTGGGTATAAGTTGTCTTTCCTGCTTGTCAGTAAGTGTAGTTTCAATTATAGCATATTTGATGCTGGTTAATGATAGCGCTTTTGATTTTGCCTCCTGGTTTCCTTCCCTACTAGCAGAGTACAAGCCACTCCCTTTACAAACCTAACATAGGATGCAAACTGACTGCAAGATAAGACATGCCCAGAGTCTAATGGGGGACTATACTATGTTGTTCATCACTCTTACAGTCTGCATTTCAGAACTAGCAATTTGTTACTCTTACTTCATGCTTAAGCATAAGATAGGAATATATGTTCTTATACTACAACTATTTAGGACCATATTATAGGCAATCCAGCCTTCAGAACTAGGAGTCAAATCCTTGCAATTCTATGTTTAAGAAGCAAAGAATACTGTAAAATGCATTTGATTTGGCCATCAATTTTTGCAGAGAGGAGAAGTATTTTTCACTGAAAGCAGAAATAAGAAGGAATTCTGGTGTATCTGTTTTCCCAGAGGAAGCTGCTCTTCCTACAGTGTATTTCTCGTGCCATGTAACAAAGGCAGTAGCAGGTTATTAGGATAATAATGGCTGAAAATATGAAAATTATTCAGGATGGGAGGGAGTTGTAAAACTAAAATTAGATGATGAACTAACTTTTGGCATTTTTATAACTAACATCCTCCTGCCGTAAGGGGTTGATAAAACACGTGAACAGGCTGCACCCACTAGTTGACACAGACCAGATGCCACGTTCATTGACTTGATAAGTTACCAGGTGCACTACTTGTCCTCATTTGGTGGATCTTCTTTTGTAATATTAACTTCTGATGTTTTTCAGGTATTAACCACGGACCTGTAATAGCTGGAGTAATTGGAGCTCAAAAACCACAATATGATATCTGGGGCAATACAGTAAATGTGGCCAGCAGGATGGACAGCACTGGTGTCTTAGATAAAATACAGGTAGTCTTGTTTTGTGGTGGTATTTATCTTAATCCTTTGGGTTTGGTGCTTAAATAATATCTTATATTTGTACACTAAAGAGCTCTGTGTTTTTGGAGCTGAGGGTGCCTACAGAAAAAATGACCTACCAGTTGTATGTACATTTCGTAAGAATTAGACCTTAGGCAGGAACATAAAGAATTAAAAGTACAGGGAAAAATGGGAAGAGAATCAAAACTTTCCTCCCTACAGAGGAATACAGTGGAGGAATACATGGGTTGCCTGGAAATGCAGCACTAGATTAAGAGAGGATTTGGGGGAAGTCACATTTGTAATCTGTGAATTTCTAAACTCATAAAATACCAGCTACATGATCTCTGAAGGGCATTCCTGATGTTGATTATTTCTAAATAAAGAAAACGTCCATAACTGCAGTATGTCAAGTTAAATACATAAAGCAATGATGAAGCATTTATTTTGTTGAAACATGCAGAATAATAATCTTTATAGAATACTATCTGTATAGATTAGAGACAGACCTGTATAGAAAAGACCTTCAGTTTACAAACTTTCCAGTGATTTCATATTCAGGGATCACATTTTAATTTTCTGCCTAGTATGCTGCGTAGCACTTCAGGTTCCCACCGTGCATGCGACTGAGACCACTCAGAATCTATGGCTGAGACTTTTTAGAACTAAATAATGCAAAAGTAGAGCTACCAGCTGTTGGCCAAAACTGGAAACAGGAGGGATCTCTAAGCAGTGACATCTACACGTTTGCTTTACAAAGAAACACAGCTAGCCTGAGAAAGCTGCTCTTGAACAACCTCTGCTCTAGCAGGCTTACACCTAAAATGGTAGAACTGCTTCAAGTTTGGTTCACGGCCAGTTAAGTGAGAAACTGCCAACAGCAGCTCTGACAGATGATGCTAATGTCTTACTTCATTCACACAGCCTTAGTATTTGCAAAAAGATGGGGAAAGTGGTCTACTGAAATAAAAAGCAGCTCCCAAAGTTGAGAAAAATGCTGTGTGAGGATGAATGTCGATCCTTTGTGTATCTACAAGCCCTCTGTTTACAGTCCTAGGTACAAAAACGGTTATGCTGAATTTGATACTTAATATATGTGATTAGAATGGGCATCCAGCAACAGACTCTTTGAAAGCTCAGGTGCTCAAACAGAGCCTTTAAAGGGCTTATAATGCTTTGCTATAAAGCAAAACCCTTGTAATTGCTCAGCACAGATGTTCTCTGGAGGAAGATTCTGCTTTGCTCTTTTATCAGTGTTGGTTTTATTATTGTCTTGTTGCAGGTTACAGAGGAAACGAACAATGTCCTGCAAACACTGGGGTACATGAGCACTTGCAGAGGAATAATAAATGTAAAAGGAAAAGGAGAATTGAAGACATACTTTGTACATACTGAAATGACAAGATCCCTGTCACAAGGGAATGTGGCATCTTGAAGAATGCTTGTACGTGTCATCTATACCATATTTTCAGGAAAGTATCACGCACTTTTTAACTACATTTTGGCCCTTAACATGCGTGCTATTTTCTGATATGTGGCACTTATTTTAATATGGCTGCAGAATAGTCCCATGAGCCATCATTTTGCACCTTGATATTCCTATGTTCAAGGACAGTTGTGATGTACGCGGTAGGACTGGAAGATTGTACTGCAACTTGCACTGTTATTCCAAGACAAGAAAAGAAGGAATGGGAATTAAAAGGAGGTAACTCATCCTGAAAGGACTAAAAAGAGATGTTGGTGACAAATGCGGGGAAAAAAGGCAATAATGCTAGGGGTGCATACTATTTCCTGATGCATGGTGTTTTCTGGAAAATACAGCCGCTCCCCAATAGCATCCACTAATCTGGTATTAAAGCATACAGTATTTGTAAATAAGTTTACTCAGTCCACACATGATTTGGATGTGATCACCAGTTGCATCTCATAGCCAGGGACACGTTGGGTGGCTTGCTGGCATTCTTTCTGAAGAGAGAACTAACAATGCTGGAATAGTTTTGTACAAACGTGTCAAAACGTTTTGAAGCTATTGTCTTTTGTAAGGTTAATTCATTAAAAGTTTATATGTACTTTGTCTTACTGTTGCTGTCTCTTTAGTTTTGCTTCCTTCTATGGCTTCTGTCCCTCTAAACCTGCGCGTCTTCTGCTGTGGCTGCTGCTTTTTATTGAGCAGTTAGATGTTGAGGCAGGCTGTGGCCAGCTATCGCAATAGCCTAGGTCATTAATATCTGCTAGATTTGCTACTGCCTTTCTATTGTCTTCAGTCTTGGTTGGTATCCTAGGTACTCTGCAGTCACTGGGTCCCTACGTGATACAGAGTTACCTCAAATCCATAAACACAGGCAAAGTGGGGGGATACTGGAGACAGTAGTAGTGTTGCTACTCAACAACTGGCCTGCAATGCTTAAACAGTAACTAGGAGAAGCTATGTAAGAGAGGAAGCGTTTTGTTTGTTTTGCACTTTGACCACCTCTTTTGCCCTTGCATGCCTTTCACTCATCATTACAATGCCAGATTTCATGGGATAATTTAAAATAATCTTATTTATCAGGACATGACTATGAGTGGAAGATACAAAAAATGCTATTTTGAGGATATTCAAGATTAATTTAAATCCTGTTGAATTAAAAAGCATACTTGCAGTTTCATATATGAGCAAGGTGAGAGACTGAAAAAGCAGGTAACTGTACTATCTATGCTCCTTTGAAGGCACTATAAAGAATGTTTTTGCTTTGCTATCATTAATACTTGATATCAATATGTTTTTTTAGTCATCATAACAGCCTAACAAGACCAAAATTAATAAAATTCTCCTATTTAAAAATAGCATATAATTACAAGATTTTTNAAATGTAGAACGTATTCATGGAACAATCTTTCAGTTTTATCATTCATGAAACAGGTATTTACATTTGTATTGCATTGGTGTCCTTTCAGAAGGCGTTCCCAAAGTTGTGGATCACAGATAAATGACATCAGGCCACAGCCTCACTCAGTGTGGCACGGTTACTGACAGCAGCCATCTGCCCTCTAGCAAATTGGAATATCAATCAATCTCAAAATGTCTACATTTGGAGTAAAACAGACAACCTGAATTTGCATCCCTTAAATTAAAAATTAAATAAAATTTTTAAAAATTAAATCTCTTAGATTTTGAATGTACTCTGGGCCTTTAAAACCATTCTGGTATTATCAGAGGTCAAAGCAATCATTTCTCGCTACGGATGAAAACCCTGCATGCGAATTCATGTGTAATTATATTGTACTGTCGTATCTATGTGCAGCTTTCAGGTATAACCTGTACATTCAGGGTTTTGTTTTTCATTTGTATTCTTGCACATTCTGTGCATCACTAGTAAACCTTGTACCTAATTTGATAACTTGTTTCTATGATTTTTATAAAAGTTAAGCAATATTATATTTCTGTAACCCATAAAATGTTAAAATGTTTGAATAGTGGTGAGCTGACTGGTCCAATGAAATATAAAGATATATATGTGCCCTCCAAGAACATGTTGAAAATGCCCTTGTTCAGGGCACTCGTTACTCTGGTAGTTTGTACTTGCAGTCTGACTCTTGCTACTATGTAGCCAAATCCTGCTAAAGAACAAGAAAGTGGGCAAAAGATGAATAAACGTGCATTATGACTCCCAGAGATGGTGCATATCATCCTCTCTCCAGCCTTCAGTTGCTGAGTAGTATTATCTTTCTAGTGCCAAGAAGCTATTTGTATCCAATAAATATTTTTGTCTTCCAATGCATTTTACATCTACTGTTTATACTGTTTTATTCTTCCCCTGTCTAGATTGACCCAGAGATCCTGTATTCTCTTTCTTCCTCTCCTGCAGCAGTTTCATCTGCCTCAATATCTGAATATAACACTACTTAAGTATCAGTGCATAACTTGAAAAGCTTTCTGATAATCATACACGTCAGTATTCAGTATGCCATATTTTCTACATCACTATAAGGCTCAAGTTCTACGACTTCCATGTTGGTGCCATAGTTCATAGGTCGCTAGCGAATCATAAAGGACATGAGTTTCAAACGCAGAATGCAAGTGTGCTTAACAATGTGAGGCAGCAGCCAAAAGATCAATATAAGAGTGATTCACTGTGGACTGGGAAAATGAAATGCAAACAAGTCTGCTGAATTTCTTTATCCAAATCAATGCTTTGCTCCAGTTTATGGCTACCAAGGGACAGGAAGAAAGATTAGGCTTGCAGATATTTTTCTCAACTACAAAAGTAGTTGGGATTACCTGTACCTTAATGCTATTTAACTTCTGTTTCTAAAGACAGACATTAGCATCCTATTTATCCTGTGTGAAAAGCATTATTCGTTCTCTTCATATTCCTTTACGGTTTATCTACTTTGTAAATTATCTACAGACCTTACCTTTTTCCACTGAGACACAGGTAGGAGTTCAGCCTGTTCATTTCTAAAGAGACAGCTGTGCACATCCAAAGGCAGAGCTGTTGAAAGTCTGTCCCGTTTTGTTTTCAGAACCTCGTATCAGGACAAATAATTAGCTATGTCATCAGGATGCTTTATATACCAACAGATTTACTGTTAAAAGCAATAATTACCTTGTCCTTTGATAATGGTTATACTTCTGTATGAAGATACTCTTTCTTTCTTTCTTTTTTTTTTTAAATTTTCTAATAGCAGATTCTCCTTCACCTTACCTAGATACTACCCTTCAGCACTTTTTACAAGTGGACCTCAAACTAGGGCTTTTTACTTTTGTTTTTCCTTCCTTGTCTGATGTAGTGGTGTGACTCTGGGGAGGAAACAAATGTAGAATAAGATATATGTGCCTTAAATAAAACATGTAATTAACAGAGTATTTTTGTTCCTCGAAGTACTTCAGATTTGTGTGGATTTTCAGAAGCGGTGTATAAGTCAATTGTACATGATTCACCCTAAAGCTCGCTATGTATTTATTTTAAAAGTTTTCAAATTTAGGGGCAGGAATGATCCAGGTAAATGTAGTTTTTAATATGTCAAAATGCAATAAAAGGACATTTTAATCTAGTTTGCAACCATGAAGATATAAAACCCTTTACGTTGTAGGATGCCACTGTTAAAGATTCTGCCAACAATTGTTTGAAAATTTCTGATGGAGTATTTTTCAAATCTACTTGTAGCAATTCAGATATTCTGCATGAAAATCTCAGTTTTGACAGGAAGAAATGCATGTGAAGTATTTTGACAAACTGACATTCCTGGGCTAGAAATTTTTACATTTGCATTTCAAAACAGTGTTACAAATAACAATTGTTATAAATGATAATGCCCATCTCATCTATAAAATTGTGCATTATTCTATTTACCAAGAGGGCTATTGAACAGATATTCATCTGATATGGTGAGTTGGACTATCCATTCAGCAGATATCAGTCAGCATAGAAATACTAATTGCAAATTCTATCAGTCAATCAGTTATCATTTTATAATTGTTTTAAAATTATTAAAATAAAAATAATTATCATTATTTTAAAAGCCTAATTCTCCAGTCAAGCAGTTGAAATTGTAGTCACAATCCAACCAGGCAATGTTTGCAATCTGCAGAGTGGGGCTTAGTCACAGTAATCGTGTAGAGAATTATTTGAAACAACAGATACAGTCAAGGAAAATTAAAAAAAATAATAATCCTGAGTAGCTTATGAACAAAACACTCCCTGAAGATTGCAAAAGGTGTGCTGAGTTCTGCAGGTGATGTACAGTTGCCTCCCTCTCCTCTGGAAAACCTCCGAAGAGCCTTCCTGTTAGAGGCAGGCAGTCTGTCACTAATTCAGGGCCTAGAAGAAACAAGCACTTCTGTGAAATGCACAGCTTCACTAGAAGCGAGGACCAAAGCTATGACAGTGGAAAGGGGTAATTTCTGGAGTCATCTTTGCTTCAGCCTCTTCGTCAAGCATGACGGGTCACAGCATTTGTTGGAAAGGCTGTCTCCCCTTCATGGCTCAGGAACATGCAGCGGTCTGATAGATGTTGAGGCCAAACAGCGAGGTGAACTTAGCTGAACTGCTAAGCCTTGATTTGACAGCAGTCTAGCCATCTCAGCGTAAGTGCCACTAGCTTGAAACAGGTATGTCAGCTTGTAGTAAGAAGACAGCTACTGTAGTTTTTCTGCATATCAATGGCCTGTCTAGTTACATGTCATCTGTCTTCTTGTGTCCATCCCATCACCATCCCTGTCCCCATCGTCGTCCCCCATGACCATTTGCCTCACAAATTCCTTTGAGGAATTTTCTTGCTAAGTTATTCCATAAGCCAGTTTGGCACTTCAGAACAGTCACCCTGCCTTTGAGACACTGTTAGGACTGTAAAAGTACGTATCAACATACTGAAACTTCAGGAATCATAGCAGTGGACTCTGAGGCGGATAATGCTACTTCCTAAAAAGGTAGGCAACTGAATTTCTTATCCCTAAGACACTGAATGCAAAGCAACTTTTAACACTTCGGACTCTGAGGTCGGCTGTATTTGAATGCATACTCTTGATGGTATAGATTAAAATTGCTCCACTGCCCTCTCACAATTGTTTACATGCTTCTATTTAAGTTACTAAGGAAACTGACTTACCTCCAGTGCTAAGCTACAGCAGAGACATACATTTAACAATAGTGTATGAGTAGCGTATGATCTGAGTCACTGGTTGTGACTGGAACAAAAACCCCTGGGAATTCATGCCCCTGCATCTGGGGAGTCTGCAAAAGGTGAAGAAAAAGCCTTTGTAAGATTCAAATTGTTCTAGAGAGATGTATACCTTGACTGGTATAAGGGAAGGGAAAATGAACAGAAAAGCATCATTTCAAATTATTTAAAATGCGGGATTTAGGACAAATCTGTAACAAGTATCCAGCGATATTTTTGAAAATCTGTATTGTATCCAGCTACTGCAATTCAATTGATGTCCTCTTAAATGTTAATCAAAATGAGCTACATGTGAACAGTAAAAGGAAAAATAGAATAGAATAGTTCAGCTGGAATGGACCTACAAAGACCATCTAGTCCAACTGCCTGACCTCTTCAGGGCTAACCAGAAGTTAAAGCATGTTACTGAGGGCTTTGTCCAAATGCCTCTTGAACACCAACAGGTGTGGGGCATCAGCCACCTCTCTAGGAAGCCTGTTCCAGTGTTTGACCACCCTCATGGTAAAGACATTTTTCCTCATGTCTGGTCTGAACCTCCCCTAGGGCAGCTTTGTGCCGTTCCTGCGCGTCCTGTCATCGGTGACCAGGGAGAAGAGACCGGCACCTCCCTCTGCACTTCCCCTCCTCAGGACACTGCAAAGAGCAATGAGGTCGCCTCTTGGCCTTCTCTCCTCCAGACTAGACAAGCCAGATGTCCTCAGCCTCTCCTCGTAGGACATGTCTTCCAGCCCTTTTACCAGCTTTGTTGCCCTCCTCTGGACACTTTCAAGGACCCCAATGCCCTTTTGTATTGTGGGGCCCAGAACTGCACGCAATGTTCAAGGTGAGGCCGCACCAATACTGGATATAGCGGGAGAATCACCTCTTTTGCCCGGCTGGCTGTGCTGTGTTCAATGCACCCCAAAACACAGTTTGCCCACTTGGCTGCCAGGGCACACTGCTGGCTCATGCTGAGCCTGCTGCCGACCAGCACCCCCAGGTTCCTTTCTGCTGAGCTGCTCTCCAGCCACTCATCTCCCAGGCTGTACCTGTGTCCAGCATTGCTCCGTCCCAGGTGCAGAGCCCGGCGTTTGCCTTTGTTGAACTTCATGCTGTTGCTAATCGCCCAGTGCTCCAATCTACCCAGATCCCTCTGCGAGGCCTCTCGTCCCTCCAGGGAGTCAGCAGCACTCCCACTTTAGTGTCATCGGCAATCTTGCCGAGGATGCACTCCACTCCTGCATCCGGATCATTGATAAAATGCTGAACAGGACTGGCCCTAGAATTGAGCCCTGGGGAACACCGCTGGTGACCGTCTGCCAGCCAGATGTAGCTCCATTCACTACAACCCTTTGAGCTCTACCATCAAGCCAGTTCATCACCCAGAGTAGCGTGAACCTGTTTATCTGACAGTTGGACAATTTGTCCAGAAGGATGCCATGGGGGACGGTACCTAAGGCCTTCCTGAAATCCGGAAAGATTACATCCGCCGCCTTCCCTTCATCCACCAAGTGAGTGACCTTATCGNCCAGCTATAACGTCTGCTAATTCCTTCAGCACTCTGGGGTGAATCCCATCTGGCCCCATGGACTTACGAACATGGAGCTGATATGGCTGTTCCCTTACAACTCCAGTGACCACAGATGGAAAGCCACTGCTCCCTGTCATGGTCCTCCAACTCAGAAGACCAGGCAGCCTAAGATCTATCATTAATATTAAAAACAGAGACAAAAATGCATTAAATGCCTTCACCATTTCCTCATCCCTACTTGTTAGGTGACCATCTTCATCAAGTATCAGTCCAATGTTTTCCTTTGGCCTCTTGCTGTTGACATACTTTAACCACCCCACCCCACCCCACCCTTTTTTTTTTTGTCTAACACTACAATGGCCAGTGTCAAGTTGAGCTTTGGCTTTTCTAGTTTTCTCTCTACAAATGTGAACTGCAGCTCT
>VXAL01005640.1:16392-36475 GCA_013399475.1 Chauna torquata | reverse complement strand
TCTGTAAGTATATTTAACTAGAATTTATTTCTCCAGAGACGGAAAGAGTAGGGAGCCTTTTTTCAAAAAATATGTTGGGCTGTGACTTTTATTTTGCACCTCATGGACTGAATTTTGGCACCATATTCTACCATAAAGCCTTTTGTAATTAAAACAACACTAGAAGCACACAATCCTGTCTGCCTACATTTGAGAAAAATCGTTCCACTTCATCTATGTTGGCATAAATGAAAATATGCATTCATTGACAAGTAGTGAATCAAAAAGCCTTTAACGTATGAATGGGTTTTCATTCCCCCCTGATCACTTTGGGTGTTCATATTTCGCAGTATTTTCCCTTTGTTGTATTCTGGAGACCGATTCATTGTGTATGAACATAAGAGATGCCCAGTGGGGTCAGCCCAGCAGTGCCTCTGCTATTCTGTCTGCAGCAATGACAATAGGAGGCACCACTTGGATATAATCCCGAATTTTGGCCACCTCCTGCAACTCATTCTCCATGTGTTCCCCCAGCATCCACAGCTGTTGAATTAGAGATATTAGAGGCTACCTTCATGCCTAACACTTTTTATTACCTTTTCATAGACCTGTTTTCTACCAGTTTGCCTAGTGCTCTTCACAGCCTGCTGATATTTTCTGCCATCACACCTCCTGTGGCAGCGAGGTACAGGAGTTCATTATGCACTGAGTAGAGGATTGCCTTCAGTGCTGTACAAAAGGCACTCCTAGGACCAAGTTGCCTCTGGAAAGGAGCAGTGCTCTCTCCTGAAATACCTTTCTTTGACTCAAACTGGCTCATTTTTCCCTTTCTACTGATTTAAGTAAAGTACATACATGTTCCTAGGACTACTTTTGGTTGCGTCACCGTGGGAATGGATGAGCTCTTTATAGCCACTATATGTTGAATTACAAACCCTTGAAAGCTCCTTGTTTTCATTTTATATTTTCCCTGACTTTTAATCTTGCCACAAACAGTACCATTCTAGGGGTATCATTAAAGATCAGTGAGGGTAAGCACAGCTCACCCTTTCCCTCTCTGGGCAATTAGAATTGACTTATTTCCCAGGCACACCAAGCAGGCAAATTTACTCATTTGTTTTGTTTGCTGTGTGGATGGTTGAATGCCCCTTCTGGTATCTGATGTGGCACACATGCTGCAGCTGCTGCTGCTGCCACAGCTGAGACCAATACCAGAGTGATCCAGATGGGGGAATCTCTGTCTTAAAGCATTTTGTCATGACTTTTCATAGCACTTCATAAACAAAGATGACAACCTGAGAACTCTGCAATTCATTAAAGGACCTCTTGTGCACTGTATTGTGCCAAAATATCACCATAAATGTATGAGTATGTGCATGTTTATATGTATATATTTCTTTTTTTCCAGGTAACCTTGTTGAAAATTTTTGGGGGTACGCTGGACATTCACACATTTTCCTCTACATGGCCAGTGCCTCTTGTTAGTCAATTTACTGTGAATATTGTGATAGACAGTGGCTCCAGGGGTCCTTTCGCTGATCCGTGGAAAAAAATAGAGAGAGCGTGCGTGTGTGTAGATTTAGTGCTGAAAACATTCAAAGCCAAGATAAGTGAATTAGTTGGTGAGTGAAAGACCCAGAACACAGAAGCCTATTAATTCTATGGAGAAATATCTGAGAGGTCATCTTACATCAGGAGATCTGCCTTTGAATAAACAGTCAACCATCAGAGAAGCAGCAGTGCATGTGTCTTTCTAAAACCAACTTTGACCACTGCACAATCTGTTGGCTCGCTCTATCCCAAAGTTAGCATATGTGGTATACTCTTGTTGATACTCACATTTGCAAATGGTAGAATTCATATCTCTTCTCCTCAGATAGTAACTGTTCATATTATCCTAAAGTAGATACCTAAAACAGGTAATACGAATCACAACCTAGAAGTGACAGTTGCTGTACTGCCACCGGAGGCTAGATAACTCCCACAGATACAGCTCCGGTTTTTGTATCTATCCAAAGCTATGTCAAACGATTCCCACCCAAACTGTCTGCTATCAGGCACTATCAGTAGTGTTATTTCTGTGGTCTTGCCGTACAAACTAAACATCACTCTAAATCAAAACCAGCTCAGTACGGCATGTGTCCTCCTTGGCCCTGGCACACAGTTAAAGACTAGTTTAAATGCAAACATCCTGGCAACAGAAGACGCTGACTAACAAGACCCATTAACAATGTGTTATTTCATACTTGTTTACACTTCAGACATCACTTAAGTGCTTAAGTGACTGTTTCATATTATTTCACAGATGCAAAATGAAAGCATCATGTGCTAAGTGGTTTTTCAGCCAAACTTGGAACTAAAGAGCTTCAGCAGACTTGTGGCCCAAAGTATTTGCTATGGCATATGTTACATTTGTTCCTGTCCTGCTGATACTAAGTTTTTTCCAGCATAAGACACTGTTTTCCACTAGCCTGGCAAGTGGACAGCCAGATGTAGCAGGTAAGTAAAATATTAAGTAACTGTTCATCCTATGTTTGCCATGCCAGATGTCTGATCAGAACTACTTGTCAAGGTTCCCATCCCAGATATCTGGTCAGAACTTCTTTTCAAAGCTCTTTCTACTGCCAGTGGATAGGTAGAGACCTCACCCATAGGAAAGTTGTCCAAGATAGTTAAAAGTGAACCACCTAACATTTTGGGAGCTATAGCTATAAGATATAAGCGATAGTAAACATGAATCTCACTGTCAAAGTCACTCATGTTATTGAATATGACGACCTGCTCCATGTGAGAACAGAGCACCCAGGGGGAGTTGCTGAGTGTGCAAGCCTTACTGGGAGCCAAATTCTTTGTGTATACTGTGGGGGGCAGCTCTTCCTCTGTATAACGTCATGATAATTGCAGATGAACTTGGGCTACATAATGATCTGCAGATTACTAAGCATGAATCAAGAGTTATTCTGTCCTGGAACAACAACCTGAGAAAAGAAGAGACAGAGAAGTACAGCGTGAAGTATATTTTGAGTTACACATTCTTCAATACCTCTCATGAAAGGAAAGTAAGTTGTTCAATAGTTACACATAGTATAAAGTGAAATCATACATTATTTCATTTGGTAGAAGAATTTGCATTGGTTTCCTTTCAATACTTAGCACTGTCTATCTTCATGCAATTCCTTCCTTCTCATCTTAGGAAAGACTACAGGAAAAGAAAAAGATAATACGTCTTGAGTTATATTCTGGTTTTAATGCTAAAGTCAAAACACAGCTTTTTTCAAAAGAAACTGAAGACCTAATTAAGGAGAGTGGCTGGACAGAAATTACTTACAAGGCTCCTCCAGGTCAGCTATTTTCTGCATGTTGTTAAGACATGCAAGCACTCATGATAATGTTCTGTCTTGGAGACATATTATTTCTAAAAGCTCTTTATTATCTTATGCCATTTTTTGCTATAGTTTTAAGAAAATGACACATAACATCTTGAAATATTGTGCAAGTATTTTAGACATGTTCAGATTCAGAAAAATCTAGCCCCACTGAGCAAGATGTCAGAACAACCCAACCGCTCTCTCCATCTTCTCTGACAACTCCTAAGTCTGTTGAAAATTGCCTTCTGTATTACCTGGTTTCAGGAAATCTTAAAAGAGTAGAGCTCCTCAGTTAGTATTCCAGACACTTTTGTTTCTCTTTAACTGGGTTAGTAAGGCTTTTGGTGGTAGCAGCAGAAGTGCTTCTCAGTTATTATTGCCCCAAAAGCCGAAAGACCCATTTGTTCTCACCCACCACTTATCCACCCCTCTAGAAATAAGGATACCTGATGCATTTGTAAAGGCATCCATCATGTTGTTATTAGAAAATCCATGTAAAATAAACACTACACTTTCTTTTTTTTTTCTACTTTCTTTGTTGCAGTATATATTCAGAATCTTTCCTGCATCATATATAATATTTCTTTTTTCAATTGCACCTGGCGTATTAAAGCAGAAGCTCCTGCAGATACCCAGATTTTTTTTTCATACAGGTAAGGATCTTGTGCAAAATAAGTATGAAACTGTTTTTTTTTTTTTTTTTTTTTTTAAACCTAAGTCTATTATACCTTGTCTAAGACCTGTTATACCTTGATCTACAAGACTCATATTTCCTTCCCACAGACACACAGGAAAAGATTTTGAATGTCAGCAATATATAAAAAATGCAAGGAAGAAAAATATTGGATGCCACATGAAAGAAATGTATTTCCAGCCATCAAGAAAAATCAGTTTAAATATATCTGTAATAGATCTGAGAAATAATTCAAGAGGACTGTCTTATCATAAAGCTTTTATACCTCAGAAAATAGGTAAGTATAGTCTATTACTGCCTATTATGAAAAGCTCATTTATTAATTATTTCATTGATCTGGAAGCAAAGAAATGAAAGAGGGAAGTGTGACAAAGTCAGAATATTATTTCTGGCTTCTTATACATTCATAACTCTGGGAATTTTACACAAAGATTAAACAAAAGAGATTTTGGCTCAAAGGCTTTTATTTTTTTCTCTGAAATAATACAATTGTTTATCTATAATTGTCCTTTAAAAAATCATAGGATATTGTGAGAAAATGTTTTAAAGATTTTATTTCATGCAATTTGAAATACATTATACTCCACTTTTATATCTTTTTTTTTTTTTTTTCTTTTATAGTCCTGAGGAAAGAAATAAAGAAAAAGGAATATAAACACACAAAAGTCTCATTGATAACTGATTTGAGAATAGGAATATTCTCAAACATTAATATAATTTCTATTTATTTATGAAACCATTTTTCAGTTAAAAATATTTTGACCGTGATTTTTAACTGACAGTCTTGAATGATAAGATAACTTTATTTTTCCTTAATTCTCTGTGATGTTTGAATTAATCTCATTAGTAAGAAATCCTCCTGAGTTTTAGCACAGATTACAGATTCAAATAAATTTTTAAATTATGAACATACTGATCATACTCCAGACCTGTATCAAGCATAACTTAAGAGAAAGCAAAAACTCATTGAAAACTATCAAAGTCTGTTCCGAGCTAGATCTCATTTATTGTGTTCTCATACATTAGAATTATTGGCTTTACCTAAAGATTTACACTGTAGTCAGAACTAGTTAAAAGCAAGATGTTCTGTTTTAGCAAAATGAAACATTTTCAAGAAAAACATTTTTTTTGGAAAAAAGTTGGCTGGGAGGAGGGGGCAGAGGGGGACGACTAATCTGCAGGAATGTTGTGTTAGGTGTTTCATAGCTCATCTGGGAGGAGCTCACTTCTGAACTGGCTGCCTGGGTCCCATCCCACCCCCAGGTCTCCCAGCAGAGAGCTACCATAGTACATCTGGTCACAGCATCAGATGCTTCCCTGCTTCTGTCCCCCCACGGCATTATGATCTTCTCTGTCCTGTTCAGAGCCGTCACCTCCTCCCCTTTGCAGAGGCCCAGCCTCCAGCATTTCCTCCCTGCCCTTCCTGTCATTTCTACTGAGTCACCAGCACAGCTGCGTGGCAGCCACAGCTGGTTCAGACAACAGCTTCCCCTCCTCTCCCAGTGTCAAGCAGAAACCTGTCTTGGTCCCAAAATCCATTGTCAAAGTTTGGTAGCATGCAGCAAATCCAAGAGTGCTTGCAGGGGATGTCTTTCACATGTTGCAAGTCATGGCATTGCTCTTGTAAGGCTCTAATGTTGCAAGCCAGGGTTGTCTTCTCCCTTATACATTGTCTAAGAATGACACAGTGGTGAAGAATGTATGACGTGACGTAGTAATTTTGAAGAATGTCTTATAGTAATGTGGTAAAGGGACAAGGGATGGAGTGTGTGTAAATTGTCCACTTTGTTGGTGTTGTGATGGTGTTATGTTAATTTTGGTGTGGGGATTTTTTTTTTTAAATTTTTTTTTGATGTAAGTGAAGATTGTGATGATTGTGATGATGTGAAAGTATATTTTAATGATAATTAAAATTGTACCCTTTGGTACAGTTGTACCTTTTGGACCACATGCATCAGAAAGGCTCATTTATACCCAACTCAACTTCTTCAACAGGAGCACACTCAGCTGGGCCTCAGCCAGCCTCGCCCTGGCACCATCCTGGAGGTGCAGTGGGGTACCAGCCCCTGCAAGCCAAGTTTTCATCACACACCATGACATGCTGCCTGACTAAAGAGAACTTGGGCATGCCCTGTGCTGCACGCAGCCCAAGATAACTCA
The DNA here is from genome assembly GCA_013399475.1 of Chauna torquata. Classification (NCBI taxonomy): domain Eukaryota; kingdom Metazoa; phylum Chordata; class Aves; order Anseriformes; family Anhimidae; genus Chauna; species Chauna torquata. The sequence goes on along the minus strand of VXAL01005640.1, from coordinate 30,274 downwards.
GTCCTAGCTGTCTGCGTTGCATGAGGAAGCTTCCCACTTCATGGTTGCTTTCCTACTCTTGGTATGCTCACAACAGGGTGAGGTGCTCTGAAAATAATATCTCAGAGGTGAAAAATATGTCTATGCACTGTGGGTTTTTTTTTTTTTTTTTTTTTGCATCAGCATAAATATGAGAAAAAACATGAGGTGCAGAAGACCTTTCTGTGCTTATTTTCAGAGAAACTGAACCCGCCGATCAACGTCTCAGTTTCCCTTGAAAACAGAAGTATTAAAATTCACTGGAAACCCCCGCCTACCATTGGTTCAGCCAATAACAACTGCTTTATATATCAAGTGAAAATAACAGACCATGAGGTAATCATCTTTTGGGGAATACACTTACTCGGCATAGAATAATTTATATAAAAGTAGGCTTCCCTGAAGTTTAAAGGAATTAAAATTCAAACAAACATTAAAGAAATACTGAAATCTTTCTTAAAAAGTCCAACATTTTTGTCTTTCTTGTCAAAAAGAGAAAATCAACATATTTTAGGAAGTTTTTCAGATTCATGCTTGCATTCAAGTGGACAGGTTTTTTTTTCTTTTTGTCTTGAATTTGAACTATGCATTAAAGTCACTTGTATTAGTGTATTAATGACTTTTTATTATTGATAAAAAGATACCAACTTGTGAAAACTGAGAAACAGAAGAAACAGTAAAAACCTGTTAATTCAGAAAGGAAATTTTTAGCCAGAATAGTATGTTATTAAAAGACGTTAAAAATTACTACTTTCATATTTTTTCTGCCCAAAGATAAGACTTCCTTATTTGAATTTTTTTTCGTATAAGGAAAAACTGAATGGCTATAGTTGCAATGTAAAGCTACTATGGCATGTTTTGCCAAAAGGGTGTTTGCTAATGTGTGTTGGTCAGGCTCCAGCTTATTTCATTTGATCTAGAATTGCAGTTACCTTCTTTTCTGCAGAAATAATATACAGATTTATTCACTCTCGGTAGCTCTTTTCCTTGTATAAATATTCACAGCTATTTTCAGAGTTTGTCTGAAGGACGTTAAACATTTTTAAATGTTATTGTACCTGTAGTATTTATTTGATGTTATGAAGAGTGTTACCCCAACTATAACACGTTATTTCTTTTGTTAAGTGTTTGGAGAGATGTTCCTAGTGAGACAATATAAAATTTTGAATCTAAAACAGGTACCACTTCAAAGCAAAACACTAAAGGTAAAAAGCAGGGAAACACTTTTACAATTAAAGATGGTGATTATGAAGATGATAAAGGGACCTCTCCTGTGAGGAAAGGCTGAGTGAGCTGAGACTGTTCAGCCTAGAGAAGAGGATGCTCAGGTGGATCTCATCAACGTCAATAAACACCTGAAGGGAGGGTGCAAAGAGGACAGAGCCAGGCTCTTTTCAGTGGTGCCCAGTGCCAGGACAAGAGGCAATGGGCACAAACTGGAACACAGGAGGTTCCCTCTGAACACCAGGAAGCACTTCTGTACTGTGTGGGTGACCGAGCACTGGCACAGGTTGCCCTGAGTTTGTGGAATCTCCCTCCTTGGAGATCTTCAAAAGCCACCTGGACATGGTCCTGGGCAGCCTGATCTAGGTTTCCCTGCTAGAGCAGAGGGTTGGACCAGATGGCCTCCAGAGGTCTCTTCCAGCCTCAAGCATTCTACAACTCTTTGAAATTACACTTCTTTTAAGCTGAGTGTAAATAAGATTCTATCACACACTGAGAATTTTAAATCTATTTCTGCCTGGATAACATCTCTGCCTTCTTGATGTTCCACATGAATATTAAGATAACTTGTAAAAGTATCTTGTTTGAAAAATGCTTGTAGATATTTTAAAGCACTCCCCCATCTAGAGAGAATCATAGAATCATAGAATGTTCCAAGTTGGAAGGGACCCACAAAAATCATCGAGTCCAACTCCTTTCTCCACACACATCTACTCAAAAATTCTGCCCATGTGACTGAGAACACGATCTAAACGCTTCTTAAACTCCGACAGGCTCGGTGCCGTGACTACATCCCTGGGGAGCCTCTTCCAGTGCGCGACCACCCTCTCAGTGAAGAACCTTTTCCTGATATCCAACCTGAACCTCCCCTGTCACAGCTTGACTCCATTTCCTCGGGTCCTATTGCAGGTCACCAGAGAAAAGGGAAACTTAACAAGTGCTTGATTTGAAGTGTAGCTGCATAATCTTGCATTTTAACAGGAAATTAATTAATCATAGAAATACGCTATTGCTTAAAGCATGTGATTTCCTGGTATCAGAATAGAACTATGTTGGCTCTCAATGTACTCCTTAAAACTAAAATATATTTCCTAATTTAAATTGCAACATTAGTTTGCTCCTGAAATTTGTAATTAGGCTTCAGCTTTGCGAAGGTTTTGTCTCACACTTAATTCATGCCATAGTCAGTGAATAATTCATGTCAAATACATGTGAATCCTTGCAGGACTGTGCTCACAATTTACATGCCAATGTTGTTGTTTCTGCATACATCACTAAAATAATCACTCCTGTTTTTTGCATATTTTATATAAATTTAATAATCTTTCATGGTGTACCAGCAGCTTCTGTTCGTTTTTAACAGTAAAAAATAGAATAGTGTTATAGTTTTGCTTACGCAGCATGGTGGCAGCATGGTGGCACTACCAGCTGGAGATTTAAAATTACATAACAGTAACAGCTGAAATGTTTTCATGCAAATTCTTATTTGCACTCCCAAAGAGTAGAAAGCCAAGCACTTAACACATGATACTAAAGAAATTTTCTGAATCTTCAGTGTTTTCATTCAAGCTCTCGTTTAAGCTGTGTTTTTCTTCAAGAACTTAAATCTTAGCTAACATACCTGAATGCACAGTACTCTAGAAATAAAAGGCTTGTCTAAGCTGATGAGAACTAAAGTCTGAAAGAACATATGGATAAATTAATACATATCCTTTCTTTGTTAGACAGTAGAAAGGAGAAGTGCAGTAAGGTAGACACATTACCGGTCATGTAATATTATCATCATAAATTACAGCAGGGTTTGTTAGTTCATATGCAGTACTAATCCTTATAGACAGCTTCCAGAGCTGCATTAGGTCTTCCCATATCCCCCCATTGCAGCACGTGGAAAAGGAGGGCAGGTCATGTCAAAGCTTCTCAGTTCTCTTTGAGTTTTTCCCAGAAGAAAGTCAGGTAGACCCCTTCTAGGCCACCTCTTTAAATGTTATCATCCCCTTAACTATTCTCAAGTCTAACACGTCAAAACCCCTGCTGGATACATCTGGAGGCTTTCTCCTGTCCATTCTCTAAGCTCTTAATCACTAGCAGCTGGAAGCAGAGTGAGTAAGGGAGGTTCATGTTGCATCCTTGGTATGCTGCTTAGCAATGGGCTGGAGCACTCCTGATCCCTTCCTGCCCATGCAGACAGATTTCCTTCCCATTTCAAGACCCAGAGCCAGTGAGGTGGGAGCAGGGAGGGCCAGGAGTAAGGGATGCTTTCCCACCACAGGGCTACAATGTGTCCAAGGTGACTGCTGCTGCCCATTTCCAGCTTCCTAATATCCCCCACTCTCTGGAAGGAAATGTCAAATGCATGAAATTGTCCAGCATCTTTATTTACATGGAGTAAACCTCCTGTATTTTTCTTATCTTACACAGCTTCTCCTCTGTTTTGTACACATGCAGGACAAGTACAAAGGAAAGGAAAGGAAAGGGAAGGAAAGGGAAGGAAAGGAAAGGAAAGGAAAGGAAAAGAAAAGAAAGGAAAGGAAAGGAAAAGAAAAGAAAAGAAAGGAAAGGAAAGGAAAAGAAAAGAAAAGAAAGGAAAGGAAAGGAAAAGAAAAGAAAAGAAAGGAAAGGAAAGGAAAAGAAAAGAAAAGAAAGGAAAGGAAAGGAAAAGAAAAGAAAAGAAAGGAAAGGAAAGGAAAAGAAAAGAAAAGAAAGGAAAGGAAAGGAAAAGAAAAGAAAAGAAAGGAAAGGAAAGGAAAGGAAAATTTGGGGGGCATGGAAGTGAATAAACAACTACATCAGTGGATTTTTTTTTTTTTTTTTTTCCCCAGATGGGATGGTTGGGGTTACAGGAGAGAATCAACCACCAACAAAAAACAAAAGCTAAGTGAGGGCACCAGCTAAGTGAGGGAGCTTTAAGGCAGATTTGAGGATAACCAGCATCAAAGCTAAAAACAATTAAAGGGGTAGTTACCTAACCAAGGAGCACAAACTGGGGACACAAATTAAGGGAAAAAACTGCAGTAGTGTTATAGGAGACACAGGAACACAGGCGAGAGAAGAACAGGGCAAGACTGAGGTTCTGTTTCCTGGTCAAAGCCAGATATTAAGTGTAGTCAGATAGACTTAATAAGTTGGGGTATTAGGGTATTCCATAAGCAGGGTGGTAGATATTTGGTGAACATTTAAGAGGTTAATGATTAAAATATTTAAGTCTGTATTTATTTATTCTGAATACCAGAAGAGTTGACTTGCTGAATACTTATGTGTACAGATAATAATATTGTGATACAAACAGATAAAGCTTAAAAGTAGGGAGTTAAGTCTACAGGTGACTGAAAGCTAGGAAGGGTTGGTAGGTGTTATGGGAAATAAGATCTGGATTTGAAATGTTGGGTAAATTTGAAATCAAAAAGCCAAAATTCAGTAATAAGGAAAATCCTATGATTGGGAAGATTAGGTCAAATGTGCAAAAATAAAAATAAGGAATTACCATGTATGCAGCAATGCAGAAGAAAAAAGGTCTGTGGATTGCATTGAACCACAAACTGAGTCAATAATTCTATGCTGTTACACAAAGGTCAAAAGTTATTAAAGTATATTTGACAGGCATGTCACACGTAAGATGTAGGCTGTGACTAATTCACCCTTCTAGCTACTAAGCTTCATCAGAAGTCTCAAATTGTGCTTTGGGCACTTCCACAAAATATAAATACACTGGAAAAAAGTTCAAAAAATATTTACTCTAGACCTGTCCTTCAGTCTCCACCTCCCAGAGCATGTTTTTCAAAGCTTCTGCTCTTTTTATGAGCATTTTATGAGCAGAAGCTTTGAAGACATGCTCTAGGAGGTGGAGATTGAAGGACATAGTCTACAGTAAAGGAGCGTAAGTAACTTGTGTGAATCATCTTCTCATAAGTATAAGGTTATCAACAAGAGCATAGGGATCATACCTACCCATGATAACTTGTGCGCAGGATAAAAAGTAACTAGCTACATTTGAAGCAAGGAAAATGTAGGCTAAAAATTAGAAGTGTTCTAATTCAAAGGAAACTAACAAGAGAACAGGTTTCTGATGCTGCTTGGGGTGACTCTGCATTGAGTTACTGATGATGGATTAGACAAACATCCTCCGAGAATGGTCTGGGTAGATGTGACCGAAAGTTGCTGCACATCATGACTGACATAAGATGGCCTGCATAATTTTATAACATCTTTCATTCCTGCACTTTGGTAATCTCTTAAGGTGACATGAGCTTATCAGTGGCTCCTTAGGAACAAATTTTCAGGCACTGAATGTAGATAGCACTTAACGCTCACAGTCCCTTGCAGTTTGCTGTTGAAAGTCCTCGTATTTCACGTTTTCAATTACTTTTGAAAAACTTAGCATGAGAACTTTTGGTCCTGTTTCTGGCACCAGACCTAGAAAGAGAGTCTCAAAGAGTGTGAAGGAAGAGGAAGAAGTGGCATGGTACACAGTCAAATCCATACTGTGTACATTGGTCAGTATAAGGAGAGCAAGAGGTCACCTTTTCTTTAAGTTGCCTTTATAGTACTATCTCATTATGCTTTCCTAACACCAAAGATGCAAAGATTCTGAGCCCATTTGTTTCTGGGATGCATACTTTCTACTTCTTTGCAACTTCCTAACATTACTGCTAATTTTTTTTTTTTTTTTGAGCAGGAGATTTCTATCTTCCCTTCTTTTTTTTTGTTCCTTCTTAAATTCTTAGCATTGTTTATTTCACTTGGCTCCAGTTTTCAGAGGTCGTGAATGATTTTGAGAACTCTCTGTTATAAACTGTGACATACTTTGCATATGTTTAATGTTTTGAGGTGACATGCTTTCATTTATAGGCACAATGAAAGATGTTTCAAGATAGTTGCTAAAATAATGGACAACCCTCCCCATTAGACAGTTGAAAACTGCAAGTTCTCTTCTACCAGAAGACCAGAGACAACACACTACCCACAACAAAATGTTTGAAACTTGTGGTTTCATTGTTACTGTATTCACCCTACATTTGGTGTGAGAAAAAGATGAAAGGGGAATAAGTGCTTTCAGATTCTTACTGTTCAGCAATAGCTGATACCTCCTTCCTTCTTGACAGTTCTAGCCTCTTCTTCATTTTTAAACCTGAGCTTTAATACATGCCAGCCAAAAGACAGATTGTGTCTGGATATAGATACTTTTTCTGAAAAAAACTCTTTCTACTAGTTTTGAGACATAAGTAAGAGTATTTAACATTCCTAGACTTATATCTGTTTCAACTGCAATGTGAAATCACCTAAAATAACCCCTTAAACCTATCTCAATAGATTGTAGATGTCACTGAAGAGAAATATGAGTATCCACTTCATAGGCCAGCAAAAAAATGTACAGCACAAGTGAGGGCAAAGAAAGAGGTATGCATAAGAAACAAGATTTGGAGTGATTGGAGTGAACCGGTGAATATTCATGATGGTAAGTTATCAAGTATTTACCATTTGTAACTCTTATCATTATATAGGTTAGTACCATTCAGCATATTTACTTTCTGTTCTTCTGTTTGCTGTACAGTATTACTATTATTGTGCTGTAGCAGTACCTAGAGGTCCATGCCATGCACCGGGTCACACAGCTCTACACGCTGTGCGGAACTGTAGTCTTTGATCTAATGGGTTGTACTTTCTTGCACCTAAGGCAGTTTAGCACAGGACTGTTCTCCCAGGGTGACTGTTGACAGCCTTTAAAAAGCAAAAATGGTCAGAAGCCACACAGCTCACAACACCTCCTTGTCTGCAATGGACATCTTTACAAATGCTTTCAGCTGAAGTTAGTAAGCCAAGAAACACATGAATGTCATAATACTCATCAAATCACACTATCCTTAAGGACTAAATCTAACATATTTCTATTAGTATATCATGGGAACAATTTCTCATCTGACAGAGATAGGAAGTGGTTAAGCTCTCATTCCAACATATGTGGTCTGGCTCCCCCAATTTGCTTTAGTACAATTTAAACAAAAGCCACATTTTTTCCTTCACGTCCTATGATTAGATTTTAATATTTGTATGCTAACAAGAGAATCTTGTGCTTTCCATGACTGGAAAAATGCCTCCACATACAGCGGCTTCATGATGTCATGTTGAATGAGTACTATAATGGAATGAGTAACACAATACTAACATAGAGAAACTGGTGCATACACTTGTCTCTGTATGTTGAGAAGTAAAACTGTTCAATACTATTTTTAATAAAACAATACAAGATAAATACTTAATGCAACAGACGGTGTATTTTGAAATATGTGTTTGTGATCCGTTGAGCTTCAAATACATATGTATTTGACAGGAAATACAAGGCTGGACGTTGCTATTTTTGCAATGGATTGAAAGTAAATTCAGTTACAGCTTTTATAGGATGTTGCCTGTCTACTCCATCAGATGCCTTACCACATCCCATGGTTCTGTTGGCACTTCTCAGCTACCATCTGTGTTGGTCTGGATTCATTCACGTCATTTTAGAAGTATTTAACTTCTGAAATACTCAGAGAGAAGCTTCATGTGCTCACTATGGTGAAGGACAGAACACATTTCAGCCCATCAGAGATTTGAGTAGCCCTTTGTAAATGTTACCAAACCTTGCTTTCAGCAGCTGCAACTGTCCTTCAACTGTTTTTAACACCACTCTTTCCCAACTTCCTCTACAGCTGTTGCTGGGGCTTAACAATCACAGCTTGTTTCCTCTGCTTCAGAAAAGTTTGTGGTATGCAAGACTGCCATTGCGTATAATATGTGAACACACTCCATGTGTTCAGTGCAGCAAGTTGATTTACCTCTGGAGCATACTGCACATATGCACAAGTTCATGTAATACAGCAATTTCCCTTCTTCCTTCCTGTACTCAGAGAGGATCAGTGACTTTTGTAAAATGAATCTATGGAGTATATTACATTGAGGGATCACATACTCAGGCAAACTTCTTTAAGCATCTCTTTTGATGCCTAGAGACAGTCTTCTGTCCATTTTATTGTGTATTCTGTTGAAGCGATTTTGGCTGCTTTTAACTGGGAACATGTATAATAAATAGACATTATGTAGTCTATTTTAATATTGCCTAGATTTTTTTAAAGGACTGTTATTAATAGTACTGTTTATGGTCATTTCATGCAAGTCACATATCTAATTTCATAGACACAATGATTTTAAAAGCTTGAGACTTTCTGTGGAGTAACTTGAAAGGAAAAACATCCACTCGGTATTTTTATTTTGGAATAAGTCAATTTTTCTACTGAAATTCTTGAAGCAATGTGAACTGACCTGCTTTTTGTTTACTTCCACATAACATTCCAATGTTTCATCTAGAAAATATATTACTTTTCTTTAAGAATGCATTTTAAAGAGGTATTTCATCCTCCACTTAAAAAAAGCTGAAACATCAAAATGAAATAACATAATTCAAGACATAACTAAAATATTTGTTCTGAAATGTTCATTTGACATGAAAAGAATTTGTTAATTTTCTCATGGGAAACACATTCATTTTCCTTCTAAATTAGCATATGCCCTTGAAAAATAAAACAATTTAAACTGAACTGTTTAGTATAGAAACTTTCTGCTGAAAGAGAACTGTTTGATCAGCTTTATTCATATATAGAAACTTGAAATAATTGGTCTAATTTTTAGAGCTTCTGAGCATTCATAGATCACTTTGAAGTTAATAGTAATTCAGAGGTGCTCTGAATTTTGCACACCAAGCCATAGTTGTATGTGACTAAGTTTAAGTATTTGCATCTGAAACAAACAACCAAACAACCAAACAAAAACAACAAAACAAAACAAAGCAAAAATTAAACCCAAACCATAAAATGATCTACCTAAAGGAATACATGCTTCTTTTCTTCCACCTTTCCAAAATACATGAGGTAAGAAAGCAAGAGGACCATACGTCTTTATGCTTTGGCTGATATAAAGACCACTGCTTCCTCTTCTCTTGAGTGTGTACGTGATAAAGGGTTAGCAGCAGAAGGTTGCAGAACACCTTAAAATAAAAAATTAATAGTACACAGTCCAGAAATTGTTGACATATTTTCTGAGCACTCACCTCAAAAGACGAGGGAAAACAAACAAACAAACAAAAACAAACTTTTCAGTTTAAAGTGAATAAATAGCTTTGTATTTTAGTAGAACACAAAGATTGTTCTTATACATAGTTCTGCCAGAGGTTTAAGAGCTTTGTCTTGGTTTCACATCAAATTTGTGGAAATTCATATCTTTGGTTTAAGCTACAGATGGGTTCAAACCAAGAACTTTTATTCAAATATTTTGTTCTTTGAATTTGATCTAGATTGGTCCTAAAACCATTGTTTAACTAGCCTAGGACTACTAACATTTTAAGAGCTCTTCCTGCCTGTTTTTCTTCAAAGTACTTAGTTCAAAGGAATCCAAAATAGACATGATTCTAAAGCTAGATATTAAACAAAAATAAAATTTGCCAAAAATACATTTTTGAGTCAATCAAAGACTTTGGTATTTTGGTATATGGGGTATTTTGGAGGAAGGAATGCAAGATACAAAATGGCAATATTTTCTGAACAGTATGAATATGTATTTCAGAATGCTTGCTTGCATTTCTTTAGGACTTTGCCTAACATAGCTAAAAAAGGTAAGTATAATGAAAGACAAATGTTGCTTCTTGAGTCAGAGAGAATATTTTGTTTGACAAAAAGCTTTTATTTTCATTTTACCTTAAACCAGTTACTGCTGTGAAGGGGCGAGGAGGCAGCAGCAGGGGGCTCATGGTGTGTGGAGATGGGAGGTGGCAACAGCAGGAGTCCAGAAGCAGCTGGGGCAGCAGCAGGAGTGTCAATGGCAGATGGACAGAGGAGATAGGCTGGATGGCTGGATGGAAACATCCAGTGAAAGGACAGGCCATGCCCAGCATGGGAGAGCAGAAATCCAGGGAAAGGAGGGAATGGAGTCCACTGGTGCAGAGGAAGCTAGGGAAAGTGTTGGAACAAGGCAGCAGCAAGGCTGAGGACTAAAGGATGAGGAAAGAACAATGCTAAAGTCAGAAGCCCCTATTTCACTTAAAAAGCTTGGTGAAATGTTTCTTTAAATCTGTAGCAGTTCAGGAATGGTGCAGTATCACGAGTCATTAAGATATAATTCATCCATTTATGAAATACCCTTTCCCACATTATTAACATTATCTTTCTTTCTTCATTTTAAGAAAAGACAGTGAACATCATGCTGTTAAGCCTCACATTGTTTTGCCTTCTGATTTTCCTTGGAGGTTTGCTGACTTGTGCATGTAGAAGGTAATATACATTTCTGGAAGGTAACATAAATTTCTGGTGCAAGAGAGGTCAGGGAAGAAGAGAGACGAGGGTAAGGGTCAGCAAACCATACAATGGATTAAAGTCAAACACCAATCTTCTCAGATGAATTATTATTTACAAGAAGCAGGTAATTGTGCATTACCAGCTGTTGCTTTAACAGAAGTGTGCTAGATGTAAGACACAGCTACTGAGCACTACCTCACACATCCCTTCATAGTTGCTGGAGCTCCAGTCTCACACCTACTCCCAGCTGTATCTCTGACACTACAAATGACATTTTTCCACCCTAGCCTGACTGCTGCCTCTCAGTGTGGTTTTGCCCAATGCCTTCGTGGATTCTGCATTCAGGGCCACCAACTTGAATCATACCAAAGACAAATTGCATTTCCCATGTTGCCCAAGTTCCTTTTACAATTCATGGTATTGCCTAGAACATTCTTTTCCTCTAAGCTGGACAGCTTACAAGAAATAAGTAGAAAATGAAAATCAGGCTGACAGAAGGAATTTGCTTTGCTGTACCATTAGTGGCCCTACACCCACCACCAATTAATGTGGACAACTGACTCCCCACTTCTACTTTTCTGCTCAGCTACATATCTTTCCTATTGACGTAACAGAAAAGTCTTTCTTGAACAGAAAAAAAAAAAAAGTTCAGAATAGGAAGATAACTCAAGGTCCATTAGTATTTGGAAGTGTTAACCAGTGTTCAAGCTAAATTAATCAATTAATGACTAAATATAATTCCTGGTTAGGATAAAAGAAGTTACCATATGCTTTATCTTCTTTCAGTAAACAAAAACTCAAGAAAGTATGGATATGAAAGTGTTAATAATAAAATACAATATAAAATGCTTCCCCTGGCACAAATGAAGCATGTGATTGAAAGTCATCTGCAGCTAAACACAAAACAATTTTCTGGTCAAATAATGAGGTGTGCCTCTGGTCTCAAGAGAGTAATTCAGCTGGTAGATCTCTTCTGTGGTAAATTTACATAGTATTGAAATCCAACAGATAATCCTGCGTGATGGCACCGAGTGTTTTCATGGTTCTGTGCAGATATCACTCATGCTCAACTTGAATTGTGCTAGACTTCAGCAAAGGAGTTAAAGACATTTCTGACGCTATGCCTGCCTGTCCTCTCTGTTTCTTTCTTTGGTTATCACATTTTATATGTAATATTTTTAATTATGATAATAGGAGTATTTTTCCTACTATGGGCATGGTAGCATGCCACAAGCTCTTGCTTTTCTTGTGTGCATGTCTGTACAGTCCTTCTAAATATCTAGCAAGTTAAAACCAGAGAGGTGGAAGAAGAGCTGGGAAAAATGCTGAGCAAAATGTCTGTAATGAAACAAAAAAGGGTAGAATCGCTTTAAAAATGGTAAATGTCTGTCTAATTTAAACTTCTAACTTATGCATGATTTTTTGCCACCTATGGAGACAATCTCCCCCAAAGTGTCCAAGTTCCTTTTCTAACCAGAGTAAAGAGCTCAGTATCTCTGAAGGCTGTTAGGCAGCTCTCGACCACCTAAATTTAGATGTGTCCCTTAGATTTATACAGACTCTTTCACTCAGGCCACAGACCATGCTCCACTTTAGTGGTTATCTCCTCTCTTTGTCTAAGTTTCAGTTAAATTGTTACGCAATGTCTGTTGCAGGTGCACCTATTGCAAGGTATTATTGCATGATCTGTTCCCGCAGACATTTTAGCATTGCATGTCTGTATCACTCTCTTGTAGGTATAGATGCTTGGAAGTTATAACCATGCCTGTTCCACATCCTGCAGATAATATCACAACTTGGTTAGCTGCAGATGAGACTCACCACCAGGTAGAGTGTGTCTGTCTTTTTTCTCTTACTACATTGACACGCATGATATTACTTGCGATCAGAGTGGCACAACATTGCATTTGGAGCAGTGGGATAGTTTAAGAAAAATTGGGAAAATGGTATGCAGAGTTCTTGTAGAGAAGCCAAAAGAGAACAGGGTGCTTGTGCAGATTACAGGACAATGATCCCCATAGAAAGGATGGAGAAAATCCTCAGAAGAGTATTATGTCAAGTGTTCTTCAGAGAGAAAGTGTTTCAGCATACCCACACTCAATGGACCTACCTTTTAAGGAGCAATAACCGTGACTCCCTGCAGAATAGTCAGTTCTGGAGTATTACATGTATAAGCATATGGGCAAGTTATCAAAGGGAAGGGTTTTGTGGAGAAGTGTAAGTCATTGGCTATTTCATAATAAGCATGTACGTACTTACAACAAATAAGAGGAAGCTTAGCAATGCACAAAGTATAAGCTACCCAACAGTGCACCTGCTGCAGGATAAAATCATGTACAGAGATGTTTGCTTTGGAAAAGGTGATGTGTTACTGGAAGTTCAGATACTAGCTTATCTCACAGCAAGTTACAAATTTTCAGTCAACTGGGCAAAACAGAAAATAAATATTTCCAATATTTGTGTGGCTGTAAGTGGAGCTCCTTGGCTGGCACATTCAATGTTTCTTATCATTGCCTGTCAGTGTGCGAATCAGAAAAAATGCTCTAGTCAGGCAGTAGTCTAGATCCCTACAACTCTGGTGAAGCTACACAGTGAACTGTGCTCCAGGAGGCGCAGTAAGATTACCTGGTTCTCCTGTGGCAGATGATGAAAGGTGCAGGTGTGCCATAACGGTGTGTTTTGGGGAGACATTATTGAAACAGAAAACTGTTATGAGGTTTTTCTCCATCCTGTGTATTCAGAATATTTGTTTCAGAGCCTTTATTTCATTTGTTTCATTCATTTTATTCTGTCCTACTCAACTCTATCGCTGTACTTACACTAAAATATGTAAACATCTTCTAGTAGTGTATTCAGCAATGTAACTGACAATTGCCAAGGTGAGCTGTTATGCCGCCTTCTTTCCTGGGGAAAAAATGTGTGCCCTTCAATGCTGGTTTTTTTTTTGTTTGTTTGTTTTTAAAATATAAATATACATATCTGCAAACCCTGACAGAAACCATGGACCATCTAAATTCATGAATCAAAACTAGACTGTGAGGCAAGGAGAATGAGTTGTTTTGTCTTCTTTTCTTTTACCTTCTTAAAGACAAAGTTATGGATAAACTGATGTCTATATGCTATACAATGATATCACAAATGACAAGACTGAAGGCATATGTTTGGACTTGCACCTGGAGTTCATTCCACAAGATTCAGACTGGTTCCCAAGAATGGTCTGTGCTCCTCTTACTTTGTAGTCATCTTCTAAGGAAAGAGAGAAGAGAAGAGAAGAGAAGAGAAGAGAAGAGAAGAGAAGAGAAGAGAAGAGAAGAGAAGAGAAG
>VXAL01005640.1:0-16277 GCA_013399475.1 Chauna torquata | reverse complement strand
AAGAAAAGAAAAGAAAAGAAAAGAAAAGAAAAGAAAAGAAAAGAAAAGAAAAGAAAAGAAAAGAAAAGAAAAGAAGAATACCCCTTGTGGCCACCACATATAGACTACCAGAAAGTAAAGACAAAAGTATCGTCAAACATATATTCAGTATCTCCCCCAAGCCTAGAACTGCATGCAGTACTTTTCAGGCATCTTTTTTATTCACTATATCAATAAAATATACTACAAAAATATACCACAAAAAAAAAATAATAAAAAATACCACCACAAAAAATGTGTTAAATATCACTAAGAGAAAGAAGACAGCTCTGTCCCCAAACTATTACAAAACACCATACACGCTTTTGACAGGAAGACCTCAACATAACTGTGTAATTATTGTCTAGATGATTACTGCAAGTGGCTGAGATGACTGTTGATGGCACTTCTAGGAAAGCGAAATTGAATAACACATATGGAAGAGATCAGTATCTCAAATATTGCTGGTACTTGAAATAGCAGAGACATTGGCTTTGGACATACAGTAAGAGTTAAGAAGACTGCAAAGAATGGTGCTGAGATAATCTCACAAATAAATATAACCCCTAAAAGCTAGAAAGTGGCTTTGACATTAACTCTAGATACATAGTTATATCAGCCTGCAAGGCAACAAGCAGCAAAATAACTGCTCAGAACGATGAAGCAAATTTGTTTATGATCACCTTTTGTAGGGAGAGGGTAACTAATGTGATCTCTGTATCCCAGTTATCATGACAGAGGAAGTAATTGTACTAATCCCAGATATGTCAAATAGGTAGCATGCTTGTAATAAAATTCTGTCGGAATTTGTAATACTATTGAATGCGGATGTGCATAACACAATTTTTATCCAACAGAAACAAATTTCAGTGCAAATGGAGATGCACTCAGAGGTTATTCTGGGAATACCAGAAGAGAATGCAGACGAACATTCAACAACAGAAACATTTGAAGGAATTTGAATTAGAAGACCTGTAGGAGTGATAAACTTTTTCTTATCTACATGCAAGAGTTAACTTTCTGTTAGCTGGATAATATTCTGACTGATCTAATAAAAGCTGATACTGGAGTTTGTCTGATCTAAATGGTTTTAAATATTTTGAGCTCTGACATTGTGCAACTCTTCAAATGAGCTTTGGATCAAAAAGGCACAAATGGTACCTTGCAGTTTGTCTCTAACTACTACTGGTATTCAGCCCAGTAAAATTACAACAGCTCAAAGAGTGTGATCAAATATTGGAGTCCACTTGGGTCAAGATGGAGTTAGAGTTAGTGTTTTATAATGTTGCAGTAGCTTCCAAATAATGTCTGATAGATAATACCTTTGAAGACTGGCTCTTCAAACAAATCCCATGTTAACTATCTGATTGAAGAAATAAGAAATGATGAAAGCAACAAATGTTTCTGGAAACAGCAGCAGAAGCTCACAAGGGTTCTCCAAAGCTCCAAAATTCATTTTCTGAGGCACTGCACTGTGTAAGTAGACATTAACCAGAAAGAGTCATATGTGAAGACATAAGGTCTCTTACTGTAATGGACTTATTCCTTTGCAGTTAGCAAGAGAAGAAAACCTTAGGCAAGGTAAAGAAAACAATATTTTTGATGTATCATAGTTGTTTAAATAAGTATAACTCAGAGAAGTTAAAGTTCAGAACTGACCAACTATTGCTATGTATTTTTCCCTATCTTTTTGAAGAGCTCTTTCTATTTCCATGAAGTGGTGAGCCATGCAAGTTCGTTTTGAGGTACACAACCAGGGCAGACTATTTGAACTGCTAGCTAACACAGTACTTGTTTGACTACAAAAGAAGGAATATAGGACCTTGGTTTTGCAAGAAAGACATGTTCCTGTAGACGTTCTCTGTAGGAGGACAATGCAAGTAAATAACGGACTTAATTCTCTGGAGGGCTAGGAAGCAACCTAAAAACCTCTTGCTTTCCTTTCCGGTAAAATTTCTTCATGTTCAAAATAATTTTTGTTGAAGGCAATATTTAATTCCACTTGAAATAACAACTTTAATATTATTGTAGGGAACAATGTAAAAAATTTGTTTGTGTTTTTTTTTTTTTTTAATCATTCAGTAAAAAAGATACACATCTGTACATAGTTTTGATTCACCTGAATAAGCCCTTTTTTTTGGCAAAATGTCTCCCTCATCACAGTGAAGAAGACTGCACTCTTTCTCCTTTCCTGCTAAGAAAGGTGAGATCTCAAAAGCCCAAGCTGGAAATGCCTGAATAATGAAAAACTGTAGTTGGCTTTGCTTGCCATAAGACCAGGTTCATAACTTCAGGGGAAAAAACAAAAACAAAACAAAACAAACAAACAAAAAAATCAATTTTACTGGGTAGTGTTACCTTTTCTGTCACAGTGTGTTTCTTTACAGAAGGTAAGGGTCACCTTGCCTATGAACATCAGTGCTCTTCCTCCTGTAACTGTTAGTCTAATAAATACACAAATCAACAGGGACAAGATGAATGATAGATAGGAGTTAATGAATCGGGTTTCAGTAATGACTTCTCCTGTAATTACAACTCCTTCTCTGCCTTGAGTGCAAAGAGAAAAACAGCAATCAGCATCTT
Organism: Chauna torquata; assembly: GCA_013399475.1. Lineage (NCBI taxonomy): Eukaryota > Metazoa > Chordata > Aves > Anseriformes > Anhimidae > Chauna > Chauna torquata. The sequence goes on along the minus strand of VXAL01005640.1, from coordinate 13,676 downwards.
CGTTTCTCTCCTGGATGGTCAGACACCTTCTCCGTGGGTAGGCAAGGCAGTTCATCCCGTCAGACATGGTCCAGACCTGTTTTCAGAAAAAGGACAGGAAGAATTACTGCTTCAGCAAAAAGTCATTACAGCAGGCCTTTAGAAAACAAGTGTCATGAACTTACAGATTCCTTTCTTGGTGAGGATATCGAACTGGTATAATGAAAGAATCAGAACATATGTTTGCTGAGTGAGGTGGAGAAGTACCACACATTAGCTAAACACATCTGGAATCCAGACTTCATATAGTGAAATCAGGTCATAGAGAATACTATATTGTTCCTTAAAATAAATTTTATGTACATATATTTTATATAGTTTTGGCTTGCAGTGCTCAAAGCCCATAACCAGTGCCAGGATTTAAAGTAAGAAAGAGAACCTTTAGATTAAAGTAACTTTATCTGGAAATAGAATAATTCTTTTAAATCAGAATTGCTTTGCTTACAAGAGGCCTCAGTTTTGGTTGATACACACAGTTCACCCCCCCACACATGGCAACCTCCAGAGATACACCACATAAAAACCAAAATTATAATAGCAGTTGTATGGAATTCTAAAGTGCAAATTTTGTAATAAAAATAATTATAAAATCATTATCTGGACCTCTCTGATATACACTTGACCAATACATTTACAAGATAGTATAAATTTTCCTTAAAATAAGAACATTATTCTAAATTTATCTCAGACCTATGCTCCAATAGTGGATTAACGTGCAATACTTACACAATGAAATATAACTATCTGACAGCAAAACTGTACAGTCCTCAGTCTGGTGATGAACACTTAAACATACACAAAATCTCACTCATCTTAGCTGGATTGCTCCTGTGAATGAAGCAGTTACCTTCACAGGACTGCACCTTCTGTTATTCAAATGGCACAACATGATTAGTCACAGGACAATGCATTGAACATACAGAGATTCGTCCTCCTCTCCACTTCATATATGTAGAGGGCTCTGGAGTCAAAATCCATATATATATATATATTTTCTGATTCATAAAGCCCTGTGATATATCATGACTAACTACTCTTATGCTTTCAACTCCAAGTATGTACTTCTGCTAAGTCCACATAGCACACAGGGATTTAGAGATAAAAGTATTATCCTACATTTATTTTTCCTCCTGAACATCAATGACTCTGTAGATATCAAGCTTACCTTACTGTAGCTTCTGACGGCACAACAGCCCCTTCCCTTTGCTTTAAAAGGGAGATAATTGCAAGAGGATAAAAGGAATAAGCAAAGAAACCCTCAGATCTGGGACTGCATGAAGGCTGGTCAGGTTGTCCATTGCTGCCATCTACAGTACACACAACCTACTTTTAATGAGAAATATTCTTGGTTTTCAAGCTGGTTTAACTCAGGGCAGGTCTTCTGCTTTAACTGCACTGATATAATCAAAGTTGTACACTTCCCTCTCTACCATGAAGACCAGGTCTTTATTAGAGACAGAATCCATCTCCCTTAATTTTAGCTTCCTCAAACTCAGGCATCTAATCAAACATATCTGGCCGGGGACCTGCAATACTGAGAGAAGACCTTCAGTGAGCACTTCATTCCAGCCTTAAATAGGTGTCCAAGATAGGATGAGTCCTCCCTTTGGAGATGCCTATCTCTTTCTCATTAGATTCTAAATGGTCAGGTCCAGATTAGATACCTACATTGGCAAAACATGCTTTTCTTGACCTAGTTTTATCTGGCTCTCCCTACCCAGGTGACAGGAGATACTTTGGCCAAAGAGCAGCTTGGCAGGTATAGCTTAACCTTCGGGAGTTTTTTCCAACACAGTTAAAGAAGTCACAATCTCATCACGTTTCAGACCAGCATTATTATGCCAGCAACAGCAGTTTTGATCAGAAACAGTCTTGATCAAGATGAAAGGCAGACAAGCTTGGGCTGCAGTATTTAGGACAAATCTGAGTTCACATTTTGATTCTTTCACTATCAGGTAGAGAGGCTGGAGGACGCAAGCATCTAACTTACACATAAAAGTACCCTGTTATAAGTTTCACCAAAGTGAAATGTATCAATTAGATAAAGTACGCAAGTGTGATGTGTGTGTATGTATGCATATGGAAGAAACACAGTCAAGGAAATGCTGTCTGTATTGAAAAAGGGACCAATTTCATCAGGGCCAAGTGTACGGTGCATGCTGTATTCTTAGCATATTGCTTCTATTTCTCAATTACTACTCTATACATTATCTTGCTGGCATTTGAATAATGAGTGCTAACTGACTAGTACAACTTGATCTACTTATATCAAAAGGAACCAGATGACACCTACAAAGTGACTACACTACAAGTGACTCTAAAAGTAAAGATGTTGAGAAGATAAAAATGCTTTGTTGCCTGGTGCAGCACTGGATTGCACTAAGTTGTATCACTGCATCTTATCAGAATATAGTCATGTCAGCATCTGTTTGTTAATCTCCTCTGAAAAAGCCAGGTCAAAAATTCAGTTTTGAGTGCAAATTGTTTATAAAGCCTGTATCCATGTTTCTGGTTCTCCTGACACCTGGCAGGTGATCAATGACAAACCTCAAGCATTGGATAATTAATTAGAATGTATGATTTTGGTCTCTAGTTCAAGATATCATCTGGAGTGAAGTAGACCCAGAGAACTAGTGAACACCTGTGAGTCAAAACTACTATGGCTTTATCCAGCTTTCCTATTACCAGCTTCCAGTTTTGTAAAAGCTTCTAAAAAACACGATGATACTTATCTAGCTGCAATAAATCCAAAAGACATAAGCGTAAAAAATGCATGTATAATACATAAGCAAAGCAAAACTTTAACAAAGGAGGAGAGAAGAGATGGAAGTAGAGGAAAAGAAGGAAAGAATTAGTATTCTAGATCACACAACCATATTTTATGTTTTCACCATCTCGCAAAGATTAGTTTGGACCTAGCAAGCTGCCACTTCACATTTATATAGGTGAAAAATAATAGTATTTTAAAGCTTGTTAGCTTGTTTTGGCTTCTATCGGTCAGGGTTTTGTTTGTTTGCTTGTTTGTTTTTGTTTGTTTTGTTTTGTTTGCTTTGTGTTGTTTTTGTTTTTATTTTTTTTTAACAATAGGAAAAATGAGAAATGTGGTGATTATGTAAATATTCTAGATCATGGTAGCTAAGTGATAGTCCTTTCATCCTTGATTTTGTTCAAGAGGTCACTATATGGGGAAATCTTTTTCTGCATTTTAAGCTATTGGATTGCTTGCCACTGGATGCTCATAATGTATGTGGGTTCAAAAAGAACTTGGACCAATCCATGAAATGATATCTATCAAAGACCTGTTAGACACAAAGACAACTCTTCTGTTTCATGTAGTCCTCCATTCATAAATTGCAAGGCACAAGGAGAATACGTCTGACCTTTTATATTCTTCCCTGGCCACCTGCTGCCGCCACTATTAAAGCCAAAATAAGCCACTGGTCTTGGTCAGCCTTGATCTAGTGGACTGAACTGTTACAACCACATTTACAGAGCAGCTGGAGAAACTGCTGAGGTATGTGTTTACCAAGTGACTAATGTGTTCACTACTAATATCAAAACCAACTGTATGACCTCTGTGTTCAGGAGAACAGCAAGTCATCCTGCTCAGCTAACATTTAAACCCAAAAATACTCAGAAAGCCATAGAGAATTTGGAAAATGCTTCAAAAAGTCACCCTGTTCATCTTCACTGTGTTGTGTGGAAACTTTATTAAACCTGGAGTTCCAGTGATAGTACAAAGATGGGATTTATCCACTTACATCATTTCAGTAGCTTCTTGAACCACAGGGTGTTCTTCATAGAATAAAATATTTTATTTAAAATATATTTCATGGGAAAGCTTTATCCCTAATCCCTTTTAGACATTTAATAAAAAGAAATAGTGATGCATATACCATGGGCTGTTCCAACATCTGGCAACAATAGAAAGATGTGGATACAAGCAAAATTTTGCCCATTTTCAACAAGCTGAGGAGAATTTCGAGTAGCATATATTCATTATATTGTGAATGTAGTCAGCTTTGATGCATTGTAAAGCTGTCCTACTTGCCTGAGGAGTTTGTGAAGTATGAGGTATTCAGAGTTATATAAAAACTGTAAATTATTGGCATCTTTACTTTTCTCAATTTATTTCTTTATGAAAACCAATAAAGAATAAAATATCAGAATACCTGTCCCATATGTAGCATATATTTTGGATTCCTTTAGGTAGCAGACTGTGTATGTTAAAAGGAAGGGCTCCTCTGTGCCTGGTGAAGAGTTAGTCCTGGTAACTTGAAATTAAGAGGCTTCAGGATAACCTGCTTGGGGGATTTATGATGTTCATATCCTGCCATATTCCTAAGACACAGACTTTTACTAAATGAGATGAGGAACCACCTTCCCAGCAGTGGAAACTGAGGCACTGTTGGGCTTTGCAGGAGCACATGATGCACTGGGGATCTCCTGGACGCAGAGGTGCCAGGCCACTGCACTGGAGAGTGACAGGTTGCTTCCTTCCCACCTCTACAGCCACACGTTAGTCTTAATGACACAGGAAGGTCTGAGGCAGAAGCAGTACACTTCAGAAGATTAAGTTAGCAAAAACATGGTGATTATCAAGCCTGATTGTTTTGATAACCCAGTATATCCTGTGATCTCTTTAAATGCTGCTTTTCTAGAGCACCTCAGCCCTCAACCCAAACCACTGCTGATGGGGTGGTGTTTTGAAACAACTGGGAGCTCTTTCTTCTCACTAAAAATTAAAAACATCTCTTTTTTTGGTTGTTTATATATACACTTTTTTTTTTAATGTGAATAGATTTTAAACACTAGATGTCAGTCAGTCACCTCACAAAAGCAAATTCTCAAGCTGTAGCACTTTTATCTTTGGCAACAAACACTTTTAAAGAGAGCATTAACAATAAAGTAGACATTAAATATTAACTGCAGTAATGACAAAGCCAGTTGCAACAATTATCCCACAGGGCTGTTTAGCAGCCACAGATATCTCAGAGACAGGGAATGCGGAGAAAACTTTTTTGTAGAAAGACTCATGCATACAGAGTGGTGAGTATTCACACTGTCTCTGTGAAACCCTTGTTAATCTGTTGTCTAAAGCTACAGATGACTAGTAAATTCTTCTGGTAAACCACCCACGCTACACCAGCTTCTGGAGCGTTTGCAGAAATTTATGTTTCAAAAGAAAGGACACCCATCGGCTAGGTTGAAAAACTGGAGCTCAAGAAGCACTCTTCTATTCTGCATTTCCTGCTAGCTAAGTTAGGACACTGGCAAAGGGTCACACAATTGCATTTCAAGAAGTTACGGGTCCCTCTTGTTCTGACCTTTGGAGGTTGCTCCCCACAGAGCTGTGCTGGCATACAGTGACTTACGCCTGCAGCCAAGCTACATCAACTACGGTTTTGACAACTGAGAGCTGTTTAAGCAAAATGCTTGCATTGACAATACAGTTTAAATTTGCTCATTTGCCAGATCTCCAGCGGAGAGGCAGTGCAATTGCCTGGTGGTGAACCACTGCAGCAAGCGTCACTCGACTTCATAAGTTAAGCCTCTCAGGCAGCTCAGCACTGAGGGTCTTCAGTTTTGTGGATCTGGTTTTTAGTGCTCTGGTACTACAAGAGATGCAAAAGATACTTGAGCTGTCTCCATGGAACAATGATATAAAAGAGGAGCTGTTTGCTTAAACACTGCTGAGTGACTACAGATGTACTGCCTCAGGACCCAAACTACTATGTCCTCACTGAGCTCCCAGCATGGATATGTGGTGTGGGATCCTGCTGCATCTCTGCTACGTGACTTGGGCACCCAGCTTTCCGTTCAGGTTGTCATGGACCTGACTCAAATGCTCACAGCTTCACTGGATGACATGGAACATGTTTCCTCTGGGGCATCTAACCAGTGTCTTAAATTTGGCTTTACAGATGCCGAGTTTTTTGTTATTCTCTTCAGCTACATTTTGATTCAGAAATCTCAATGAACCTCAAAAATCCATTATATATTCTTCAAACACATTCAGACTGCCTTTCTTTTCTGGAATCATATATATGTGTCTATTCGAACACAACTACTTGTAAGACAATGACACTGTGTATCTTGAATGGAAACCTACTCCAGAGTGCATGAAGAAATGTATTGTACAATTCTGATCTCTACACTTTTCTACATATATTTAAACTATATGTTCAAATTATGTATTTAAAATTACTACATCTCAGTTGTGAGACTCTGCGGAGAAATGTCTTTTATCACATACTGACTGCACAATAGACATTTTTTTCAGCTGGTGTATGAGGACCCAGAGTCCTGGACTTATGATGTTTTTGACTATGTGATCCTAAGGTACCACAGGTTGGGTTGGTGCAGCTCTCTCCACGTGTCAGTCCACAGGATGAAGGACCTCCTAGGACATGTCATCAGAGGAGGCAAGTAACAGCTTTCAGGCTAAATAACAGAGCTGATTTTTTCACTGCTCTGTACTTTATAAGGCAGAATACAGCCATGTGCAGAGCTACCCTGTGAGAGCAGTTGCATTTCCAACCACCCTGCACTCATCTTGCCTGAGCGTAGGTCACTGCAGAAGGCGAGGGGACTGGAAAGCCAGTCCCTTTGATCTCCAGATGATCACTGCATTTGGATCTTTTTTATATTATTTACTTTGTTTGATCTCACATCAGGGCTTTAGTACTTTTTTTCCTGATGATGGGAAGAAACAGCAGTGAATTAGTTCCTCATCTTTGTACCTGTCTTCATGCTGTGATCACTTTGCCATCCTTTCTTGTTCCCTTTACTTCAGGGTAGTTTTGCATCTGCACATCATCAAGATGACCATGACAGCCCCTCAAACCAGTAAAAGCTAGGCATATTTGTATGGGAAGCCTTCTACTGAGACAAAGGCTGCCTTGTGTGGAGCAATATGGAAACACCTGTGCCCAAATTCAGCCCACTTAAGTGAGGTGCTGTTGTTAGAAAACCAGAACTCCTCTACAGCCCATGGAGAAGGACAGACACCACCAAAGGCTCATTCATTGTACTTGAAGGCATCTATTTCCTTCTACTTTTCTCCTTTGACTGTAGATGGATCACAGTTTGAACACAAGAGCTCTAGCTCAGCACATGAAGTTAGTTGAAATGAGGTAAGGGAAAGACATCAGCAATATCAAAGATGGAAATCATAGTTAAAAGCTGGAAAATGGAAAGATGGGGAAAGTAGTGTGGTGGTGAATGAGAAAATAGCTCTCAGGTGTCAAGTTTTCTCAGACTTGTCATCGGAAGGTACCCCATCTTGGACATATATATCTGATATTTTGAAACTTCTGTCATTTTTATAATTCTTCTTTCGAGAAGATGCAAGACTGATAAACATTATCAAAAATGTCCTTTTGATCTCTTGAAATATCCATTTATGACTCCATCTAAATCTGTCTCAGAAAAGTGGGAATAATTTTGGTTTCATCTGTTTGAAACCTAAGACTGACCTGGTGTCATGACTATTGTCTTTGCCTCTCTCAGGAATGGAGCTCAGAACATGATACTAAGCTGATTTGATTTCTGAGATATAGCCAGAAGCAAAAAATTGTATCCTTCCAAATTATCACGTGGGTCTTTTGTTCCACTCTGAAGTTAAATTTGGTGTTTGACTGCTAAAGTAAAACAAATGAGCACAGTTACAAAAGAATTATACGTCATTCCCCTATGGGGATCTTTTGATGGCTCTGAAGGTTGAATGAATTGGCCTGACACAGACTCTGCCCTCTCCCTTGATGACTACTTTAATGTTTGTGAACACTGAAAATTTAACAGTCTTTTACTTTCAGTCAAACTCTGGCTGAAGCTGTTTAGCAGGGTTAAAAGGAAAAAAAATGTGACTGGTAGACATACCTCCATATACATAGACTGTGATCAGTCAGACCTCATTTTCCTAATAAATCAGGCTCTTGAAGGCACACTAGTATTCTGAACAATGAAATTATCAAAATGCTAATATATTATGCATAGGATCTGACCTTTAATAAGGTTAGATAAATTTATTGAACTCAATTAAATCAATACTTCCCTAGTCTTGCACATATTTAGAAAACTTCAACAAATGAACCAATTGGTGGTGTTCACACTTAATAATAGTTTTGAAAAATAAATTCTATTTTTAGGATCAATAAGGAATAAAAGAGCTCATTGGCTCAAAAAGTTGAAGCTTTTTTTTGCCTCTGCAAAAGATCTTTTCTTAAGTGAAACTGACTGAAAGGTCTGTATGAAAAACACAGCTGTTTTACAATGTATGTAAAAGCATGAAACTATTTGTCAAAGAAACCAAGTGAGATAAACAATGAGCTCTTTGGAAGTACTATGGGTTTATTAAATATCTGATTTCAAAAGCATACAACCCATTATTGTGGTTATACACACACTAAAGATATGTGTGTATAGCTCAGTCATTGAAATATATTTTTTGCACTTGTGGTGAATGCAGGTCAAGCTATCACATAAACTTTATGTAGGCACACCAATCTTGCTCCCGTTGAAATTAATAACAAGGTTCTCACTGAGTATATGGAATTTTTTTATTCCATTGAAACAGTGGGAAAAGTGAAATTATTGCACAAAGCTTAGCTGCTTTGCACAGCAAGGCAAGATTTCAGAGTCCAACATCATCTATAGAAAGAGGGAGAGGTAGGCACCACTGGAGTATCAACTCAGGGTGAAGGCATATTTCCCTTAAAGAGCTAAAGTAATTGTGCAAGCAGGATGTATTTCATAACAAATTTGAGGCTCCTGGAACAAATGTTCTTTCAATAATGTGATCACACAGGAGACAAGACTAAAAAAATTCAGGTTTTTTTAGCTGGCTGGAGTTGGTTGGCTGGGTTTTTTTTTTTTTTTCGTATTTTTGTCAAAGCTAGATGATACTTGATATAAAGCTGCAACTTGATCTGTTGAATCATATCACAAACATCCTGTCAAGACAGACTGATGGTCTATCTAGTTTTTTCCTGTGTAGTGTGTGGGCGTACTTTTTTATCTACTTCTTGATTGATTTTAAGAATGTTTGGAATTAATAGGAAGGTACTAAAAAGCAAACCAGAAAATATGACATTGTAAAAATTCAGGGTGTACCTGTGGCTCAAAAACTGCATGCAGTTCTGGTTGTCTCATCTAAAAAGAATATAATAAATCTAAAATGAGAAAGACAGCAGTGGAAGGTGTGAAATAGCTTGCATCTGAGAAGGAACTAGGTGGACTAGGATCCTTTAGCCTGGAACAGAGATAGCTAAGGGGAAGGATGATAGTAGGCTATAAATTTAACAAATCAGATACACCTCTTCTGATAACATACATTGCTAAGCTGTAAAAATCTCTGCCAAGGAGTATTGTGGATGCTGAAGGTCAGTATGGCTGCAAAAGGTGATTTAAAAAAAAAAACAAACATACAATAACCATTGATTCATCAAGAACTATTAAGCACACTTCTGTAGCTCAGGAAGCCCCTGAGCTACAGATAGTCAGACAAGGGGAGGTTGCCCACTGTTCTTGTCCCCTTCTTACATCCCTCCCTTGGCTTCTCATGGGACACCAGCTGGAGGTGTGGTTGTATCAATGCTGGACACTCCCCCACCTGCCCTGAGACATCATCCTTGCCATGGTGTCCTCCAGGATGGATTCCTGAGTGCTGAGGGGCTGCCTTGTCTTTGTGGGGAGGAGCAGGCTTTGCGAAGACCATGCCATGCCCTCCCTCCCACCTCGGAAGGGAATACTGAGGAGGTTTAGAGCTGATCTCCTGTATCTTGTTTCTTGTGCAACCTTTGGCAATGGGAAGAAAATAGTTAGTCTTGGAAGCATAGATTAGCTGACCACCTTTGATAGGGGTACAAGAAGGTGCAGCCCATCTCTTTTTTCCGGGGACCTGTTCACTAAAAAGCTATAGAAAGTTCCTAAAAATGGTGAACAAGGTCAGAAAATAAGCTTGCACAGTAAAAATGTCCTATTGAACAGGCACCCTGAGACTTTGGGCAGGGGCTCATGACCTTCTGGGAGCCCTTTGTAATGGCCACACTGGCTGGACTGCTACTGCCAGGTTGTAAGTGCAAGCATAGCACTGCTACAGAAGCTCCCATCTCTGCATGAAGACACATGCCACGCAAAAGTGTGTCACATACAACTGGTGGGCATATTTCATATTTTGGCTCACTTTTCCATCCCCTTCCTCCCCCATTGCAAAGAAAAATGCTTGCCCAAGTATGCTGCCTGAACATGGACATGAGGCAGAGAGAACTCATTTTGTTCAAAAAAAAATTTTAAACTTGCTCAGTTTAACTTGCTCTGCTATCTCTGCTTTGCTGCTTGATGAAAGAGATAATGAAATTGGAGGTAAGAGAAAAAGGAAAAAAAGGCTTATCTTGATCTGTGTCTTTTGTTTGTTTGTTTGCTTGTTTTGTTTTTCCCTCGTAAGTACTCTGTGTTAGGTGTCACTAAACTTTGTTTCTCTTGCATAATATGACATCGACTTTAGCAGAAATTGCTAGTCCCTTTCATCATTTGTCCAGTTTGTCATCCCCACTAATCTGAATGTATTCATCTCTAATTTAAGTTTGTATTTCAGGACAGAGCTGGGACAGAGCATGAGCCTGACTGACAGCTAATTTGCTTCCCATGGCGAGAGGGACGACAGGGACAGGCTTCAGCCTGGGCTGGCTCTGCTGGTGCAGGTGCCAGCCTGCAGCTCCTCTTACAGCAATAGGTGGGCCTATATCTCAGTGAAGGAGAGAGGAAAAACTCTTATTTCACATTTTCATGTCTGATAACTGACAGATGGGTAAAAGACTGAAAACTTTCACTTTGCAGGTGTGCACTCGCAGCAATTTACAGCAAGGGAAAATGAGATAAAATCGGGTCATTCTCTTATAGTGTTGTACACGCAAGCAGAAGAGCTGTGAATGAACATACACAAAAGTGTTACAAGGTGCTGAGTATTCAGGCTGACCCTCTCTAAGCTGAGTGACGCTGTCCCAGTTTGGTTCTCTTGTCAACTAAGTGAACCAAGGTTTCTGCTCTGAGAGACATACAGTTAAAATGACAAAAGTGAGTTTGTTTGGGAGTGGGGCAGTGCAAAGGGGGAGCAGTGGAGTTGGGAAGCTAGTGTTTATTGCTTCTTAATCATTTAAAGATATAATTTTCTCACTTTAGAAGTGGTGTTTTTTTTTTTTTTCCTCTCATTGGCAATGCAAATTGATAAAGATGTCACATATCAGCCTTATGTGAGTGCGTGATGCCAGGTGCACTTTTTCTTAGATTCTCCAAGAATAGATTTTGTGACTACTCTGTATCACTGAATCACTTTCTAGTGTAAGGATGTAACTGAAATTGGGCAAGGATTTGGCTCAAACATTATTCTGTTGTAGTTATCCATTGACTGCTGAAGTTCTCTGTACCTGAACGGATTTCAGGGGAAAAAACAAAAAACAAAAAACCAAACCAAAACAAACAAACAAACAAACAACCCCCCCCACACACACACAAAAAAGGAATATAACTAGCTTTGAAATATCAATGCAGCATAAAAACTACTTTGCTTACATTCATATGCACTGGGTCTCTGTCATACCCAAACACCAAGTCAAAGGAGAACATTTTCAGGGAAAGCAGATACAATTTTTCACCATGATTTTCCTTATAAGTACCATATTTTAAACTGAAATAAAGAGAAAAGGACATCTTGAAAAGACGTTTATTTAACAAAAGCAGAGTCCTCCTTTCCAGCCCCAAAGCAATATGATCTTTCCATGAGCCCTGCCAGCCTTTACTTGCCCTTTCCAGATTGTTTTCTAAAGAACACTAAGAAAAAAGGACCCTAAATACATGTTCTTCCCCTTTAGATCTAATTTGATAAAATCTGCCACCCTCCATTCCCCAAATGCCTGCTGGTCATGGCCATCACAAAGTTAATACTGTTACCAGAAATGAGCTTAACTTAACTCAAAACATGTGTTTGCCTGTACAATGGCATTTTAGAAAACATTGCTTATATTTCCCCATCCTCAACTTTTCTATGGTTTGTTTGTCTGAAAACAACATTTGAAATTCGATTACATTTACTGCAGTTCTGAGAAGGGCCCCCGCTTCCTTTTTAAAACAACTCATAGGAGAAAACAAAATGGGGACTGTGAAGAAAAAGACCAAGATGTTGCTGGTACAAGAGACAGTCGCTTCGGCTGGCTTCCCTCCCTTCTTCCTTGGAACAGTTTTTTCCTATTTAAGTGTATTATCTGTGCATGCCTCACAATTAGTCTTGTACTGAAAGGTCCTCTCAGCATTCAGTAATGACTGCAGCTGGATTGTATGGTAGCGAAGGAAGAAGACGTCCTGAATGAAGATTCTCCTCAAAACCAAAATTAACTGCTGAACAATAATTGGCTGCAGAACTGGTGTTGGCAACAGAGTTGTATGTTCCATCACGATGGGACTCTGTTTGAGGATCAGCATCTGCTTAGAAGAGATGGGATGCACCTCACTAAGCAGGGCAAAGACATTTTTGCTGATAGGGTGGCTGAATTCATAAGGAGGGTTTTAACTAGGAAGGAGAAGGGAGAGAGGGTAACCAGCAGCCCCGTGAAGGCATGACACACAGTGCTGCTGAACAAGGGACAGGAGGTGATGTAGTAGGGAGAGGTCACCTCCAGCACCTGCAGATTAGCAAGGAAATGCCTACAAGGCAGCATTATGGAGAAATCCCCCAAACATGTTCTAGGAACACAACATGTTGGGATGACCCTCATAAGTGCCTGTACACTAATGCATGCCATATGGAGAGTAAAAAAAGTGAGTTAGAGACATGCATACTCTTGTACAACTATGATCTTATTGGAATCACCAAGACTTGGTGGGATGGCTCCCATGGCTGGAGTGTTGCAGTGGAGGGATACAGGTTTTTTAGGAAGGACAAGCTGGGCAGACAATGAGGGGGTGTCACCCTCTATGTCAATGACCATCTGGAGTGCATGGAGCTCTGCCTGGAGGTGGATGAGGAGCTAACTGAGAGTTTATGGGGTAGGATTAAAGGGAAGACAGGGCTAGGTGACATTAAATGGGCTTCTGCTACAGGCCACCTGACCAGGAAGAACAAGCAGATGAGGCCCTCTACAGACAGACAGGAGCAGCCTCACATTCATAAGCCCTGGTCCTCATGGGGGACTTCAATCACCCTGATACCCTTCCACCCTGTGGAAGGGCAACACAGCAGGGCATAAACAATCCAAGAGGCTCCTGAAATGCATTGATGATAATTTCCATCTCCAAGTGATAGAGGAGCCAATGAAGAGAGGTGCTGTGCTGGACCTTGTTCTCAGCAAGAAGGAGGGGCTTGTGGGGAATGTGAAGGTCACAGGCAGCCTTGGCTGTAGTGACCATGAAATAGTGGAGTTCAAGATCCTTAGGGCAGTAATGAGGACACGCAGCAATCTCACTACCCTGGACTTCAGGAAAGCAGACTGGTCTTTTCAAGCATCTGCTTGGTAGAGTACCACGGGATAAGGCCCCAGAGGGAGGAGGGGTGCAAGAAAGCTGGCNCAAGAAAGCTGGCTAATATTCAAGGATCACCTCCTCCATGCTCAAGTTAGATGTATCCCAACAAAGAGAAAGTCAGG
>VXAL01005639.1:20945-33613 GCA_013399475.1 Chauna torquata | reverse complement strand
AGAAGAAGAAGAAGAAAGAGGCCTTTATCTTAATTTTAGGAAAAACATTCTATATCATTATTTTGGTGGGTGAAAATAAGCATTTCTCAAATGAAATATTAAGTGTGTGTAACTGCTTTGCTGGTGCATTTCCAATTCTGGATTTCTAACTTTATGTTTAGATAGCTTCATATATAATGGTCATTATAACGATATCATGCCTGTATCATGCCTGAGAGAAGGGAGAAATCACACTGCTCTTTTTAGATTATTATTTTTTTTAATATAAAACCTCATGTAATTAAAGTATGGTGTTCCAGAGGAATTTGTTAATAATCTTACTAGTTGCACTCTAAAATATTTGTTTGATTTTAGCTCTGTCACAGTAGACTCTCCTACTACAAATAGAAGCAAGGGTTCCAAAAGAAAAATGAAAAAAAAAAGCCAAGCAGCTGTAATCAAAGGAAATGTTTGCTTCTAAATTCACTCCAAGATCTTTTGTCAGGTTCAAAGATTGAGATTACACTGCAGATAAATACATCTGTGAAGAACATTGATTTTTATACCAAGAATTTGAGATAAATAAAAGCAATGAGGAAACTACACCTAACTGGAGGAGCAATTCCTTTATGTAATTTCCAGAAATAGTATATGGATTATACCAGTGATTAGTCTGCAAAAGGCAAGACAGCCATCAGTATTTGGGCTTATTTTTTTCTTTGAAATTGTTAAAGGTTTTCACCATAAGTACATAGCCATGAAGCTCCGTTGACATCTTGCAAAAACCTTTTAACTCTTCCCCAGCTTGGCTACAAGTAGGTGTGTTGGGTTTACTTAGTAAAGGTTTGGTAGAGCCCAGAAGCTACCTCATGTTAGATAAGAGCCAGCTCCAGACACCTTCGAAAGGGACCCACAGCTGGCCAGTGCTGAGCCAGTGAGCGAAGCTGGTTGTGCCTCTGTGACAGCAGATTGAAGAAAGGGAAAAAAAATGCTGTGCAACAGCAGCTGGGAGAGAGAGGAGTGAGGAACAGCCCTGCAGCCATCAAGGTCAGTGAAGAAGGAGGGCAGGAGGTGCTCCAGGTGCCAGAGCAGAAGTTTCCCTGCGACCCGTGGTGAGGACCATGGTGGAGCAGGCTGTCCCCCTGCAGCCCATGGGGTACTGTGTCAGAGCAAATATCTGCACTGCAGATCATGGAGGAGCCCACGGTGGAGCAGGTGGATGTGGCCTGAAGGAGGCTGCAACCTATGGAGAGCCCCTGCAGACTCTGGGTGGGACCTGTAGCCCGTGGAGAGGAGCCCACGCAGGAGCAGGTGATCCGGTGGGAGCTGCCACCTGTGTGGGACTCATGTTGGAACAGTTTGCTCCTGAAGGATGGACCCCGTGGTACGGACCCATATTGGAGCGGTTCTGGAAGCCTGTGGGAAGTCCACACAGGATCTGTTTGGAAGGACAGCATCCCGTGGGAGGGAACCCACTCTGGAGCAGGGGCAGAGAGTGACCATGAAGGAGCGGTGGAGAAGAAGTGATATGGACTGACCACAGCCCCCATTCCCCGTTCCCCTGTGCTGCATGGGGGGAGGAGGTAGCAGAGGGTGGATGGCAGGAAGATGTTTTTAGTTTGCTTTTAGTTTCTCACTGCTCTAGTCTTCTAGTTATAGTAATAAATTATATTAATCTCCCTATGTTGAGTCTGTTTTGCTCATGACAGTAATTAGTGAGTAACCTTCTTGTCCTTATCTCAACCTCTGAGCCCTTTTCCATTGCATTTTTCTCCCCGTTCCTTTGAGGAGGGGGAGTGAGAGAGCGGTTGTGGTGGAGTTTGGCCATTCAGCAGGGTAAAACTACCACAGTAGGAAAACCAACACCAAAACGAAACCAAACCAAAAAGTCTTTTCAGAGATGAGACATAAATAAATCAGATATCACACTTGTATTGAAATGTGAAAAGAAACCTAGTGAAAAATGAAATCTTTTGTAGCATTTAATGATACATTTTCAGACCGAAATGTAACTCAGTTCATCTGAATGTGTTTCAAAAGTTAAATAAGAAGTCCAGATAATGCACTGAGGGGCATAGAGAGAAATCAAGGAAGTTTACTTTCAAATGCATGAATTCTTATGCTTGCAGAGGATGCAAAAGAGGCTGTCCTCCTTTTTTCTGTTGTTGTCTTTTGTGTGTGTGTATGACTCTTTACAGAATTTCCAAATATGACTAAAATTCATAATTACTAAGATTTTTTCTTTTCAGTTCTGTGGATAAAAAGTATTATAAGGTAGAAGTCAAGAAAAATGATTTGAAGGAATGCACGGTATAATAAGAACAGCAATGGAGTGTGCTACAGAACATTAATAATATTAGAACATTTCCCTTACATTGCACCACCAGGGAAAGAGCAATAACTTTTTAATTTTAAAAGAAACAGAGAGACTGACTCACAGCTGGTTCATTACAACACCAGGTTGCTTTTTTTTTTCTTCTTCTTTTTCTGAAATATACAACATAGACACATAGAAAAGAATATTCTTTCCTTATGAAGCAGAAAAATCTTTCATCCCTTATTTCAACAGTACAAAAAATATGAAGAGCTTTTAGAAAGAATGTAGGGATGTAACTTTTAGAAAGAATGTTTCCCTGATGTAGGGAAATTCTTGCTGGTACAACTCCCTTAAAGGAAATTCTGTATCTTGTATCAGCGCAGCCTCTGCAGTAAGAGGGCAAGGAGGAGATGAGAGGATGTTATTGAAGCGTAGTATACTATTTTCATCAGACCTTTAGCTAGCAAAGAAGCTGACTAAAATCTGTGAACTCAGAGTTATGTCCCCCTTTTCTTTAAAATAATTATGTTCATACAATATAGCGTGCTTACATCTCTTTTAGATTCTGAATAACAAATAGTACTCTCTCTAAGCTACATGTTGAACAGTAAAACTGGAACTTTCAGTGCAAATTTCAGTGTTGATTCAAAACATATTGTTATCCTTCTAGTGGTCCCTATTTATTGATATCATTGTTACATGGAAGTTTCTCAGAGAAAGACTAGTCAGACTACTCTATACCAGGAGCAAATAACTAGGGGAGGGCTAGAGCATTTGGGAATGAAGGAGTGAAATAAAGTCTGGGAAAAGGGAGGGGCTGGGTTGAAGGTGTTGTTTTAATTTTTCTTTTTGTTTCCAAACAAAACCCAAATCTATTCCAATGTGAAATAAATTACTTTAATGTTCCCCAAGTCATCTATTTTGCTCATGACAATAAGTTGTCATGAACTTGTCTTTATCTCAAGCCATTTTTGCATCCTATTTTCTCTGCTTGTCCTACTGAGGAGGGGGAGTGACAAAGTGGCTGAGTGGGCAGCTGGCAGCTGGTCAAGGTCAGAAGAAGTGACTCATATTAATCAATGGCAGAGGAGAGAAGATAAAGATATTAAAAATCAGAAGTATCAGAAAGATAATATTTTGGGGGGAATAGGGGTAGGATAGAGGTAATGGCAAGAATACTTATAAAAGAACAGTTTATCATGCAAGACAGAAGGAAAAACATGTGTATACATATATGAACATACATGTTCATATTTATATACACACACCTTTGTTTTTAGAAATCTGTTTTCAATGACATAATCCAGACTTAAAATTTTTTAAACAAATACACTTCACATAAAAATACACAGTTCCAACAACTTCTAATAGCTAACTTCAAGATTTCTTTTCTCAGAATATTTGAAATAGACTATCTCAGTTAACAATGCAAAAGTTGATAAAACCTCATAGAAAGCGGTTTAGTGATGTGACTGGTATTTCTTTGAAGTCTATCACATGTTATATATATGTTTATTAATAGCACTACTAATTTAGTCTAAGATGTTTTGTTCATAAAAATCAACAATACCCTAGTGACCATATTGCTTTTGGAACACTGAGCTCTTCTGTTTTAGAGCAGATAAGTGTTCAATACCTTTAGTGCTGTGCTCACATTTTTCACATCTGAGTTTTCCTCAAGCATTCATATATAGTTAGACAGACTAGCTCTGGAGATTTGTACAGATGAAAATTAAACCACAGAAAACTGCAGGCAGAGTAAAGAGTCAGATATCTCAAAATTTCATTGGACATGTAAACAGTACTCACAAAAAAACATTGCAACAGCAACAACATCAAAACACACACATATGAACCCAAAAGCATGGAAAATAACTCTGAAAGGGACTATCTACTTTGAATGTGGTTTTCCTGCATTTTCATGCTAGAAGAAATCCAGCTTTTTTAAACAGCCTCTTTTAAATGTTTTTCCTTCTTTACCCTGAATCACCAGTATCATAAATCCTTTATTGTAGGAAAATTAACAGAACATTGACTGGTCATCTTCTCTTTAGATATAGTGCATATTTTGTTACTGAACTTAAGTCCTTATGATTTGTTTGGAAGTTCACAGGCATTTTATGACATTAAAAATCATCAAAGCAAATCAAAGATTTTGATATACTTTTTATTAAATCCTTTCTAGTTTCTCATTCACGATTTTAGTAATATGATGTTTTGCCAAAATAGGAAATGTAACAAAAATAATGAATGATAGGAATTAAAATGTAAATGGTTCATTGAAACCTTTTGGTACAAAAGATACTCTTTAAGCTTAGACTGTCTTTACAATTATCTTTTACTTTCATTACATAATGAATGTACTCTGAAGGCAAACTGTGTTAATAGTCCCACTGAACGGTACGGGTGAAAGTAAAAGTTCCTCTCATGTAAAACAAAGCAAAATAACTGTTAATTAGAAATTGTAAACATAGCAGAAAACAGAGAAATAAGTGCACAAAGGGTGTTAAACAATGTATTGAAAGTTGACATATGCTTACACTAAAAAGAAATCTTATTAACCACATAGCCTTTCTCTAGACCATATTCATAAACATGGACTGTTATGAACCATTTCTTTAGAGGCAGGAAAAGGAGGCCTAGAGCTTTTTGAGCAAAGATACAATTAGATTGATACTTCATTATTCTTGAACGTGTTATGTTTCCCGTTAGACAGAGATCAAAGAAAAAATACTAAAGGAGATCTGTAGGATGCAACATTGATTACAGACTCAGCAGTACAATCACTGTTTGGTGCAATCTCAGCATGAATGGAGTCCTCAGAGAGCATGTTGCTATCCAATAGCACTACAGTCAGGGAAAAATCAAACTACCTTTAGAAAGTAAATTGGTTTGGGTTGCATTACACAGGAAAGGATTATATCTCAGATTGTCATTCTTCCTAGGACCCAAAAGTAGGTTTCTAAAAACATTTCATTATCATTTTCATCTGAAGATAAAGCCCAAAACACAGAACTGTTCTGTTGCTCTAGTAGAGCAAGAAGAAACCACACATTTCTTCTTTCGTGTTATTGTGATCTATAACAAAAGTTTCAGTCAATAGTTCTTCCTTTAGTATAAAACTCAAAATATCTTTATTTTTTTATTTCTTTTTTTTTAATGAATCTCTCTCTCTCTCTTTTTTTTTTTTCTTTTTATGTAGTTATTTTTTCCTATTTTCCATCAACCTAATTCTCCATCAACCAATGGAGTTTCATATCTGGAAAAATTACTTAGACATGAATTATTTGTTCCAAATATTTGTTCAGCACAGAAGTGACTGACATTGTAAGATATTAGTGTAAATTATTTGTTTTTATGAATTAGGAAACGTCCATCGAATCAAATTCTAGAGCAACTGTTAACATCAGACATGTATTTTTTCATTTAAAGCAATCATATGCAAAATTTCTCCAGGAATGACTTCTCAGTAGCAGTTCCTATAGTTTAAGGAATAGATGTCCAAAGCTGACAGATGAATCTCATAGCAATGAACCTCTTAGAAAACTCAGATTTGCAAGTTACAGACATTTAGAAAAGAGAAGGAAGAAGAATCTTATTTGAGACGTTTTTGTTTTGTTTTGTGTTTTGTTTTGTACAAAAGGTTTGCAGTTGAATATTGTAGTGCACTTTTCACTGGATTATGGCACAAGTTCTGTGTTTAATTCCCCAGGTCATTAAATATAATTCTCAAAGTGTTTTATGAAATTAATTGTGCTGATTTTTGTACATCTTCCTTGTTTTGGAATAAGCTATTTCAAAATCTGTTATAGCACTATGCGCTTTGTTTCTGAACTCAATGCTGACTCTATAACTGCAGTTTTGAGAGGAATAAGGGAGAATGAAAGAGAAATGAAAGCTGCCATGGTCAGATCTTCTCATAGTGGAGACTCTTCAATATCTACCCTATTCATAGCAGGTCACAGGAAATGCATATTCCAGTTTTACTACCTTAGCAAGAGAGAAAATGAATGGCATATAGTGAATATAACATGAATAAAATGCAGCATCTATTTGCCACCCCTTAGCTGGAATGTATAAAATGTATGCACTCAAAGAACAATGTCATTATTAGAAGTTGAAAAATGAATTGAAAAATTCCATTGAATAGACAGAGTATTTTATTTCCAAAGTGAACCCGTTATTTTTAAAATAACATTTGACCTTAATAAACAGTTTACCTTTTGGTTGAATACAATATCACTTACAAGAGCACTTGAGTATACTTTCCAGTGTCAGGTGTACTCCATTGACTTAGCAGATTAAGCTCTTTTGACAAACAAACCCTAGTATATCATTGTTATATTGCTCATAATTGCAGTTGCCTCTATTCAATAATGAAACAATGTAGTTTACAGAATATTTTATCTTATATTGATATTAGTTTAATATATTGCTTGACAAGACATTTTTAATTATCTTACTGTATCCTGTTCCTCAGGAGAGAAAGATGCCAATATTACAGAATTACTGGTGAAAGAGAACAATCTGTTTCAATGCCTGTCAGTCAATCTTTCCTCACCTACATACCTGGAGAGTTAGCCCACCGACAAGGCAGACATTCAACCAGACAAAAGCTCAACTTTCCAGCTTATGAGAGAGCAGAGACACTTTTGAGGCACATAAGGACTAGAGAGCTTTCTCTTACTCAGCAAGATAGCTGAGTGACTAACAAAGATAAGGTCAGATAGCTAGTCATCCCAAACAGCAGTACAACTTAAGGAACTCTTTGGACTGCTCAGAAAAGCCAGCTGGGCAGGTGGCAACTCGAGGAGCTGGCCAGGTTTCACACCAGCCAAACAAGGACAGCTGGATAGTAGGCAAGCTGAGAAGCCAAGCAGCCTGCTGGTTTCTAGCCAGACGGCTGCCTGGGGTCCAATTGGCAAGATAGCTGGTGAGCAGGCTGGCAGCAAATCAGATAAGCTAGCAGCTGGCTGCTTCGTCAGCCTATGAGCCTTTCTGATTTTCATCAGTATTTTTGACACAATCTTCATGTTCTCAAACAATGATTCAGTTCTATTTATTTTGGTATTTTTTTTATTTTTTTTTTTTAGATAAAACCTGTTAAACCAAAACCAAAACCAAAAAAACTCTCACCAGCTCTAGCGTGTAGCACATACAGCAAACATGTTGTGAACAATATTTTTTGTACCTCCACATAATCACATATAAGTAGTTTATTGACAGCTTCCATGAATTCTTATTTTTATGAGGTCTCCAGGTATCAAGGAAAGGCAAATTTCTCATCTGTCAGAAAATGCCTGGTTTAGCCTTATTCTTCCTTAGTAGTTCATCTTTTCAAAAATAGTTACTACGTTCTGTCTGCTTTTAGTCTTTCTGACTTCTTTAGTGCTCACGTATCATTTGAAAATCCATGTTTACTTCTTTTTCTTCAGTGAAAATATTACCAAATTCAGGATCTACCACATATTCCTCTAGTACCTTAGGATGTACTTTCACCAACTTTTTATTTTCATATATTACTTCTTTAACTGAGTCATCAAGATACTTCACATAGACATTTTATAATTCATATCTGTTCCACTGAGATTTAAATTTGTAAATATGATTTTAGGATACATAGTAGCAAACATCTTAATGTACTTTTCAGTTATTATTCTGAAATTTTATAAAAACTAATACAGTTAAAGTCATGTTTTACTATATTAATAATGTCAGTTTGACTACAGTCAAACCTACATTTTGTAGTCAAAGAAATTTTTTGTTGTCACGTAAACTACTGAGAAGTGAAAAATAGCTAGATTTAAAGGATGCTTTTTCAATACCAGCATTATTACTTCTTTCTGTAAAGATTAGTGTTTCAATGGTAGGAAGTCTTTACACATTTAAAAAGTAGTTTTTTTTTCCTGGATTTTCCCTTTTTATCATATCATGCTTGGATGTAATTCTATGATTGTGTATTAGTAGTGGATCATATTCACATTATAGGTAACTTAATAGTGACTTAGAATACACAACAATGAGAAAACAAACTGTGTATGCCCAATTATCCCATATATTTTTTCTTACTTCTTCCAATAAATAATGCAAATAGGAAAATTGTATTAGTAAATATTGCATTTAGTGTTTTTGAGAGTAGTTTGATAAATAATGTATTACAACTATATTTTTATTACTTAGGTAGTCTGGTGATTATCTATTTTCAACGTTTTTTTCACTCCTAGAATGCTTAAAAAAATTTTTTTTTCCTAATTACTTTAAGCCTAACTACCATCACAGTAAAAAAAAAGAACTAAAGATTTTCTGAGCAGGTTAGGAGCTAGGACCAGCGGAACTTCTGTGTCCTCTTGAAGTACAAGTAGGAGGTAAATGATTTAGATCTCCTTTCTCCCTCTGGAAAAAAAAAAAATCCTCTTTTCAGAGGCTATGATATCAGATTAAGAGCACCATAAGTAGCAGGGAGACTGCCTGAACCCACCTGGTTGTTCTCCATCAAGTCTGGGAGAGGAGAAAGCACAAGTATGCTACACAAGTGCAGCAGATGTGATGGAAGTTCCCACATTGCTGAAGAATATTTTGCCTGTGAAAGCCTCTCAAGGTCAATAGGTGATCTCTGTGGAGCTCTGTAAGGTGTGGTCATACACAAAACTACCTAGCCATGACTTATGGCTGTCTGCCTGGTGTTTGACTTCCTTAAACAGAATTGAACTCACACTGTCAAATGCATGTAACTACTCCATGAGAAAGCACCATGATGTGGTCCAATAACATGAACACTACCCAAGTATGCCTGGATACCTCTTTCTTTCAAATCAAGAGATTACATCAAAGATCAAATAGCCTACTCTTACTCTGATTAAATGGGTCACAAATGGTGACTACATGTGTATTTTCTCAAAGTATCATCAAATAAGGTAACTATGAAGTAATGTGAGCTAGAAAATTATGAGTGTGACTTATTTAGATACAGGTTTATGACCAAAATTTGGTACCATTTTACTCATTAAGAAGGGCACTACTGAAATAGTATTCTTCTAGAGAATTCATAGGTTAAGACAGGTTACCTTACCTATTAGATTCAGTTGAAACCAGTGTCATTTTCCCCACTTATCACAGATTATAATGAGACAGGAAAATCTTAGTATTTTTTTCAGTGACTGTACATTGCTCTCCAAAATATATGGGAGACAATTTTCTAAATGTGGGTATTTGTTTATTTCATGAAAAGAGTCTACAACCAGGGCAAGACTGGCGGTTATGGACCAATTTTACCTGCTGGTACATGGCACACAAGTGACAATCTGGAAAGGAAGCAAAGTTCAAACTACTAAGTCTTTTTTGCTGATATCCCAGCTACAAGTAAAAAGCCATAGAAATGACCAGCACCTGGTATTAGTATGCCTTAACTTAATACTAAAAGAAATTAGAGATTTCACTCAGAAAAATGTAAGTAAGTCTTTCGATACAAATATCATCTCTTCTCATTTCCCCTTTCCTTCCAGCTACCTGCTTCTCCTTTACTCCCAGAGGAAGGGGGGAAACAACAACAACAACAACAACAACAACAAAACCATGGGAAATTAAAGTATAATCTCTGGTTTCTGCAATGATGAAAAACTTTCCAGTCAGACGTGAAAAAGTAAAGCTTGCTGCCAGAGAAGTGAAGTAAGTGAATAGAAATAAACAAGTAAGTGATAATATGAGTATTCTTCCCTCTTCTTTGTCTTAGCAGATGGTGACACTTTATATAATATTTTTTCCTTCTAAAGAAACTACAGATTCTCCTTTGCAACTAATTTATCTCATTATTATTATTATTATTATTATTTTAATTAAAACCCAACTTAAAAATGTTATTTAGGTTAGATACCTGTTTCTAATTTCATGAATTATCCCACTGACTTTATTGGGACAACTAATATAGACATGCAGACTTAAGGGTATAGGTGAACTGCAGCTGTAGGTATGTAACCCCTTGCCCATCCTATTTGTCCAAGAATGTATTTATATACAACTTTTTATGCTTTCATTTCTACAGGATGGGATTGGTTCCTTCTAAATTTTGGGTTTGGGAGGGTGTTCCTTTGCCTACTTTATATCTGATAATCAGAATATTTTCTTTTAGTTGCAAGATTCATGAGTCTATGAATGATTTGCTCATTGTTTATTGTTGTTTATTTACCTCTCTTCTCCATATTGTGCTGATTTTGTGTGTTTGGCTCCCTCCTAAATATGAACACACAGATACTAAAAGTTTCAACACCAGTTGATTGTGTTTGGTGTTACCATGTCAGAGAAACAAGACATTATGAGTCCTTAAAATTTCAAAATGCCATCTAATTGCAGCAGTTTTGCCAATGCATCTTTTAATAACTAAAAGAAAGAGTTTTAAAACCCTGCCTACAATTCAAAGAAGCCTTACTGTGGTGATAGAAAACAGATTTATTTACCTGTCATAAAGCTGACAGAAAGAAAATACATTGATGTATTTAACTTACTTAACTGTCTATTATCTTCGTTATGTCGTCTTATAGAAATTTTGAATTGGCTTGAGCTTTGTTAACAGTTTAAGTGACCAGTGATTACTACAGCATAAAAACGTGTACAGTGTACTACCAACTTAAGCAAGCTTCCTATTTCTGTGCAAAACAAAGCAAAACAAAACACAAACACCCGTCTTACATGAAAGCTAACATTAAATGGAAAGCTCTAACTTTAAACGAGAACTTAATTTTCTCTTGTTCTCAATCTGTTAGCAATTCTTAACTACTCTCACTTCATTTTAATGAACCAAAACCTCCACATGGTTAAAACTAATTAAACATATGTACCAAGATAAAATGAACATGTTTAAATACATATGTGTGAACATGTCTGTCTCATTACCTGAATCACTTTTTTTGAAATACTAAAAGTTTTTAAAACAGATTTCATGCATGAGATTGTCAGTTTTCTTGGAACAGGGTTTTTACCAGAAATATGTAAACATCTCTTAATAGTACAGAAATACAGATTTAAAAACTCTACAAAATTCATGCAAAGCAGAATGTGCTAAATAAGTATACATGCAGAGATTAAGACAAGGGAAAACAAGTAACTATTCATACAGCTTCCTGGAGTTCAGTACCTGTCTGCCTAAGCTGTGTTATCCAAATACTAAGAAGAATTTTACTCATAATAGAACTAGACAAAATTTTAGAATTATCTTTTTCAGTTCTATTTACACTTAAAATTAATAATTAACCCTACCATATGCATTTTAAAAGTCTTGAAGTCACAAAAGGATTAAACTTGTGCTCAGTTTTAACAAATATATTTTTTAGTTGTTTTTCCACTCAATTTTAGGTGAGTAAGTAGTCCTTGATATCATCAAGATTCATCAAAATTGATTGCTTTTAATGTGCTTTAAAGGTAAACTTCTGACTTTTAAAAATCTCGTTATGTTGCCTGACCATGTACATTGTTATTGGTCCACTCTTCACAACAGAAAAAACTTTAAATTTTTAATGTTGGTTTTATTTTAGATATTCTTATGCCAAGGTGAAACATTACACAGAACCAGACTAGATTTACTTGCATGGAACAACAGATAAGAGCTGCTCAAGCAGGCCTGGGGCAAAATTTGGTGCAGCTTTTTTTAGCTGCTAGGACTACTTCTCATTATAGTTTTTGGCAACATTCAAAATAACCAAAAGCTATATTACAGTTTCTGGCTCTATAAACAGAGGGTAAACAAACCTGCCAGAATTGTTAAAATGGATGGAAAAGGGAGAGAACAGTGAATTAATAACTTGTTCCTACATTCCTTAGGACACACTGGAAGCTTCTCTAACAGAGTTTCTCTGGGTCATTTCTCCATTGGATTAAGAGGCAGATGGAGGAAAAATGAAGAGGTAACAAACAGATGCTCTCTACAGCTTGATCCCTGCAGATTCCACAGATAAAGCAGCAGGTGTTGGTGCTGTTGCAAACCACTATAAATTACACACACAGATTATCTCAGGCTACCTCTGTACCACTTTAGTGAAAAGGTAAAACTGACTTTTTATTTCCCACAGAACTTATCAAAATATTGCATTAAACATTAAAATTGAATAAGTTTTTCCTTCTTTCTTTCCTTCTTTCTTTCCTTCTTTCTTTCCTTCCTTCTTTCCTTCCTTCTTTCCTTCCTTCTTTCCTTCTTTCTTTCTTAATTAGGACAATTATTTTCATGTGAGAAGTCTCCAGATCTCTGTTCTGTCATAGCTCAAATGGATGTTCAGACCATTTACCCCTCTACTATAAGGCTGTCTCACAGGAAATTTAGTCTAGTAACAGAGATATCTTTCATGGTGAAAAATATTATCAAAATGCATTCCTTTGAAAATATTTT
>VXAL01005639.1:10067-20925 GCA_013399475.1 Chauna torquata | reverse complement strand
TTTTTTTTTTTTTTTTTTTTTACGAAAAAGCATAACACTGAAAATTCTTGGTCATCTCTGATAGTAATACTAAAGAATTTGTGTAGCTTCTGCATAGTTGTTCAATATTTGTTATAGAAACTTGTTTTACTAACTTTACTTTTTTGTATGATTTAATTCCATGATGATAAATGATGGCAATAAGTTCTTTTTCCTTTGTTCAACCCCATGATGATAGATATTATTTACTTGTGGACATAAATATTTAAATACTGAGAATGCATTCATTTCTGGTTTTGTTCATGAAGCTGCAGAGGTTAGCATTCCCCCAGCTGTTGATCATTTACTGGCCTTTTTTTTCACAGAATTGAAATTACGTTTTCTTCAGAGTTGCTAATTTATGTTTCTTTTGAACAAAACCACCTGAGATTTTGTAAAGAAAAGAGCCACATGAGCTGAAATAATTTAAATAGTAAGTGTTTGCTAACCTTTGAAGGTGTTTGACTGGAATAAGTTAGATTGGCCATGTAGCTGACCTAGCAAATTAGAAAGGTAATATAAGTATGCAGCCTGAAAGGAGAGTATGACCTCATTATCTAATATGTTCACTGCTCAACAGTATTACAGCAGTGCTTAAAGCTTATCATTTGTCAATGAGGGCCCAAATCAGAGTCTGAATTTTTCATGAGGAAAGGATAAAATATCTGATTAGTTACAGGACTGACTTTAAATTGTGAGATTCAAGATAATCTTCAAACAGTTTTTATTATCTATATGAACAGATAAGCATATATTGTTATTGATGAAGGGTTGTAGAGTAAGCAAAAGGACAGCTGTGTGTTCTCATACTCAACATCTATGAGATCTTGTCCCCACTGAGAACAGTGGAGCCAGAATTTCTGTTTACTTTTACTGATCTTATTTGCTTCTTTATAAAAGAATATTTTGTATTGCCTTGTTTCTCTTAGAGGGAGGAGGAATAATAACAAAATCTATGATACAGACTTTTTTTTTCCCCTCAGAAGTTAATTACAATGGAAAGATATTGTTAGCAACATTTAATTCAGGTGGATTTGAAGATAGCATTTAAGCATATTCCTGTAAAAAAAGAGTATTTATCTTTTAAGTGATAACTGTTGGAGAGTCTGTCACAGGAGAATTTGGTAGTTGAGTAGTTACAAGAACAGAATCATAATAATCACCTAAAATCTAAACTTTAAATACTAAGTGGGATGTGTATAATATGGATATCAAGTTTTATTTTAAGATGTCTATTCAACAACACAGGGGCGCTGCACAGAGCACACACAAGTCAGGACATCCAGTCTGGTTGTGACCAACAACAGGAATTCAAGGTGACAAGACACTAACACTGAGAAACCAAAGCATCCAAGTCTTGGCTAGCTGACTTTTAAACAAAACAGTTCCATCTCCAGTTTAGATGTCCAGCAAACAACAATATTTTCTTGTTACTTAAGCCAATTAGTGGTCATTATCTGGGTCAGTATCACCTGCTGAATACTTCCCTAAATGCATCAAAAGGATGTAAAGTTGTTAAAAGCTTATTTGTGCTTCTTTCTTTCTCAAACACACCCAAGCTATTTGAGAAAACAGATGTAAACTAGAGCTTTTAGGTAAACCTCCTGCACAATAATCATCTTTGCTCTATTTGCTTTGCCAACCCGTAACAGAATCATGTAATGATTTAGAACTGTGCAGGTGTAGTCAGGGTCTTGTTTTACCTGAGAAATTCTGTTAGGCAGGCTTCACTTGGGACAAAGCTTAAGGAAGGTCTCATTTAGTCAAAATAAGAATTCACACTAGTGTCTTATGGTTTTATCACTCATTTCAATGATATTTTGAACAGAGAGAGAGGATGATATCAAGACAGTGAGCATCAAATAACAGGCTCAGACTGTAGAAAAGGGAATGAAAACTGTTTCAGGATTTTTTTTTAAAGGTAATCAGTGTGCCAACAATTTATAATGACAGAATGAGTACAAACAAAAAAAATATATATATAATCCAGATAAATTCTTTATGGTTCTCTGTGAGTAAAATAGCATGGAAGGAGCAGAATTCATTGTTTTGATGCACTGTATTATTTTCTTGAAACGATAGGGGAATCTGGGTTAGCTTCCTGCTGTGACTGAGAAACAATACTTTACCTCTTGTCAATGATAGACAGCAAAGTCATAATTTATACTTCTACTCTATTGTAGAATATACATGCATATGTATTCCTTTATCTTCTCTCTGTGCTTTGAGATCTGAAGAGTTCTGCAGGGACAAAGAATATATTATTTGACATTGCCATCCACATGCTTACATGTACATTTTTATTGCCTCTAGCTAGAAGCTTCTGTTTTGTTGTGACATGACCAATGGATAACTTCTACAGACCAGGGAAGTTTGTGTGTGTGTATGTACTAACCCATTTTTGGGCGAATGAACTTCAAGTTGCCAAAAATTTAGAGTCATTGCATGGAGTCTGGAGCAAAAGGTAATAATATATTAAACAATAAAAAAAGAGTTGCTTGTCAAACAGTAAACAAAGAACTTTGACAGAAATGAGACTAGGTAAATTCCAGCTGTGCTAAACTGTTGTGTGTGCATATACATAATCCATATAAACTAGAAGCATTTTCACTTCATTTGATAAACATTTATTAATATTTCACCCATCTCTTTACAGGAACTTAATGCATTGATTTAAATGCTGTAATAGATTTTCTTTGCTGAAATGCTGCATTCTGACACAAGATTCAGCAACAATTTACCCTGGAATATTACATATAGCATAAGGAAGGTTATGACGTCATGTATACTATATCACAAATAATGTTAAGCCATAACAATCATATTCTCTCATGCATTTTCCCTTCATGTATCAATCTTAAAATGGGTATTTTCTTTTCCTTATCATCAGTTCTGACACAATGATAACATTTCCAAAGTTTGGTGTAACATTTAGCATTGAAGCAATAAAGACATAAAATGGTCTAAAATGAAAGTATGTTACAGTCATTTATAAGATAATTATGTAATTTTTTTTAGCATTGGTGTCTGTATCCTTGTAGCTGCTTATAGCTGCAGCAGTTACTAATACATAGCCTGACAGAAATGAAATTTTCTAGCCAGTGTGACTGAGCAGCTGAGCACTCAAAAGTTTCTGAACGTGTTCTCCAAAATAAAGCTGTGTGGAAAATACTCAAACTTCCAAAACCCCAGCCCAAACAGTTCACATTATCTACATATTATTGGCACTAATCTGCAGTCTAAGACAGTAGTTTAAGCAAAACTATCATGCTAACCTTTGAGTCAATTACTTGTCCTTTATCACAAATGTGTCTTTTTTTTTTTTTTAAGTAATACAGATATCTCATTAATTACAGTTTCTTTATAACATTATAGAAACTTTTTTTTTTTAATCTATTTTACAGTACATACTAGTTAGTTCTTCAAGTTACTCAGAAAATGTGGTGATGAAATCTGGAAATAGTGCAGGTGGTCACAGATAAGTTTATTCTTGTATAGTTTCAGTATCTTGCTTCTTAATCAGCCTCGTTTTAATGGAAAATTAACCAGAATCTTGAAATTTTGTACATCTATTAAGACTATTTAGGTATTGGAAAACTAATTAAAACTTAGTGACTTGTGGTTTTGTGATCAACAAACCCCTGTAATGAAAGAAGGCATGGAGCAGATTGGCACAAGGGATGTGCTCATGCAGCTCAGGGAATACAGTGAGTGACCACAAGTGTTATAAAGAAAGCTGAACTTATCACATCACAAAGGAGGCCAGGGGACTGGAGGATGGGCTTTGTTTTAGATAAACGACTGTATCAGTTGGGTGGATCAACTGGCTATTTGCTGAGTAGTTGAACTGGTTGTGTGAACAGCCTTCCCTGAATTAACCAAAAAAAAGTGTGAATACCTTCCTGAGACAACCAGCCTTGTATGTCGGAAGTGTGTATGTTGCTCAACCCAAAATAGAGTATAAAAACAGAGCAATCAACAAAATGAACTTTAAAGAGAACAGTGCACTTCAGCTTTCCCATGTATGCTTTCCTGGCAACTGGGGATGGCCAATGTCATCACAGTGAGCATGTGGAGACTAGCAATAGGAATCATGTTTTTGTAGTACATTGCTGTGTCATTCTGCTGAATCAAAATTGTGTGTAACATCAAATAATTTTATATAAGTAAATTTGCTATGAAAACACTAAACCTTCCTTATACAGAATACCTAAAAGAACCTGGTCAGAGAGTATTCGGTGCTGACAAGTTGTTAAAAAGTTGTTGCTCTAATAATTGCTGAACTGAATGTTGCTGAATGTATTCATAACGTGGTGTCACAAATTTGAAAGACCAGGGATGACAACTGATTGTTAAAACTAATAAAACTAATGGATTGGCCTAGACTTATGCTAATGGCCTTGCAAAGTCAGTCTGGAAAGTTTTTTCGAACTTTGGAGAAACAACCTCTCAGCAGTAGGCAACAGTAGCTATTACAGAAACCTCACAATAGACAAAAATAGTCTTTGTAGTAGGAAGGACCTAGTTCAGTTAGAAGATTTACTAAAATTAGAAGAAAAGTCATTGCCTGCCTTGTTGTTAAAAGTACACAGAGACTCAAAACCTTCAAAGAAGATGAAATTATAAAGGGATATATATCTACTTGTCTGTAATTTTTGTGCATCATATCCTAAATCAAAATAGTAATTCAAACTTTTAGAAATCTCATTCTGTTAGAATGTAGCTAGATGCCAAAGGATAGTCTGCTAGATCCACCTTGTCTGCTAAATTGAATGAACACAGTGATAGGAAGCAAGTGTCAGAGAGCCACAATGAAGACAAGGATGAGGGAATACAGGTCAGTAAACCAATGCAGCACTTTTTGACTACGCTGAAATGCCTCCTCAGAGGAACCATGGACATCAAAGGAAGTATGAAATATCTTCAGTGGCAAAGCTTATGAGACACATAAGGCTGACTGACTAATTGATTGAAATCCATATGCCTTCTTAACTTTTTTTTTGTGTGTGTGTGTCTGTCTGTTTAGCTAATTGCTCTAGTATTCCCCACTTTTCCAATCCCTGTCAAATGTATTATGGAACAAGAGTCACTTTGAAATCAGTATTCTATCTTCAACAATTTTGCATATTTTTCCTATCCTTCTGTGCCTGATTCTACTTTTGCTTGGCTACAAGTAGTAACTACAGAGTAGAGCTACTTAATGCATTTGTACTAAATGAAATATTCTGTAGTCTACTTCTGATGGGCTGGGTTTCATTTCAACTGTCACTAGCAATCTAAAACTTAGTCACACAGTCATCTAGGCTTCATGTGTTTATTCGTGAAAGACACTGAGAAGGTGATATATTCCATCTTTTAAAGGCATCAGTCTTAGATATTGTGATGACTAAGGTCTAAGAAGCAAACAACATATTCATATCAGACCCCAAAAATCATATATATAAGAGTTAGATGAAAGAAAAAATTGGGGCGGATGTAGAAAATCCTTACAACTACAACTGCATTGTTGGAATAAATCTCATTCTTCTTTGTTTGTTTTGTTTTCTTTTATTATTGTTATTATTATTATTATTAATTATTCCCTTAAATCTAATGGATAATTTTACATTTTTTCTCACCCAGTTTAACACAGACAAGTTAGGTAGAATCTGTTGTGTGTTTAGGTTTTTTGATTTTTGTGGAGATATTACAAAGTTGGTTTTGTGGAGTGCCCCACACCACAAAAGGCATAGACTGGTGGCTCCCAGGTGGTGATCTATTCATTTCAGTTTTGTGTCATTTTATCTGGATAGTTCCGCTTCACTTTTGCCACCTCCTCTTCCCTCACTGGTGAAGAAAATATTGATAGAAGCACAGCACTAAGCTTTATTCCTGTGCAGAGGGTACTGACACTGCCAAACTCCAAGATATAGCATGCACTCTCTTTTGTTTCCAGCTTGTTTCATTTCACCTAGCCAGACCCTTCCTTCTGTAGGAAGAGAATCCTTAAAGGATGGTGAGATGCACTGAGTTTATGTGGTAAACATTTGGTAGCAGGGGGGCCACAGGGGTGGCTTCTGTGAGAAGATTCCAGAAGCTGCCCCATGTCAGATAAGAGCCAGCTCCAGCCGGCTCCAAAAGGGACCTACCGCTGGTGAGACCTGAGCCAGTGAGTGATGTTGTTTGCACCTCTGTGAGAGCAGATTTAAGAAAGGGAAAAAAAATGCTGTGCAATAGCAGCTGGGAGAGAGAGGAGTGGGGAACAGCCCTGCAGACACCAAGGTCAGTGAAGAAGGAGGGGAAGGAGGTGCTCCAGGCGCGGGAGCAGAAGTTCCCCTGCAGCCTGTGGTAAGGACCATGGTGGAGCAGGCTGTCCCCCTGCAGCCCATGGGGTACCGCGGCAGAGCAGCTCTCCACACTGCAGCCCATGGAGAGCCCCTGCAGAAGCAGACTCTGGGCCGGAGCTGCAGCCTGTGGGAAGCCCACGAAGGATCTGTCTGGAAGGACAGCATCCCGTGGGAGGCACCCCACTTTGGAGCAGGGGCAGAGAGCGACCATGAAGGAGCGGTAGAGACGCAGCGATATGGGCTGACCGCAGCCCCCATTCCTCGTTCCCCTGCGCCGCTCGGGGGGAGGAGGTAGAAGAGGGTGGATGGGGGGAAGGAGTTTTTAGTTTGCTTTTTAGTTTCTCACTGCTCTAGTCTGCTAGTTATAGTAATAAATTATATTAATCTCCCTATGTTGCGTCTGTTTAGCCCATGACAGTAATTAGTGAGCAACTTTCTTATCCTTATATCAACCCTTGAGCCCTTGTCCATCATATTTTCTCCCCTTGTTCCTTTGAGGAGGGGGAGTGAGAGAGTGGTTGTGGTGCAGTTCCACTGTTTAGCTGGGTAAAATCACCACATGAGGTCAATGGCAAATTTTTGTATAGGGCCTAAAATAAAAACTTTACGTATAACAGGAGTTTCAACATTATCATAAACCTATTCCTTTTTATTGCATTCTCTCTCTCTCTCTCTCTTCCCCCTCTTTTCCTTCTCCTAACTTTTTTTAGGGGAATAACAATAACAACAATTATCAGTTCTTTTTTTTTTTACAAAGTTTCATTAATATGAATTAACAATAGTACCCTGAGAGCTTACTAATTAATTTAAGTTTAAAGAGACTCATGCAGATAAAATTACTTTTCATACATTCCTTTTCAAAAGAAGTTAGTAGCACAGACAAACTGGTTCTCTTTTCACTTTATCTGCTCTTTTTTCTTTCTTTCTTTCTTTCTTTCCTTCTTTCTTTCTTTTTTTCTTTTTCTCTATATGATTGGGGAAAAAGTAACTATTCAAATATACAGAAAAATACATTAGCAATGTTTATTTTGATTTGACATATGCTCTTTTATTTATTTATATTAATCATTGGGTTCATAAGTATCATGGAAATACAAAATGCTAAATGAAGACTAAATAAAGCATGACCGTATTTAGACTAAAGTAAATGAATGGTATTCTGTTTGAGATCACCAAATGATATATTCTCTGATACAGCAGTGCCTACATTTATGACACTAGCATGCAGTACCTATTTTACTGAGTAGTTATGAAAGATATGCTTTCTTCTCTCTGCTACAATGTACTTTTTTTGCGGGGGGCGAGGGTAACCAACAACAAAGAAATCCTTTTGGAAAGACCCTTCATCATTTCATAAATGTCTTAATTGTATTTAGATTTCAAAAATTACATATACTCACATACAGTATTATAGGATGACTCAAGAACTTTTCTCACACCTTAGATCTGTATATCTAAGCATATTTTTATTTACAGTTGTCAGGGATAACTAGTTTGCTTTGGAAATGCACAGAGAACAGATTTGTACTACCACATTCAGTTATCTGAAATTCCAACTGACTCTAATAATAGGCATGAAGCATAAGAGTGAATATTTTAATTAGCTTTTTAGGGTAATTTTTGCTAAAAGATTATCTAGGCTATCAAAGCTGTATTGAAATGTTTCAGAACAATGACGTTTTCTGCATCCAATTGAATCCTGTGTCGTCTATGCTCATTAGATATAACATTTAAGGAAAAAAAAAAAGAAAAGAAAACAAACAAACAGAAAACAGCAGTGATGTGTCCTTAGCACTTTCATAGTGATGTATGTTTTCACCACTACAGAAATGCATGTATTAATTACTTAATAGCTATTATAACATGAAGGTAAACAAAAGCGAATTAAAATTTTCAACTGTATTTCTGAACACCAAAATATCATAACTTTGGTATAAAATGTGCAACATATTTTTCCTAAAGAAGTGTAGAAACTTTGTGACCCACTTCTGCAAAAGCATCTGCTCTTCATTCACTGGCTGCTCAAGAGTCAGTGCCTTAGAGACCTCTGAAGCATATTGATGGAGCACTCTCCTGAAGTCTAACGTAAGATTCTGTGTGTTAGACCACATACAGGGAAAATAGAACAGAAACAAACAAACAATAAAAACTGCTGTATTCTTTTTCAGATTTTTAAAGTAGTAGTTATTAATTAGTACTTATTTTTAGTAGATATTTACAGCATAGTACTAAATGCTGAATAACTATTGAAATTATTTTGATGCAACACTAGTGATTGTTGTTAGTTTTCATGGCAAAGTTTTCATTTTATGAAAAATAAAACATACGACAAATAGAATTCAATAGTTAACCCATCAATGGCAAATATATAAAAAAGCAATTGCTAACACAGTTCTTGCCAGACCTTGATAAAAGGTATACTACACAGTGTTTCAAGCACTGTGTACCTGTACCTTAAAACTTGTATCTTAAAACTGTACCTGTTTTAAGTTCAGCTTTTTTCCAGGAGAGTGACTTTAATTTTAAGAACGCAACATTTCTTAAAAGCTTCAGTAAGCACCTCTAGCTATTTTTTTTATATTCCACTCATAAAAAATATTCAGTCATCACTTGCAATACAGTTTCTAGTAAGCTCTCATAGGCTTAAAATTGTAAACACTTAAGGTCGTAATATTTCCAATAACCAGGTTTTTGTTGGAGACAAAATGCCCCTTTTTCTGCAGTCAAGAGATCATAGTATTAACTCTTCTTTTATTTCCTAAGTAGGTTTTTAATATTCATAGCATTGAAGGTAAAGTTGAAAAATATGGACAGAGAAAATATTCATTCAAAACCTGAAAGTCAAGTTTTATAACATTTATAACTGGCAATATTCTTATTGCTTGCTTCAATTAAAAACAGGTGTAATATATATATTTTTCAGTATACTCTACAAGAACTGTATATTTTCAATATTAACAATGGCAATCCAGAGTAAACCACATAAGCCGTCTACAATAACATTTCGTATTAGTTCCTCCTTTCTAATCTAAATAATTTAGTGAGGTTTTTGTTGTTGTTGTTGTTTTGTTGTTGTTGTTGTTTGGTTTTGTTTTTGGTGCATGCAAGAATGTTAAGCAAGAATGCTCAACAAATTTGAAATCCTAGAAGATTTAAAAGAAAAATCTTCCTGTTTCTGATCTCACTTATGCATGCATTAGGAATAGAGGTTAGCTACTCAGTCTGAGTCAGTATGACACAAAAATAGAATTCCAGATGCCTCATACGTTTAAAATTAAACAAAGATTCATTCAATAAACTAAGAGTTTATAGGGTTACCTATCACTGAACTTGACTTGGTCATTTATGTGCTCATGTGATCATGTAATCTCTTTTTGTTTGGTTTGCCTTTGTTCTTTATAAACATGACTTTGACCTTTTGATCTGTATTCTCCTTTAGTCATTAAAATCATTTAATGGGTCTACCTTTAATTAAAACATTTGAAAAGAACTACTAGCACATATTCCTCATTTGATAAATGCTGTGTTTGAGCCCTGGTTCCAAATATTTTCAGCTATAGCTCTGCTTTGAATACTTAATACTTAATGGTCAGTATTGTTCTGGAAAATGACATCATATACTTTTCAAACTGGGCATTTAAAATCAGTAGATATCTTTAAATTGAAGGTGAAAAGAAAAAGGTGTAGTAGAAATTAAATACCTCATAATTGTGAGGTAAGCTAGTAATAAGTGCTACAGAAAAGCTCAGGAAGAACATAAATTTTTATAGCGACTCTGGATTTAAATACACGACTCCTAAACTATGCCTGTCCAAGTATAATCTGTCAGACAGCATCATGAATGCATTGAGGTTTTTGGAGTTTTTAACCTGATTGTTATATATTTCTTATTGATGATTCAGATTATATGCATAAATCATTTTCTTAAAATATTTCAATATTGTGGGCAGCCTAACTAGTGGACTTCTAATTGATAAGGTAAAATTCTTCCCTTTTTGAAACTAATGTTTATTGTTGTTGTTGTTGTTGTTAGTTTTTGTTTTGTTTTGTTTTGTTTTGTTTTTAATTTTAAAATTTTCTTCGGCTTTCCACATGCTCCACTTGTATATTGTATACTCCAGGGTGCCCAATTCACTAATAGTATTGTCACCTTCTACACATACACTAATGACATTCTAGTCTATTTTTCTTTAGAAGCTTCCATCTCGGAAGTGAATCTAGTGTTGCCTGGTTGCTATTAAAACACCCATATCTGGATGTCTTCCAATATTCTGCAAGCAATTAGTAAGCAAGGTAAAAAAAGGTGCATTTTTTGTTTTAAAAAATGTTGTGGCTAAATTATGTTTGCTTTTATTTAGAACAGGAAAAGTGTTATGTCTCTATGGCTTTTTGAATGTTGAAAATTTTCCCTTTCAAAGTTAATTTCATTGTATTGGAGATTTTGAGCTCAGCAAGGATTATGATATTCATTTCTATCCCATGAAATTAGATCTCTGCCTTGGTAAGAAGTAAAA
>VXAL01005638.1:28606-51939 GCA_013399475.1 Chauna torquata | reverse complement strand
ACATTCCTAAAATGGCTTTCAGATGAGTAGAATGACAAATTATAACAGGTCCATTAATACTGGACCCAACTTCTGTTAGTTCAAGATGTACCATTAATATAAGAATTAATAAGGCCAGCTTTTTAAGTTATAGGTAGGTATCCAACATTGATGTTTTATTCAAGAAAATACTAAAACAACAGTGCAGTTTGATTCTGATTGTGAACTTGGCCCAAAAAACTCACTTATATGGATGAGATGTATCCTATTATTGTAATCTGAAGGATAGGAATAAACTTCAGATACTGAAGAAGACTTCAAAATAATGTTAAGTATCAGTTTCCATTGGCATAGGTACATATTTTGAAAGCTTGTAAGTAAAAATGAACTGTTGTATAGTACTGAATTCAGCAAAGGTAATTGTGTGTGTAGCTCAGCTTCACAGAGCTTTTGATGAGTAAGACACTGTCTTACTCTTCAGACGTCACACTGATCACAGTGGAAAATATGTACCTGGATGTTGCTCGCATTAAGATCAACGCTTCTGGCCATTGACATTTCGTTGTTCCACAGAACAGGACGGATGACCTTCCGGTCAGCAGTTTGGTCTGAGTGGGAGATGGTCTTTCTTTGGTTTCATTTAATCCTTACATGAGTCTCGGAGGCTTACTGAAAACTAAAATATAGCAATAAACATCTTTGAAATGTGAGGTGAGAGTGAAACTAGAGGGAGTGTATTACTATAGTTGCGAGCAATGCATTTTACAATTACCTGCTATGCTCAAAAATGACTTTTAAAGTAAAATAGCAGCCTTGAAAGTCCTGACTTCTGTGTATATTATGTAAGCTTCAAAGAAGTACCTGCTTGCTTGTTCAGGAAGTTCTTTTAGAACTGCAGCTGGCAAATGCTCCCCACACCCCCTACATCCCCCTCCCTGGAGAGCTTTATCAGCACCTCGGGGGGAAAAAGGCAGCTTACAGAAATGGAAAAGCAGGTAAAACCAGACAGAGAGGTTAGTAATTCTTATTCAAGATACTTAAATATTTTGTGTTGCATTTTCCTCACTGCCTACTGCATTTCTGAGAGATTTTAGAAGGAAAGAAGCCTTTGACAAAGAGTCAACGTTTATTTTTTTTTCTTCCTTCCTGAATTCNGTTCCTTAAAATAATTTAAATAACTCCAGAGTCCAGCTGAAATATGAACAAACTTGCTATCAGTTTTAAACAATGCACTTCTATTATGGAAGTCCCTTTAGACAAAGTTAGGATAGTGCTAAATCCAAGTCTTCCAGCAAGATTCAGGGACATCCAAATATAACACTTGCTCTATTTCTGAGCTTAGAGAAATTGATTAGGAAAAGGAGATGGGACTGTAACAAGCCTGTTCTTCCACTTTGCAGGCGATATTCTCGGGCAGCACTTGTCCTCCTTTGGTACCTTCGCAAGCTTTAGGATTTTCCAGGTGTTGAAGGAATTGTGGCAATTTAGCTGCGTAGTTTTTTTCTCTTCCTGACTTCTCTTGCTTCAGAATCAACAGGCAAAGTAATAGTGGAGAAACTCCTTGTAGAGAAGGACGTGCTTTAGAAAACTCATTTCTATGGCAATTGTTCTTCACCTTCTGTTAGTTACGAACACTGGAAGACAGGTGAATAGAGTGTGTACTTACCTCGATTGTAAAGTCAAACTTGCCAACGAAGAAAAATACCATCAAGATACATCAACACTGCAATTAGGTAGCATAACTTCAATGTATAGAATGGGTATTGAGTACGGAGGTTTCAACTGACTTCAAAGGAACAGTTAAAAGTCTGTTTGCAGTAGCTAACTACAGCTATAGAGGTAATAGAGGTCTTGGATTTAATGCACAGAAAATTTGAAGTATCTAATCTTAAAACCTACAGAAGTCTCATAGAAGGCTCTACAACGTAAAACGCCTTGTGCTTTTTTATTCTTGAAGCACTCTTTTGAACATTAGCTTGTTTCTCCTGAGAGATTTTGAATGGTTTTAAAATGTTACACTTTCCATTTTGACATCTGACACAATTCGTGCATCATAGCCACAAAAATTCACCCCACAGTTAATTTTGTCCCTACAAAGTAGCTAGAATGTTCTGGTTATAGCTGAAGTGTGAAGTGGACGGTGCAAATGGGAAATCGCGAATGCAAATGAGGCCAGAGAAAATAGTGTGTTCTCTTGGAGAAATCTTTCTTTTAAGACTAAGCAAAATCTTCACAGAGGAAGGCAACAGCAGGTCACTTCTATCTTAAGTGAAATACTAAAGGTAAATGTTTACCATTATGAGTAAATAAGACTGTTATTTCCAGCATCTGCAGCCCAAGTCCTAAATCCTGAATGATAAATTAAGAGCAATAGTTTCACCTCACTGGTAGTTGCTCTAAAGAGCATCTAGGCAACAAGTATTGAAGCCAAATGCCTGATCTAGTTAAGCGAGCTGATGCAGAGTAGTCAGTCTGTGCTGCAGAGTGATTTTTTGTGCAACTTTTTCTTTAGAAAGGTCTGCCATGCT
Source organism: Chauna torquata (assembly GCA_013399475.1). Classification (NCBI taxonomy): domain Eukaryota; kingdom Metazoa; phylum Chordata; class Aves; order Anseriformes; family Anhimidae; genus Chauna; species Chauna torquata. The sequence continues at coordinate 49,432 of VXAL01005638.1, read as the reverse complement.
TTAGGGTGCTGGCAGTGTGTGTACTAAAATTGATGGTGTATCTAATCTTCATTCACAGTACTAGACTAGGTTTTCTACTCTGTGGGAGAGATTGTGAGACCAAGACGTTATTTACTGCTGCTTTTACTGAAATCTCTATATGCTGCACTTAACTTTTTCAGGTCTCTCACTGTGGATTGCTGGGAAAGTAATGCCACACTGGACACTGTTTCGCATGCCAGTGTATAACTTTGGTTTCAGTGGCATTTTTAATGCAAATTATTTTTAATCCTGTTACCATGGATCATCTTTTCATTTTTTATTAATATCAGTGCCTGCAACTAGAAGTCAAATACTTCAACACTGAAAATTTTTTAAAACTTGATGTCCAGACTGGAGTGCTAACAAGTATGCAGTTTTATATCGATGAGTGGGATCTACCTGTAAATACCAATCTTTTTTCACATGTCATCACAACATCAGTCAGGAATAAAGGAGGAAGTTCAGATTTGCAGTATTTCAACAACATCTTATCCATAGGACTCTGCTATTAAAAAACAAAAAACCAGCAACTAGGTGTTACAAGTAGCTTTTTACAAACTCCTTAGTAGTAGGCCATTTTTATTTATTTTATGATGCTGCTAAGTATTTTTTTAAAACCTGGCTTAAAATATCTTCTGCTTAAAGTCAACTTCTATTCTCTTTTCCTCTCTTCAGTTTCTCTGTTCATAAAGGAAACTTTGCTTCCCATGTATGTTCTAATTTTCAAGAATGCGTATTTATGATATTTGTAAACCCAGGACAAAGAAAAACACACCAAAAATTTTACTTTGTAATTCATACCCAAGTCATGACATGCCAACAAACAGCTTTTGTTTTCCCTGTCTTCAATCATTCCTTTGTCCTATTGTTAACATTCTGTTTTTAGTTTGTAAGGTTTTCAAGGAAGAATAGACGTGGGGAAATAGTTTGTAATAGCAATCATAGGAAACTGTCTAATGTTTCAGTTGTTCCATTTATGTGAGCAAATATTAATGTAAGCATGCTATTAAATAATTTAAGCCTAAAAATTCTTGTAAGATAGACTGGTCACAAATTGCACAGGGAACATCCTCCAAATTGTAAATACTTTACTTCAAATTAATGTCTCTATTGCTGGGAACACACATAAATTCAGTGCTGTTGTTCTTTTAAGAGTCTTTTTTGTCTTTTTAAGAGAAAAGCACATAATACTGCCTACCCTAGAACAAACCTAAGAATAGAAGACTATTAGAAGTCCTAAGAAGGACTACCCATCCTACTTTTTGTTTTTTGCCAAATGGGAAAGACTCTTGATATTATTTATGTACATTTTAGCTTCCTAATTCTGCTAGATTACTATTAAAATATGATTTTTATAGTTACAGCTTTGCAAGTATTATGATTGGCATGCTTCACAGTGAATATGGTATTAGATGAGTGTTGCATTACATAGACTTCTCCTGACCAGTGTTGCATCACCTGCTGTTTTAAAACAAATTGTCTCATTTGCTCTGTGGTTTAGAGGTTCATTGGGACTTAAGAACAGGAGTGTGCAACACAGGTTGGAAAAGCTGAGGAGTATTTGGGGTTTTGTTGGCTTGCATTTTTTTTTTTTTTTTTGTCAGTGTGGATAATACTTAGGTGCAATTACTGCAAATAATAGTGTACAGAAACATTGCATTCTTTTTGTGCACCATAGACTAAAGTGCCTAAACATGAGTGGTCTGTAGAAGGCATGCTTTAAATTTCTTGCGTATACCTTTGTAGTTATTTTGCTAAGTAATAGAAGGTCAGCTTTTTTTGAAAACAAAATGCAAGGACTGCTAGTCCTGAAAAGGGGATATGCTGTAAAATTATTTGCATAAAGTTTTTGGTATATAGAATGTCTATGTGTATTTATAGGTTATTACACACTGGAGGCAAATAAGGTTTTGAAGAAATCTTTTCCATTTGTATTACTTCAGTGATATTCTAACAGCTTTGCCTACTACCTGATTGGTAATGTAACACCCCACTGCCACGTACGCATTATTTTCTTCCTTTTCTGTGATTGAAGGAAAGGCCTTGTACTCAACTTTGAAACAGTTGACTTCAACAAAGTTTTGTAGTGACACCCTTAGTATTACTTACACCCCAGTTCTGCAGCTGACTTTGGCCAGGTAAGTAGATCTGCTTGAGGTCAGAAAGACCGCACTGAAGTTCACCACCACGTCTGTATGGATTTGGGGTACAAAGGGTATAAGAGAAGCTGCATTGTAACATGGCTGCCTGGGAGCGAGCAAAGGAAAGGCACGAGTTACATGTGTCCATTTTACAGGATGTTTTTGGGGTATTGAATGGCAAAATCGTCCTTACCTGTCAACTAGTTCCCTGCCTCCGAGAATGGTGAACACTGAAGGTGAAACAAGGCTGGTCTCTTTCAGCAGGGGGGCAGAGTGGAGGAACAGTAGGTGCCTACCCTTGAGTTAATTACGGACTCTAAACGTGAAGTGCTTGTAAATTGAAATGGTGTTACTGATTTAAGTCTACCAAAGGAAGCCTTCCTCCAAGGAAGCCTTATAAAACCATTTTGAGCTCTAAAAGCTCTAAAAAGTGACTTTAGCAACCTATACTGTACGTAGTACACTGTTTGGGAACGCTTGCTCCAGTACATGCACTAAACATTTCCTTACACTGTGTGTAAGAAGTTGTTGCTTATTATTTTACTGTAGAGCATTTACGAAGCTGGTTTTGTCTTGTTAAGTAAATGTTGGCATGTGTCAGGCAGCATTTTATTGTCAAAATAGTCAGAATTGGTTTGTCATCTAAAAACCTAAATCCATTAACATCGGTAAATGCTGCAAAGTGAAACAAGATTATACTTTCTTATTGCCCTAGTCATTCTGGTGAAATGCTATAACTTATCTTTGTTTTTGTAATGTACACATTATTAAAATTAAATTTGTATTTATTAGGTACTAGTGGTAATACCACAGGAAATCTAAGAGAAACTGTGATATATGCTGTATATCAACTGCCCCGTCAACTTGCTTGCGTTTGTAAAGCATTGATCTGTGTGAGACATTTAATGTCTACTACAGTGATGTTGATAAAATATTTTAGTATCCCTACATGTACTCTGCATGTCTTGCATTTGTGGACTCTAGAAGGATAAGTTGTTTTACAGTACTTACTGTAGATTTAAAAACAAAATCCATTATTTTATATAGTATTTCCCATATCCAAAATAGGACAATTTTTAAAGCCAAAGATCAATAAATGTTTATTGTCTATCAGTGTGGTTTTTCTTCCTAATTTATATAATACATCTCATTTGTTATAAACTTGTACAAAATCTCCAGGTTTGTCGAGAAACATGTGGTAACCAAACTTTATCTATTTGGTTTCTATAGTAGCCTAAGTTATCTTTTTCAGAAATACTTGAGTAGATTTTTCCCCCCTCCTTGTCTGGGGTGCAGCAGAATAATCACTTTTTTTCTAATACAAATGCAGACTGTCTTAATCTTGTGAATAGCAGTTTACCCACAAAAAACAACTTACAGATTTGCTGAAAACGTTATGGCCTCTCCTATTTTTGTCATCCTAATAGCACTAAGAAGCAAAAGGTTTAAAATAATGTTTTCTAACCTTTTTTTTTTTTTTTTTTTTACATGATTTTTGTAATATTGAACTTGGTTATGCATGGATTTTCTTTCCATGCATGCACACATTGCTACACAGTAGATGAATGATGCCAAAACTGCTCAGGTAGTTCTGCAGCGGCAAAAAAAAAAAAAAAATAAAAAAAAAATTGTAAAGTCAAGTCCTGCTGCAGAGAAGAAAAGTGCCCCACAAAGAGCCATAACAACTTTTGAGCAACGACATTTTATTATATTTTGCAACCATCAAAGTACATTTTATAGACTGACTGTGGAAGCTTTTGTCAATTTCCCAAAGCCATACGTATTATTTGCAATTTTGTAATATTGTCATATATCTTGTGAGCAGCTTTAGAAAAGAGAAAAATTGGAACATGATTTTGGGTTGGGAGTGGGCATTTGAAAGCGTACAAGGTATCTGAGCTGTGGGACCTCCTCCTTAAAGTGATCAACCCATTACAGATAGCAGGGTGAGTTAAAACCATGGTTAGGAGGTAGGTAATGAGCTGTGGTGGGATTTGTTTGTGTTTGTGGGTTGTTCTATTTTATTTTATTTTTTTACACAAACTGAGAACAGCACTCTCAGCCGTTTGCTTTCTCCATGCAGCCTGAAGCGTACGTCTGCCTTGAGATTCTGCAGTCCCTGAAACTTTGCATAGATGTTTAGTCTGGCATGAATAAGCTCCTGTAAGTTTTTATAGTCTGTGATTCTAGTTCGGATAGCATAATGATTCTGGTTTGCTACTTCAAGTTAATCAGTGGATGCCAACACGGGGTATGTGATTCTCAAGGTTTATTCTAGGTTAGGTTTATGCACCCTATGAAGTTTCTTCTGTTAACCTTTTAAAAGGACTTTGGCCGGAGCAAAATTAGGTTATTTGGGCTGTTAACTCTACTACATCGTACCTGTGTGTGCCATGACCATGGTAAGTGCTCAAGTGCTGTACAGTTAAGAGAGCAAAGCAGTTGTCTGGAAATCCCATCCATCCATCGGCTAGTCACAGCCCCGGTTCTCCTGAAGGTGTGCTCTGCTTTTCTGGCTCTGCATCTGCTCCGCAGTGAGACCCTGCTGTAGGTCTTGGCAGCGTGTTGTTCCTGCAGCGGAAGGGAACCTGTGATTTCAAGAGTTTCGTGAAGTCCTGCTTTTGAACCCCCAAGGTTCACACTCTACCTGAAGCCCAACTGATCCAAAAGGCCTTCGGCAAGGAAAGCGAGCAAAGCTGACCTCTGCTGTAGAGTGCAAGCATGCATCACTGTTCACTGTAATAGCTGAGGGACTACCCAACTTCTTGAACTGTTAGTTTTAGAAGTGTTGCATGGTGGAGGAAGGCCTGGAAGTGTAGACAGCCAAGAGGATACATCTAGTACCTGTCTGATGCCAGCTGTCTGGGCAGGACTGAAAGTGAGGGAAGATGTTTCTGTTTCGAGTCACATTTATGAAGAGTTTGCGAAGAAGTTATTGTTGCTTGCCTGGTACGGCAGGCTGTTGCCTGATGGACTGCAGAAGGGACACAGCAGAGGCTGGGAGATGGCCCGTTTGGAGACATGTTCTGCATAAACAAAGGACAATGGTCACAGCAAGTGTGTCCCTAGTTGAAGAGCTCCAACCACATGCAGCGTTTGTTTTCTGGATGTTATCTGGTAGAGTAGTGGCTACAGCAGCATTTCTAAGACGTTGTTACCAAGTCACCATCACAGAGAACGAGAAGGCCCTTTCCTTTCCCTGAACCTCATGTATGGGCTGTTAATCTGTGTTTCATGTTAGTAGAAAGTAATGAATCGTCTTTGCTCTGGAAGTGAGTGAACTCTGCAATATTTTGTGTTGCTTAGAAGACCCAAGTGTTTGAAGACGTCTCTGAAACACTGTTTGCTGAGGGTTAGCATTTTTCTTTCCCATTGGGAAAGGCTTCCTCTCCGTTCATGAAGGGCAAGGCCACAGTTCAATTCTGTCTCTCTTGAAAGCTGAGAGGAAAATAAAACATCTTTCTGAGTTACGAAATTGACCCGTTACTCTCTGTGACTCTGGATAACTAACCCACGCCCAGCATTTCTTCCTGTCCGTCAAATTTCAATGCACTTTTTTTGACGAGTGCAGAACTAATGTTTTACATTTTTGTGGATGCGTATGGTATAGCGTAAGTAATCCCACATTTATCAGAAATTAAAAGAACGCGGGGTCTTAGCTGGAGATAGATGTACCTGATCTTCTAGGAGCACAGGCTTCTAGAAGCTGCTTCCCATTCATTTGGGCTATGTTGGGAGAAGGAGATGACTGCAAGATTTGGTTGAGAAATATGACTTGCAGTGAGAAACATGAGAAGAACTCTGCAGATTATCAGGAGAAGAGTCAGAGGTTAAAATACCTTACTGTGGAATAAAAACTCCTTAATCTTAGAGGAAGACAGACAGGAACCAGAGACTGGAACCTGATGCAGGATGAATTGTAATAGTAACCACACTGTTTTAACGGCATCATTAATTACATCACAACCTGAAGTGGTCAATTCTCCACTGGGTTGTCTTCAGACATCCTCTCTATAGGCTGCTATGGGTAAGCAAGTTGTTGCTCTCCATGCAACGCTATTAGAAGGTAAAGGAACTGGAGGACAAACAGCTAAACCACTGTTTGATTTTATTTTATTCTGAAGATGGGTATTTTGGAACTTCTGCATTGGCACTGCTGTAGCTGGATTGCAACAGGACTGAGAGGGGGCATGTGGACTTAGCATTTCTTTAACACATCTGAGACCCAGACTATGTACAGCTATATATATATTGCATGCTGCCTTTCCAGAAGGGTAATGATACCTGAGAATAGAAAACGTTCTCTGGAAATTCTTTTTCTAAAAGGTGCTGAATCTTCCTGCGTGTCGAGAGTGGAGGCAGAACATCACCCTTACAAGGTAAGAAGGGTAAGCCTTCATTCACTTCAACTCTTTGTTCTGAGGTTCCAATTTTACGACCCTAACTTCTCAGCTAAAAATAGAGCAGATGGGTTTCCGAGGTAAGCTGCTACATGAGAGGCCAAGAAGAGGCACTTGGACTTCACTTAGATTTTTTTTGCTTTTCAAGTAGCAGAGCTAGTTAGCAGGAGGAGCATTGCTGTTGTGGTCACCAGCTTCAAATCTGAGCTGGTAAGGTGGATTCCACTTTTCTTGAGTGCCTGGAGGTGAGAAACGTTTTGTTCTTTCCCTCTGTTTTCATTGCTGTTGTCGTTATTATTTATTTAATTAATTTATAGATTATTTGCCTTTTGGTGGCTATGTTACTGAGACAGTTGTTCCGCTGTCCGCTTTGGGGGTGTCCCCCTGCCGCTCCATCTTTTCAGCAGAACCTTGCTTGAGAAGTGGCCGCCTGAGGGTGGTGGTTTAAGCAAGCTGTTGCGGTCGCTGTGGGACGTTCCTGTAGGAATTCAGTGCCTCCTTGCCTGCTGTCAAAGTCTTCATAAGCTGGATTGGAGACTTCCTCCCTTGGTTGCCTCTGTTTTCTGTTCAAGCACTGTCCCAGCATGTTCAGCTTCCTCTCGTACCTTGGCTGCCCTCGAGCTCGCGCTCTCTGGCGGGGGCAGTTCTGCAGCTGGCCGCTGCTCTGCTCCCCGCCGCCTGCGGACCTGGCCAGCTGCTGCTCGCCGTACCCCTCTCCTGCTGCACAGACCTGCTGCGCTCCTGCTTTTCCTCCCCGCCTTGACTGCAAGCCCGGCTCTTCCAGCGCTCCGGGGTCCCCTCCCCAGTATCAGTGCAGGCATGGCAGCCCCGCTAACGCCTCTCAGAGTTCGCTCTGTCCTTTCTTTTGGAAGAACTTTGCGACACTCTTTGTTGTTTGGGTGTCTGATAATTCCCAGAAGCTTTTTCACAGTGCTGTTGCAAGACAATTCTTTCCTGTTTTTGTATTTACGGATTTCTCTTTTTTCCTTAGGTGTAGTACTTGGCACTTCGGTTTATTTATTTACTTGTTTATTGGTTATTATTTTAATTTTAGACCCTTTCTCTAACGTGTTAAAGTTACCTTAAATTCAAAGTAACTCTAACTTGGGTCCATTACATATATGATATGTTTTCTATTCAAACATACTGAGATGCTAACGAACATGCTGAAGCATTTTGTCCTCATAGGAGCGTAAACACACACACACACACATATACATATGACTAATAAAAATATGTAATATATATAATATAGGCAATATATAATTTTATATATATTTGTATATGTATTAGTCATATATATAGTGCACGCGTGCAGGCTCCTGTGCATTTATGTACATAAACATATTTGTGTGTGTGTATGGATATGTACTTTTACATATAGACACCATCCCCATTCTAGGCTCCCTGTCTTAGCAGCAAAATGCTCGTAGTAGTTCTTTTGTGTCATGTCCTAACTGGCACGTACCTGCTTTGTGCTCTTAATCCATATATTCTAGTTTCCTTCAGAAAATTTCATGATTATCTCAGAGACATTAATAAAGGCACGAAAGATCGCATCTCTTGCTTTTCCCTTCCCCACCAGGCCAGTTATGTCAAAGAACGAAATGAGGCTGGTTTGACATGATCTGTCCTTGGCAAATTTATGTTACTCCCTTACAGCTCGACCCTCTCGGAGGTTACATACCGAGGAGCAATCCGCCTGGGTCTTCGTGTGGTGTTGCAGCTGGGGCTTGGTTCAGTCACCCCACGCTTGAAGGTGGGTGTTGCATTTCCCTGCCTTCAGCCCCACGAGACTTCTTAACCTCCGTGAGCGTTTCGGAGCCCGTCAGAAACCACGTGGGGACACTGCTAGACAGTGCTGTGAGCGCTCGGGGGAGCTTCATCGAACCCTGCTGGCTGCAACCTGCATGTAAGGTCTGCTGGTGGTCTGTAGCCTTTTCGTTCTGTGTGCTGGCCTGCTGCTGTGAAAATTAAGCAAAAATGCTGAGGAGCAGCCCAGCAGCTTATTTAATTTCCCTATGAAGTAGTAGCTATGCATTTCTCCTTCTGACTTCCCTTGTCCATTACCCATACCTCTCTTGGTGCCTGTTGTAGCCCGTGGTGCTTCCTCGTACCTGTGTGCTGCTGCGTGGCTGCTTCTTTTCCGAGCCCCAGAATTCCAGCTTTGTGTCTTGCTCTTGTTCCTTTTTCCCCTCCCCGTTATTTATCGTCTCTCTTTACGCCTTCTAGAGAAGTCACTTTTCTTATATATGTTAGAGAGGAGAGCTGCTGCAAGATTTGAAACGTCCTGAAGTCAGCTTGCAGCATAAACTTATCCTTTTGAGAGTTATGTGAAGTCACGTTGCTGCCTTTTGTAAAACCTTGCAATTTTTCAGCGCCAAAAGTTCCTGGTTTTGTCTACGCAAAACAAAGCTATTCTAAACTAAAGAAAAAAGAAAAAAAAGAGATGTCGTCTTATGACAGAGCTAATAGTTGCCTTCAGTGTGATGCTCTTTATTTTTTACAAGATTTTGATTAATACAATGTTTTCAATCTGTGTTCTCCAAACTAGTTGACACCAGAAAAAGTTGTAGATATTTTTGTCTCTGTTGCAGACCTGTAGCAGAGAAGGAAGTAGCCTTTCGTGGAAGTCATTAAATAGGAACAAATATGCCCGAAGTCAGCTGCCCTACGTTAAACAGGACAGCTCTTCAGCAGGTCAGGAAGAAGTGCCCTGAAAGATGATATATTTGCTTAAATGATTTAGTAGTGTTTCTGCTTTTTAATGAACACATTAGGTTATGTTAAAATTCCTCCAAAATACTGAGAAATAAGTTTTGAACTGGTCAGGGCGTTTGCGGTTTACATAAAATGTCTTTCCATTTTATTCACTCTGTAATTCTGCTTTGTTTCTTTTGATTCAACTGCATATAAGTGTAAAAGGTTCTTTTTTTTTTTTTCCCCAAGCTCTTTGCTGTGAAAGGATTATTATGTTTGAGAAAATGACTACAGTAAGCCTTTCGCATACAAATGTTTTGTATACTTAATAAAAAATAAAATTGTCAAAACATTGAAAGAAATTTTGTCTGCCAGTGCTTATGTGTTTCAAAGCATGTTCTGCTGTAGATGAAAGGGCAACTGGTAGAGACCAAACATATTTATTTACTGATGGTTTCGTCATTCTGTACTCAAATACAAAATGCCATGTGGCAGCACCAGTGTGAAAATACTGGATTTTAGAAGCAGCATCAAGGAAGCATATTTTGTTTGCTGTAAACGGAATATAAGAAAATCAGAGCCTGGAGAGTACCGATTCAATGATGAGACAGTAGGTTGCCGATGAAGAGAAGAGGACCAGGAAGGCGGGCTGAAGCCTGGCCGCGTTCTGGAGCATCTCCCTGGATGAAGACAGCTCCTCACACGCTGCCTGCAACCACAGCCCTAGTGCCTTGCTCTTTTCCGCAAAGCCTTGGCGGTGCGAGTGGTGGTCAAAACACCTCACCTCAGGGGACATCCCCAGGCTGATATCACACTGCAGCAACACATGCAGCTTGCTTCATGGGCTGGGGATCGCGAAGTGTGGCCTCTGGAAAAATAGTACAGAAACTGAGTATTTATGTTCTGGTTTAATTCTGTGTCTATAAGTGGCCTCGTGTCTCAGAGGAGTTTCCTAGCTGGGCATGTGTAATATGCTTGCATCTAGGTATGTACGTATTTGCACCACCGTTTCATCTCCAAGATTAGAGATGAGGGAATGAATTAACTACTTAACAGTGCAGTGAAGTAATCCCCTACAGCAGGAAGCAAGGGAGCACGGAGGCAGATTTAACCTCGGGGAGTTCAGCGAGGAGAAGGGCAGAGTCCTGCACCTGGGGGGAACAACCCCGGGCACCGGGACGTGCTGGGGACACCCAGCCGGAGGGCGGCTCTGCAGAGAAGGACCTGGGGTCCTGGTGGACACCAAGGTGAATAAGAAGCCAGCAAGGTGCCCTTGCTGCTAAAAAGGCTGATGGTATTCTGGGCTGCGTTAGGCAGAGTATCACCAGCAGGTCAGGGAGGTGATCCTTCCCCTCCACTGCATTGGTGAGGACGCACCTGGAGTCGTGTGTCCAGTGGAGATCTCCAAAAGCCTCCTGGACACGGTCCTGGGTGACCTGCTCTAGGTGGCCCTGCTTGAGCAGGAGGGTGGGCCAGATGACCTCCAGAGGTCCCTTCCCGCCTCAAACCTGTGATTCCGTGAAACGAATCTTCAGGAAGATCAAGGCCACAACACAAGCACCCACCGAGAGATCCAGCCCTGGCAGTCTGGGCACCCACACGCTGGCAGAAACAAAGTTGTTTTCACCTATGAGCTACTGGGGACACGATCAAGCCTTGCCCAGACGCCTGGCTTGGGCCCGTGCAGGGCTCGCCTCCCTGTCCTCCACGAGGCTTTCACACTTTCTCCCCACAGGTTCCCCCACCATCCCACCGCAGGCCCCGTTGTGAGGAGCTTACCTGGTGTCACGCAGCGAGCGCAGGTAAGAGCAGGGCGAAGCGGTGGAGTCCTTTACTACAAACATTCAAACTCTAGTTTAAACCCGGTTTTGAGGTTGCTTGACTAGATTTCATGGCTGCAGTGTCTCTTTAGTCTGTGTGCTTCCTGGTGGAAAACTAAACGCAAGGGAGGAAGGGAAGGGTGTAAGCTAAATGCTGACAAATATCTACTGCTCTTGCATGTGAAAAATGATCACTATGCAAATGACCTTTCCTTTAGGAAATTTTAAAATAATGAAATCGCTTTAATATACTTCTAGCAGGTCATTCAATTAAAAAGGTTTTAAAGTAAAGTTTCTGCTGCTGAACAAACAAAATTGCAATGAATCTGAATTAGCAACATAAATAGTTTGTTTAGCGGGTAAATACCAGACCACTGTGTAGCTAGAGACGTGAAGAGGGAGATTCACAGTGTAGAGCTGTGGGAGCTGCCTCCCTCAAGGTAGGGCCGCCCGTCCGTGCGGGCGCCCGGCTCGTGTTCTGCTGCGCTTCTAAGCCTGGGCGTATGTCTAGATGGCCAAGGGACGCTAACCAGCGCGGCAGCGCGGGGCCCATTCCAGCTCACAGCTCCCGTTCTCCCCAGGTGAATTCCAGGGCTGCTGGCACTTAAAGCCACCCCCTCATCTCAGGCTGGGCATTGCCCCGAGGATGAGGGACAGCCCAGGAGCTGCCGGGTCCCCCTCCTACGTCGTGGGCAGCGATGGGGGTGGTGTGAGATCCACCACGTCCACATCAGAATAGTTTTGGTTCTCGTAATCCCGGAGCCTTTCACAGTGCCGTTTCTAAATTCTTGGTACACGTGGTGAGTATTATTTGCTTTGTTGTGCCTGTATTTTTCTCTTGGTTAACCTCCTGCAGGATTCCTGTTCTGGTCTTGCTTCTTCCCATGGTTTGTCTTGTACTTTGAGTGAATTAGCACTGGTAGCATGCTCTGACACCAGCGTCCTGTATTTCACTGATAAATACAAATGTAGGTTCGACACACGATGCACGTGGGAGGTTTGTAAGCGATGCCAGGCATCAATGCTTTCTTAGTCCCTGCTGCATCAAAATGAATGAATTTTGATGAATTTTAAAAAGCCAAGAAACTTTCATTGAAGCCTCTTTAACTTAGTGATGAGTTCACTGTGTCGTTTGGCACAAAATATATTCACAAAATCAGTGTGAAATACTGGTTTTAAACTCACTGTAGAAACCAAGACTAAGCACATTACAGTTCCCAAAGATCCGAACCCTGGTGCGTGCTCTCCGAGACGTCTTGCTCGCTGCTCTTTTTCAGTTTGCTGCTGGCTCACCTCGCTCATTTGTGCTGGCCTAGTTTATCTGATTACTTTAGCTGGCCGTGGCGGAGGAGGATGGAGAAAGGAAAAAAAAAAACAACAAAAGTTGCTGCTTCCAGTCCTGGCGCGGTGCTCCGTTCTTCTTGCAGCCGTCTCTGATGTTTCGTATCGAATAAGCAGAAGGGTGCTCATGCCCCTTACCGTGCCGCTGCGTTGTAATGAGCTTCCACGGGACGCCTCTCTTCAGGCCAGTTTTCTCAGGCAGCGACACAAGAATTTTTCGCAATAACAGCGTATGCAGAAGTGCATACGCTTGGCAGCATCTGTTTATCCTTCAGCAGCAAGCAGCATGAGAGGAAGTATGTCCTAACAAAAACAAAAGCCAAAATGTCACACCATTTGAGGGACTAAATATATTTCAATTACATTAGTGCCTGTGGAAAAAACTGTTATTTTTATTGTATTGTATTGTATTGTATTCTGTTTTGTTTTGTTTTGTTTCAGTGCAGAATTTGAACTGTCTTGTTCCCATCCTTTTTTAAATAAAAGTTTTGGATTTTTGTAATTATATTTTTTAAACTGAGGTTGAAAATATTTTCATGTTCTTTTGCGTTATTATGAAATTTCCTTGCCTTCATGCTGATGTTCTTTCGGTTTAATAACTAAGCCAAGATATCCATTATTCACACAACTTACTAGTTGTGAACATATGACCTAGACAATTCAATACTGCTCTCTGCTGTGTCGTGCGAGTTACTGGAAAAATGTTAAATTTAACATATTTGTTATACGCCTTTCAGTACCCAACACAACATGCTTCAAAGTGTGTATCTTCTCCCTGTTCTCCTGACCATTAAACACTTCCACTGTCACCAGAGATATCTCTGGAGCTTGTTAAGCACCTTCATGGATTTACTTGTGTTCATGGGGAGGATATTTAAAAAAGAAAGTCTATGATAGCTTAGTCAACCTTGCAAAAGATAACTGTGAACTTCTTTTAATCCACAAAGTTTTTTTTGAAATTTGATTGCATAGGAATCCAGAAAAGGGATTTTTTTTCCTTGTGTCCTTATGACCTTCTTTTTATTATTATTATATATATATATATATTTTGCACTTGGTGAATAACAAAAACGACAAGGGAAAAATACAGAAGAATTTTACACCTGAGATTGAAGAAGTTGATTACCGTCATTTTGGTGATGTGCCTTTTATACATCTGCAGTGGTTAAGAAAGACTTTATGGTTTGGAGCATGAGCACTTTAGAGCAATTCAAAATTATTGAAGAGCTACAAATTTTGTAAAGTGCTTCAATTTGTTAGCGACTCAAGCGGCATTGTAGTGAGTTTTGCAGGGCTTTCAGTGGAGTTGTATGCACGTCCCATAAATCCCGCAGAAATCTTCCCCAGCGTTTTCCCCCCTCTCCGTGCGTTGGTGCTGATGCTGGTGAGACTCCCTCTGCTCGCGTCAACATTTCTGTCCAGCGGGCGATGCTGCGCGCAGCCTCCGTCTGCAGCACTGCCGCGGTGCAGGTATCCCGACACCGTCACGCTAAAGGCGGCCCCCCCTTGCTGTGGAAAAAGAGAGTGTTCATAGACTAAGCAGTTTGCGAAACTGAGATCAGAAAAGAGGCTTGCATTTGGAGAAAATCGCTTGGGAAAAAAAAAAAAAGTCTCTCTGCTAAGTTGTTATTTTCTCACTAACTCCTATGGGCACGAAATTACTTTCTCATTCAAAGTGGTCTTAGGTATTCCACAGAAACTGTCTCCTTACATGATGGCATGATTTGGTTATTTTGAGTGTAAATCACAGCTTTCACACATGCTTTCCCTCGTCATTCTTTTTCTGCTCCTCATTTTGCAGAGCAGCATGAGAACAGTTCAATTTGCTCAGCAACCTCAGTTGCTCACCCTAGTCAGGCAGGGGTGCTGGAAAGTGGTTGTTTTGTAATACAAAGGTTCTGCCTTAAAATAATGAGCAACGTTCCCATATCCTATATGTAGTGCATTTCCTCTTCAGTATTACACAAAGTCAAGTTTCTTAACAAATTTACAATAAGTTTTCTGCAAGGGCTTGATTTTTGCAGCACTACACATTTGGAACGACCCGTGTCTTCACTTTCACCTCTTGCTTTTGACCTCTGAAATCCAGCGTTTGCTTAGTTGTGATTGGACATAAACTGCATTTTGTCTTCTGAACGAGCATAACCGGTCTGGATCCCCGTGGCAAGAGTTTCATAATTGTCTCTGTGGGGATGTGCACTCGTTTTCTCGGGGACTGGCTGGAAGCAAGTATCAGCAGCAGAACTGATGGGAACTTTCACCCGAGGGGAAAAATAAATTGTAATCTGAGCCAATATTCAGATAAAATTGCTATTGGTATTCACTCAGCTCTACCCATAATAATGAGTCCAAAGGGATTCCTCGTATTAAGAACGCAGTAATGAATTAATGCACGACTACAGATTTGCCATATTCCGTACAGTTATGATTCTGAAATAGTGGCAGGCTGGTTTCTGCACGTGGCCTTTGAGACACCTGACCTTGTTAGGACTAACTGGGAGAGCAGAGTCCGAATGCGCAGTGGCAGTAAGTCAGTCACAGCTCTGCACGTTACAAAGAAAGGGGGTGGAGGCTGAGTCAGGAGGTTGCAAATCCACAAGGGCTGGAGACGCTGCGGGTGGTTAACCATCAGCTGGGTGAAAGCAGCGCGGAGCCGGTGGTCAGTGCCTGCTGGAAGCCCCATCGGACCGCACGTGGAGGGGTGAGGGTCTGGCAGCCGGACAGGAGCAGAGGCCGCGATTTCTTTCATCGCCTTTGCAAGCCCATCAGCTGCTGGGCCAACAGGTGCCCGTCCTCTGCCCCGGCTGCACCCTCGGCACCTGGCGTTTGCAGAGGACCCGGTGAGAAGAGGAGAAGGGAGCGGTGCATGGCCAGGTGAGAGCTCACGAGGCACGGCAACCAGGGCAAAGGAACGGGGAGCAGAACACCACGCTGCCAGGCACGGCGCTGGTTTTTGTTCGTTTCTTCGTTTGAGGTCAGCGTGGAGCGCAAATGATGAGGAGTCCTGCTCTGGCTGCCCCAGAGCTTCCTCCTGCCTGCAACAAGCCAGAGCCATCCCTTCTCTAGGGCCACTCCAGAGCCTCCAACAACGCGACTTTACAGGCTGAGTGTATTGCCACCTCCTCGGCCTTTATTCTGTCACTTTTCCTCTCTTCCGTCAAAATTATTTTCCACTGTTTGTCTTCTTTAGGTTGTCCGGATGGCTCCACACATGATGGGTATCCCGTACTGCTCCGTAGCTGTAACTTTCACTCTGTGCTCCTATTTCAGAAACTGGCAGCCTCATCGTCATTTGGGAGATGCCCGTCTGCCCCAGGGATGTCTCCACCAAGCCTGGACCCTCACTTTCCAGACGCTGCCGCCGTCACCGGTGTCTGACTGGCAGCCACCCCTCTGCGTGCTACGGCTTGAGTGACCGCCCCTGCCCTCGCCTCCACATGTGTGCAGGGGTGGGTGTATAAATAAAAACGAATTGCAGGGGAAGAAAGCGCAGTCAGAAAAACCACTCACCTCCTGAAGCTGCGCTCTCTTCCCGTCCTCCAGCCCGCCTGCTCCTCCTCTGCTGCCTCCTCGTATGTCTCCCTGCAAAGACGTCCGAGTGAGTCTGTAGCCAGCTTGCTTTCTGCAAAAGAAATCACTTTTGGAGGTTGCTGAGCTCTGGCCCCAGCAGCAGGATGTGACTGACAGGTGCTTCATTCCCCACCGAGTTACTGAGCGATGCTTATGCGCTCGGTGGTGGTGATGCCCAGATGACGTATATGCGTCTCCCGCACGAGGATCAAGCCATCAGCTTCTGAGCTGACATGATTTAATTCTCTGCACCTGGTTTTAAGAGACCCTGATTCCTCGGCTGGGGCCAGGGGTGCAGCAGACACCCACCTCGCGCCTCATTTTAGGTCCAGCTGCTGGATTGTGCCAAGCCCCATTTTTGCTGCTGTTTTCCATTAGCCAGCCCACCAACGCGGACTGCAGAAACACTCGCTCGGACCCACTGGAGGCCAAAGGAGGGGAAGAGAAAAGGCTGCAGCACTTCCAAAGCATGAGAGCCAAGAGGGGACGGAAAGGAGTTAACCCTTTTTCTTACTGCACGACTGGTAACGTCGGCTTAGTAAGCTAACGGCGCAGAAAGGGGGAAAACGCAGAAAAATAACATTTACGGCAGAAAGAGTAGGCAGCATTTTCACCTGGGTTGTTACAGCAACTCTCTGCTTTCTTTGCGGTGCCCGAAAAGCCTCGTGCTGGGGCACGTCAGCGAGATGCCCGCCAGCCACTGCACTGCCCAGCCGCGGGGGCTTCTCTTCCCGCGCTCCTGCAACGAGAGCTCTGGTTGGACCTGTCGCCCCTGGGCTCCCAGGTGCTTTGCTAACAAAGTACCCCAAAAAATACAGGCAAGAGAGAAGTAAGGTGAGAAGCGAGGCTTTGGGCTGCTCCGGAAAGTCTTCTGGAAACGTTGCCCTGTGCCTAGAACATTTTGCATGGGTCTAATCGGCCCGTTTCCTGAGAGGCTTCAGGACGCGTCACTCGGGGAAGGCATTTGGCAAGGCCCTGTGCGCACAGGTGACGTGGGAATCGTGATCCTATGCGACGTACGGAAATTTTGAGGACGAAGAGTCTCGGAGGCGTGGATGACCTCTGCCCGCAGCCTGCTCTCAGGGGCTGTGGCCTTCGTGCCGTGCCGTGCCGTGCCGTGCCGTGCCAGCCCCTCCGGCAGCACCGCCCCAACGCCTGCAGCCAAAGCTCGCAGGCTTTGACGTTGAGCATAATTAACTATGCTTAATTGAAATGTCTTTAATTAAGCATAATTAGCTATGCTCAATTAACAAACAGAAGATGCCCTCCCATCAGACTAATCAAAGGTGTTTTGGGAGAAGCAACTAGTTAAGATCCCTGTATTTCTGTACCTGTAATCAGATTTTTGACCAAACCATTTCAGACAAGGTCTGACTTACCACAATGGAAATTTTGGGGGATGTTCTGAGTTGTGTGATTTCAGCGTGTTGCACCCTTAGCGGCTCGCAATTTTAAGAAATGATGCCTCTAGACTCTAAGTGAGCTCTGCAATGACTGAACTAAACAACTGTCTAAAAAAGAAAAAAAAAAATAGAAAAGAGGAGGACGTTGGGCTTCTTTTTTGTTTCCTGCAGCTGCAGATGTTCTTGCTGCTGGCTGTAGGGCTAACCCCAGCAATAGGTTGCTTGCTGTGAAAGCTGGTATTTCCTGGCTGAGTCCAATGTTTGATCTTGCTAGTGAGCAAGTGGCATTGACTTCTTTAGGTGGTGTCACCATCACGGCAGGGCACGTGGGAGAGCCGAGGGGCTGCAGCCCCCAGATAAAGAGCCGATGAGCTGGGTGTCTGTGGGACCCGAGGTCACCGCAGGCGGTGGACACGCTGGCGTTGCTTCCTTGTGTTTGGGGATGCTGCTTGCACGCCGTGGGCTTGCAGAAGTGGCCGAGAGCTTGCTCAGCCTCTGGTCTGAGGGTAAGGGGTTTCAGTGCCCCTCATTGCCGGCCCCGTGCCTGTCCTCGGTAACTTAAAGAGCGAAAGGAACATCTGGTGTGTTTGTCAGCTTGCAGGAGTTTACTATTAGTAAACCACCTGGCATAAAAGAGAGGAGCCCTTTGGGGAAAAAAAAAAAAGGGGGAGGGAGAGTAATAATATGCATTCGACATTTGAACAAGAGCATCCTACAAAATTTCTTTTTCCTTCTCCTGTAGGGCCTGTGGGAGGGCTGAAAATGTTGCCTTTTTAGGAAGGTGTGGACTTGGGAAACATAAAGATTTGTTTCCCTTTGTAAATAATAATAGTTAATAGTAAATAGTAATAATTAAAAGAGAGCTCTGATGTACAGAAGGCATTAAGCCTCTGCTAAGTGCACTTGCTGGACATGTTCCCAGTCTCCACTGTTTCATATGGCATAACAAAGGAAGGCAAAGCTTCTGGAGAGAAAATAGAAATGATCCGGTCTCCAACATTTTAAAGAAGTTTTTTGTTTTAATAAAATCAGTTTCTTAGTGAACTACTTTGCGGGGCACGTGAGGAGAGGAGCGGCATCACCACTTGCCTGGTGGCTGTCCCCGGGGCTCTGCCGGCTGATGCGGGTGGAGGATCGTGGTGTGGACGAACCCACTCTCTCCATCGGAGTGTTCCTGAAATCATCCAACACAGCCATAGGACTCTCAGCTCTCACTTTGTTGTTTCGTACGAGTTATGGCAGGAGCTGCCCTCGCTGCCCACACTATTTTGGGTTAAACAGGATCCTACAGACCTGCAGCAGAATATCGCCGAAGGAGGAATCCTCCTTCGTGATAGTGTTCTTGGATCTGTTTTTAGTACGTTGTGAACACATACTTCGTGAGGGTATGTGTGATTTGTGCAGAGCTGAAGAAGGGTTGATTCTGTCAAAATTTCCTGGCTTTATCTGAGTGGTTTTTCTGGGCAGAAAAGCTGCTTTCACTGCAAACTTTTCCTCTCAAACCTGATTAAGCTTACAACAACTAACAAAATACTGTGTATTTTAGCACAATCAGGTTGCAATTAAATGTTTTTTGTTTGCTTGTTAGTTTTGGTTTTGGTAAAAATGATTCCTAAAATTATCTCTCAAAGTGAAGGAAAGAAAATTTCTATCAGAAATGCTATCAGTGGAGACTAGTGACGCCTGCAAGGACACATCTCGTGCGGTCCTTGTTGCCTGACTGATGAAGTGAAGCCTCCATTCTTAAGTGGAGATCACAAAATAGCAAAAGGTGTTAGCACGCTGGACTGCAGCAGCCAGGCATCCCCGACTGAATACTTTCAAACCATTGCCAGGGGTGGGAGATGCTGTCGGGACAGACCTTTCCCATGAACTTCCCCAAGCTGCACTTCTACCGAAACAAAAAGTCTCCAGCGGCCTGGCGATGCCAGCAGCTCCTTTTAGTTCACAGGGCGCCTGGTGCTGTGCAAAGCAGCGTTCCCTGAACTCTCTCCTCTCTGTGGAAAGGAGCTGCTGTACCTGTAAAAAGCACAGTGTGCAAGCAGGGTTTTTCCCAGGGAAGCTTGTTATGTCTTTCTTGACAAACACAGCAGGCACGTCCTGACTCGGCAGCCCTGTACACTCTGATTGAAGTACAAGAGCAACAGCTGAAAAAATCGCTGCAGAAATATATTAATCTAATTCAGTATATTTTGCATTGTCAAATAAAACTCACACAAAAAAACCCGAAGTGTTTTAGGATTCCACACTGCCAGCATTCTGGGTTATTTGCAAACACATCTCTTCTGGAAAAAAAGAAAAAAAATGTTGTGATCCGTCTTATTAATTTCATTGTAGTGACAGTTTTCTAAAAATTGCAGGAAGGTTATTGGTACTTTGTAAATAACAAAAAAATTTTTTTTTAAATTTTAAGTAGCATTTTAATTTTGCAGATACCTTTGTTATACTACAGTCTGTGCTGTTATTAGGGATTGATTCCAAAGTCCTATATTTCTACGAATCTAAACATACAGGGTACGAGACAGATTTTTCCCTTGAACTATACTTGTTATACCAACTCACTCTATGTTGCTGAAAACAAAGTTGTGTTTATTCTGTGTGAAAGTTTGTGAAACATCTTCTTGGCATCTTTGCAAAAATGCTTTGGAACTCTCAGTTCCAAAATACTGCAAAATGTTGTAATTTGATTTAAAGTGAAAGCAAATTGAAAAAAGTCTTAAAAAATTAGATTCTTCTCCCGTGATTAGAGGAGATTATGGAAAGCTAGGAACAGGTCAATTTATGTGTAAGCTTATTCTTTAGGAAAAAAAAAAAAGAGAAAGTGCTTTTTACATCCGTATTTCATTTTGATTTTAATATAAAATTCATGGCTGTGGGAGAAAAATACAGGGTTCCATATAATAATTTGTCTCACTGAAGGAAGTGTTATTTTTGTAAGGCATCCTTTTAGTAGCAAGACCCCTCTTTAACAACAACTTGGAATAATTGTGGTCTATGCGCCACACTGGATTACTGAACAAAAACAATCATGTAACTCGAACATGATTTATTGTGGATAAGCAATACATGCAGCAAAGCAGAACTCCGTGCTGGGGGTCACAGCTGTTGCTATTAAGTTACTCAGGCAGCGTAGGGTGTCTTTTTATACTCCAAACTGTTTTAATCCGATTGTGTAAAAAGATTAAAGCAGAAATAATTTTAACTATATTTACAAGCGCGAACGTGCATCTCTCATGTTAAAATAGCTTTCACTTGCAGCTCCGCCGGCTCCAAGTGGGTATGCTAGAAGCGTGAAAACAACGTTAAAATAAAGCAGCGGCTGTGTTTTTCTTGCGGTCGGGTTGGTATTGGTATTCGCGCCCAGCGCGGCCCGGCGGGACGGTGGCAGCGGGGCCGTGCGGCGGGGACACGCGGCGCGGCGGGGCCGCCG
>VXAL01005638.1:0-28545 GCA_013399475.1 Chauna torquata | reverse complement strand
TATATTTTATATTTTATATTTTATCTTGTCTTGTCTTATTTGTGAAAGATGGGTCTCGATGGCTGGATAAGCGACTAGGCAGCCCCGGGAGCAGCCCCTCGCTCTGCAGCCGCTGCCCGCAAGCGCCTCTCCTCGAGATCCCCCGTGCCCGGTGGCCAGTGCGGGGCTGACTCTGGCTGCAGCCACCGGAAAATGCTGCTTCTTCCCGTCCCTGGGGGACGGGACGGCAGGGTCAGCTCCGAAGGGAAAGGTGTAAAAATCTGCTTCCCCCCGCCAGGATGAAGCTGGGTGGATTTTGTACTTTTCGTGTGGGAGTTGCTTCGGGACCAGCCTGGCAATAGTTACTTCCGAGGTAGTTTGTCATCACTTCGTACTCACGTCGGGTGTTCCACACCGTCATCTTGTCAACTGGTTACGTACTTTTTGTAATAATGACTGAAGCCTGAGAGTAATTCTTCCTCATTACAGATGCATTCCTATAAACCATATATTTCTGGGGGCTGTAAAAGCACTCTGTGCTCCAACATAATGTAATACTTTGTTTCTTTCCCTTTCCCTTTTCTTTTTCTTTCCCTTTTCTTTTTTTTCTTTTTCTTTCCCTTTTCTTTTTTTCTTTTCCTTTCTTTCTTTCTTTCTTTTCTTCTCATTTTCTCTTTCTTTCTTTCTTTCTTTCTTTCTTTCTTTCTTTCTTTCTTTCTTTCTTTCTTTCTTTCTTTTTGAATAGAAATTATTCAAAATTATTCAAAATGATCTCTTCAATAAATGTATTCATTTTGAGGCTATGTTACTTATGTAATTAAATAATACTCAAATGAGCATATTTTAATGGCAAATGTAATGAATATATTACTACTCTAAATTTCATCTAATGGCACAGCTAATGAAATAATAGAAGAAAATGAGTTTAATACAAAGTGTGAACAATACATATTCAGAAAAAAAAAAAAAAGAGAGAGAGAAATGAGATTTCATGGTTTTGTTGTCTCCTGTGAAGTGGACCCTTTTTTCAGTATTAAGTATAAAACTGACTTTAAAAGATTTTCTTCTGTATGGTTGTAAGCTCTAGTCATAATGATAATAAATAGTAATGATATTTTAGATTAACTATGGCAAACAGAATGAAAGCTCATGGAAAAGAAAGAAAGAGCAGGTAACTGGGGCATCACTCTTCTCTTTCTCTGCTCCATGAAACCCTTAGACTCTGCCCCACCTGCCTACTCCCTCAGAAATGTTTAGCAATGTCAAGGTTAGCTTCAAATACTGGAGCAGAGAGGTAAAGATGGAGGGAAGCCATAAAATCGCGGTGCCTTTAATGACACATTTTTACAATATTGCTCAGGCAGGTTCCCCATGCGTGTCCTGCCTGGGTGCCGCCACCACCAGCAGTGCTGGGGAGCCCTGGGGGTCCTTGGTGCTCTAGTGCAGGGAAAAGGGCTCTAGGAGTGGGCAGCAGACTTGGGCTGAAGTCCTGAATGCATCTCACACCCTGTCGTCTTTTCAGCTTTCCCTGCTCCCGTTTCCTCCCCTGTCCTGGCTCACCAATCACCTGGTCACTCTGCCAGTTTTCTCAGAGATAACCAGCCATTTCTTAAACAATGTTGGCAAAAAAAGCCCCAGAGGGTAGCCACAGGTGGATTGTCTCCCTTCTCCCTGCCTAACCTCCCTCCCGGGAGGGAAGCACGGCCGGGATGGCTGCGCCTTGCTGGATGGACAGTCCTCCACACCCCGTGCCCCATCTCTGGTGGAGCCCAGCTGGGTTTACGCCCGTGCCTTGGACGAGTCAGGTTTGGGGAGTCATGACCGTTCCCAAGGGAGCCACAAGTCCCTGCCATACTCTGGTTCATGCACCAAAGTGTACGTGGGCCAAGTCTGATATCAAAAGGGAAGAGCAGAAAGGTTCTTTTTCACCAAAAGTCACCCCAAATCCCTGAAAAGCTTAAAAAAACAAACGTTTAGGTGATGTAGCCGGTCATATCCAAACTGATTCTGCTTTCTCTTACTGGAGTCAAACAAGGAATTCCTTTGTGAGATAGTTTTAAATTGTCAAGTTTTGCTTCTAAGGGGGCATAGAATAATGACCTGGTTCCTCTACCCTGGTTTCATCAAGCTTAGTTAGCGTACAGCTTCATGAAGAGGATTTGACAGGTTAGAAAACTTAGGCTTACTTTACCGCAGTGAGGTGAACTGTGAAAAATGCCTGTTTGAGTTGGGACTCTGCTTTCAGGGGCCACATGGCGTTGAGCTCCTGGAAGGAGGAAGTGCGAGTTGAGCTAACTTTCAGAGTTTTTGAGGACTGTGCTTATTCTGAGACTTTTCCAGCAAATTCTACAGACAGACATAAGCTTCTATGCAAAAAAGACTCTTTCTATGCTGTAGAGAAATTAACGGAAAAAAGATTCTGAGTGACAAACTATCCGAGAAAAGTAACTATCATCTTCAATCTCCACAGTGAGTTAATGTTTTTAACAGGTCGTGCTATGGGTTAGGGGGGAGTTTTAAACAATGATATAGTATTCACGTAATGCATTGTTACTGTTGGAATTGTGGACCTGGCTTTTTAAAAAACAAATGAGATCAGCACCTATCAGGGTGGGTTCAGGTATACTCAGCTCTGCAAAAAGCCACTGAATTGGATTAGTTGTCTCAAAGTATCTCATCCCAATGTACTTTTGGTGGCTTGGATGACCAGATACATTGCCTTTGTAGAAGAGATGGTTGCAAGAATGGTGTTGTTCGCTTCGGCTGATGGAATCATATTTTTGGTGTATGATCATCAAAATCATCCCACTGATTCTGGCACTTTTTCTTTTTTTGTCAGGGATTTGGCAATATTTGGCAGTAGACGTTATATTTTCATGTTTTCAGAGTGCAATTATCCTCAGGGAAACATAAAAGGATGGGAATGGAGGACTCCAACTGAATTATTAATGCCATTGCCCTAGTATTGTTTAAGTTGATGTAACACCATGAATACATTAATCAAGTCCCAGCTCAGCTGGGCTTTTTCTTGTTCCCTCCAGAACTCCACAAGACAGTCCTTCCGGAAGACGATGTCTGTGATTATCTTCAAATTTCTGATCTAAGGTTATTCATGCTTGGTTTGTATTCATTGCCTTCAGTGCAAAATATTTTATTTCACTTGACTGATTTTCTTCACTTCTTCTTTCCCACCTTGCCCACGTATTTCCAGAGCGCAATAGCATTCTCCCATGACAATGCTTTTGGTAGGCCACAGGGTCCATTTGGGGACATTCCCTCTGGACCTTTGCACACTTGTCACTTCTGGAAACAGCACGAGGGGTGCACGAGACAAACCTGCAGCAATGGTAAAGCGTTTCTGTACAACGTGTGCACGGCAGATCTTCTGAAACTTGCACAGTTTTAAAAATCTGTGGTGGTGTAAGCTGCACTATAACAGGCTTGAGTCTCCATGATAGCTCTGCAGAAAATAGAATTAGACTTCAATGTTTTATGAAATTCAGTGTCTTAGAGTTCTCAGATAGCAGTGAGAGTACCTGAACCAGGGAGAAATAACACCACAAAGAGAAGCCACTTCCTCAAGTGAATTGGCATTTCAGGTTTGGATTTAAAGAGAATAAACATGATGCTAAGGATTTTTAAGCCTTTACTTCTAAGCTGCAGTAAACCTGCAAGACTTTTTTTGTTTTTTTTTTTTTTTTTCCAGTGCCAGAGCAGCAAAATAATGACATCTGAAGGCCTGTCTGCAGCGTTAACAGGCAAGGAAAGTCCCAGAAGTAGGCTGACTCAGCAGTACCTGACCAGACTGCTGGGTGAGCTGAGGAAATATCATTGCCGTTAGGAATTAAATGCAGAAGATCCTTCAAGCTTGTGTAAATTTCTCTGTGCCATTTGAAAAAGGTGCTTGGAGAAAATGTAGGCTGTCTTTTAATTTTAATGTTTTACTCATCTGTTTAAGTACTTCTCTGGTTTGTGTTGTCGAATGTGAACAGGCTTCCCAAGTGAATATTTAAAACTATTAAAATTCCTCTCTTTAATGTCAGCTCAAGGATGTGAATATCAGTGCCTACGGGTTCATCTTTCCAGCACTAAAACATTTTCAGCAGTTATTAAAAACATGACCCTTCATGTTATCTTCCAAATGCACAACCTCTTTATTTGTATCCCGATCCAACAGGATGAACGTGGAGGTGACATTCCAGTCCTGCTGTTTTCCAGGCTGGATCCAGTTCTCATATCAAAATAGAGTATTTCTCCGTGTACAGGAGAAAAAAACAGCGAGGCTCACAGGATGCTTTCTGCGTGTGTCTGGCCACTTCCTGCAGTTTTCTTTATTCTGCGACGACTGAAGTGAGCGCCTATGGGAAACGGCTGAGGTTTGTTCCCCATCCCCACCTTCAGAAGCTGATTTACTCTGCTCCTTGTGCGCTCTCTCCCATGACGGATGCTGCCAAGATCTCTGCTCTCAGTGGGTGGGTGATGCTGATTGCTTTGGGTGAGTGGGCAGCAATATTTGCTGTCCCTGGGTGGCTCATTTTTCTCAACTTTCAGTATTCCTGGCCCTTGTTCTTGCTGTGTGAGGGACATCAGGGAGATATCTTCTCTTCTGACATTTCTGTCTGCTGTGAGACTGATATTTTCTCTTTTCAGACCTATCTTCTCCCCAGCTCGGCCCTCCTATTTCTCATCTCTTATCTGCCCAAAGATTTCCAGTCTCTAAAAGCCCTTTACCACTCCTGACTTTTGCTTAAAATCTCATTCCTCTTCTTTTTCCTTCTTTTCTACATCTGTGCTGCTCTTATTTTGCTTTGGATTTTAATAACTCCCTGAAAAAGGGGATTGACAGCATCTGAAAGGAGCTCTCTTCCCTTTGCCTCCCTTTATTTGTTTCACTGCTCTTTCTCTTTCTGATTTAACTCCTGCTGTACTTTGAGATTTCCGAAGTCCTCTCTGGTTCAGGTTCCTTAACTTGTCTGCTTGGCTCACGTCATGTTCTCCTCTTCCCATATTTGCTCTTACAAGCTTCTCCATCTCGTACTGGTCCCATGTCTGGGATCCCTAGCATCTTTTCTCCCTTGCCATTCAAGCATGTTGCTGCCCTCTGTCCCTTAACTGGTGAAGAGAGCTTCTCTCTCTCTCTCTAGCTGACATTGCCCTTGTTTGGTCTCCAGGAACCCTGATCCAATTGCTTAGTCTCAATATTCCAACTTCTTCCTTCCTGACCACTTCTCTAGCACCTTTTGGCCTGAATTTTAAATCTTTCCTCTCCACAGGAATTATCCTTGTTGGCCACTATCACTTCACAAAGTTCAGAGAAGTCTTCTGGCCACCCTCTCTGCAGTTGTTTAACATCTGACATCACTGATGGTTTCTGTAGATTTTCTTTGTCATGTTCACATGACCTTGAAGCAGACTAAACAAAAAAATATTGCCTTTTGTCTTCTACTTCTTAATTGTCTTACTTTACAACCATTCCTTCTGCTTCCTGTTTTCTGTTTGTTACCTTGTCCATATGTATCTCTCTATCTATCTATCTATTTATGATGTGTTTATTTTTTCATGCTTCCTGTTTCCTGGGGGATGGAAGGGGGAAACATAACTGGGTGTACTTCGAATGGGACCCTGATCCTTGGTTTTGACCCGTGCAGTTGAATTCATTCTCAGCTTGAACTGCTGGTGCTGTGCTTTCACTGTTCATGACATGAGCAGGGCCCTTCACATAGATTATCGCTTTGTAGTCGCTGTTGGGCCATCTATTATCTTGTATCTTCTATTGCTTTTGAAAAATGTAATAAACTCACCACAGGAGATGTACACTGTGTATCTTAATGTATATTTTTTCCCCTGTATTTTCTGGGTTTTCATTTTTAAGCCTGTTTCATGGGATCTGGTGTTACTGCAATGCTGCCGCGGTTGTGATGCTAACATATGCCTCTTGAATGGAGGAACAATGTGTGCAATCCTGGCAGCAAAGGGAGTGGAAATCTTCAGGAACTGATGAATAGTGTTCTGAAACCATCTTCCCGGCTAAAATGAAAGAGCAAATTCTGCGTGCACACCTTGTGCAGTCAGATGGATGCAGGCAAGTACGTAGGCTCTTTTCTGCAGGGCACTCATGCTGGGTGCGTGAGACACGTTCCAGTAATTGAAATGCTGTAATTGTGTTATAACCAAACTCCAGAAATGTCGCATTCCACTGCTTTAGAAGCATGCACAGCTTGCGAGTTGTTGCTAGGCGGGCTTGTAGTTGGTTTTTGTAGGGAGAAAGCAGGGAGTTTGGATCCATGAGGCAAATACACTCACACTGCTACACTGGAAATCTCTGTTTTGGACCTGATTCTGGGTGAGGAGAGGGGCATGGGCCCTGCCTGTCCCCCCCAGGGCCTGCTCTCTGGCTGTGATCTGAGACTGCCCCAGCAGTGGAGCTGCCGTAGGTGGGCTTTGTCCACGACTCATACATTTGCACAGCGAATGGGAACGGGAACAGCCCCCGTGCAACTTCTCCGAGGAGTGTGCTGGAGGAGTTCTGGAATTCTTTACATACCCCTCTCACTACACACGATGTTCAGGCGTGTCCTTGTTTGAGCTTTTGTACGAAGACAAGCGTAGGAGATTGGCGCGGGTGAGGAGAGGCATCGTGCCAGCAGGAGAAGAGCTCTTCCCCACCAAAAGCCGCCAACCAGTCTGTACGGACAGGGGAGCTGTGTGAAGGAGGAGAAGCTGTGTTGGGTGTACAGCACGGAGGAGATGGCTTCCTGGAACAGTTAATGTAGGCATTTCGTTCTACCAGAAGATTATGATCCACTGCCTCTAGCAACAGCAAAACAATCGCGGTGGGGACCTGCCGGGCGGAGTGCACCCCAGAAACTCTTCCCCAGGCACCACACGTGCTCTGGAGAACCTTCAGATGGTACAAGGCCTTCACCTTGCACCCAGGATCTCCCTGAAGAAGAACGACGAGTGCTGCAGCTTGGCTGCAAACAGGTGAGACGCTTGCAGATGCCAAAGATCAAGCTGACTATATAGCTGCATCACGAACCATGAATACTGAAGGAAATTAAAGACAGGAGAATGAGTAGTCAACATACTGTGAGAGACTTATATCCTCTCATTTCAACTGCCTTGAACAACGTCTTTCTTGCCAAGGACAAGTCAAGCACTTTGCAGAAAAGGAACATAACAGATGAGTGTAACAGGAGTTAAAAAGAAACCTCTTTGCTTTTAAAGTTATCAAATTTGGATATGGAAGTCACTGAGAGTTGAAAAATATACACCCCATGATACCATTTTTGCAAATGATCTTCTCAGAGTAGAAAGACATGTTTAAACTATTAAAAAAAAAAAAAAAAAAAAAAGCTCTGGAAACCAAGCAAACATATCCCATTTTCTGTTAAAACTTGGCTTTGTAGTTCTACAATCTCTAACTTGGCTTTACTATCACCACCACTCTGAGGTGAGCTTTGGAGCTGATTTCTCGAGTTGTGCACCCTGTCCCTGGTTATCTAAGCAGGCTTTTATTCCTCCTCAGTACTGGAGCTGGTGGGCATCTGACGTACACAGGAGAAAGGGTGCGCATGGTGTTGTCTAATATGAGTGTGCATGGCCAATACTGCAAAACACAGCTTCAAGTGAGCTGAGAAATAAGATGCAAAGTAAACATAATCCAAACGAAGCCTGTGTACAGAGACATATATTTGTGTTTATTCTTTTTCAAACGATTTTCTCTGTTGTCTAGTGATGCTCATCGTTATAGAGATGGAGTATGATGGGTGATGATTAGCAACAGCAGAAAAAGAAACAGTAATGTTTGCTTTTGCAGTGCTTTCTTACCCATGCCGTTCAAAGCACTTGTCAAGCATGTACATACCCACTTTACAGATGATAACAGTAACGGGTTGTAACTGCTGGCTTAAGTCAGCTTGATTCCATTCGTGCGGCAAGATGGATTTTGTTTAGCTGAGGATGGGCCATTAGTGTCTACAGGTTGGCTGCAAACTTTAAGTTGCAAAGTTGCATGGGAGAAAGAAGGATAAAAAAGAGAAGATGAAAGGGGATGTAAACGCAGAGGAAGGTAGTGCAGCTTGAACAGCTCTGCAGAACATGAGCTAGGAGAGGTAGAAGGAAATGGGGATTGACTTAGTTTAATGAGGAGCTGACTAAGAGGAATCTGATAATCCAAATATTCCAAAAAGAACTTGAAGAAAGAAAGGAATAAACTCTTCTTTCTGTCTGCTGTAAATTAGATTAGAATCATGAGTTCATGTCACATTACAAAAAGGACGATTGAGTTTAAACATCAGGAAAAGCTAAAGAACATTAAGAACAGGTGAGCATTAGAATCTCTTTTGTCTTGGGAAGTGCTGAAATAACAATCACTACCATGAGTGATTTTTGAGAGCAAGCTAGGAAAACATGCGTAAGGAAAGACATATATGTAGTCAACTCTGCCTTTAGGCAGCAGCATGGATCACAGAATATCCTTACAGCCCTAATTTTTAAAACATACCAATGAAGAATTCCTTCTGTTAGTAAACTCACATCTGTTTTGGGAATCCAACAAGTTTTGACAATTCAGATAGATAATATACTTGCAGTTTTACAGAAATTGAAGTTTTACAGATTCAATAAGTGAAGCTAAAGTCATGGTCACTTTGAAATTTTTCCTCTACTAATCATAAAATGTAATTTTACCCTTGGGTTGTGGTGGGGTTTTACAAACCTTTCACGGTTTGCCTTTGTAATTTATGACATCATCAGAATGCATCCACAAGTATGCAACCTTTGTTCTTTTTTTTCCTTTTTTTTGCAAGCACAAAATGTACCTGTGGAAACAGCCTTTTGGGAAAAGCCTTTTAATGCAGGGAGAGCTCTCAAGGGCGGGATGGTAACTCCCCACCGGTGCACGCCTGGGCCATCCTGCAGCAGGCGAGGTGTCCCCTTCTCTTGTCAGTGCTGGCAAGGAGTGTGGGCGAGCACCCTCGCAGAGCACTGCTTGTCTCCTTCACTTTTCCACTGCCGAGGGCCCTGCTCATAGGGTGTGAGGTGTCCCCAGAGCTGGTGGGAGGGAGAGCGGTGCCCGCTTCGCCCCATACCTTGTGGGTGTCGTGATAGTGACTTGGGCCCTGGGGGGCTGGTGCGTGGGTCAGCAGCTGGGTCAGCTGGAAGACTGAGCTTGCACTGTCTCTCCGAGTTTAAACATCACTTAAAGGTAGAAAATTCCTGCCGGGGTTGGGTGTTTGCCTGTGAGTTAGCCACCAGAGAGCATGAGCAAGGGCACAGACCTCTGGGGAGGGGGATAGGAGCATTCTGCATGCGAACCTGCAAGGACTCTTCTGGTGGCTCGAGCCACTGTGACAATTCTCTAATCCTACAGCTAGTCCAAGTTAGGCTGGAATAAGCCTGGCAGATGCTTTAAATTGAAATAGGTGACAAACCAGGGCATTGTGGTGCTGCAAATGCTCCCGGCGAGGCTGCGCTGGCCAGAGCCCAGGGTACTGAGGAAGATATGGTGGTTCTGTGTTATCCGAGGTGTTTTTTACACAGGGGGAGCAGCTGAAACAAATTTATGAGGCAAGGTAAAGCAATCTTGTCTGAAGGGGTGGCTAAAACATTTTATTCTACTTTTGTACTTAACAAACCATCTGTGTGGTTCTTCATTTCTTAATTTTTTTTTCCCTACTGCATTTGATCTCATTTCATTAACTATTGAGTAAAGTTAAATATTTTTTTGCCAAATTCGTTTTGTCTTGTTTTGCATTTTTTTTCCCTCAAGAGAAAGAGGGACAAACAAACCACAGGAAAAAAAAAACAAAAACAAAAAAACAAATAAAAAGGCCTCAATACTCAGGTCATTGTTTGGTGAAACATCAGAAGTTTCAGTGAATTTTTCTGGCACTTTTGAAGCCGGAAACAATCCTTTGAATACCTGTAAAAAAATTATTTTTTTTAAAAAAGAAAGTGGATGTGGTGGGAGAAGAGAGTATTTCACTGTTGACATGTTTTTCTAAATATTAGTATTCTACAAGAAAAGGAAACATTTTCCTTATTGTGGCATTTGCTGCCAATGCCACTCCCACAAGTCTCTCTTCTCTGATTCACGACAGTAGTGTGATATTGTACTCACTGTCTTCGCCATACAGAATTAACCTGAGTTTACTAGCATGGAGGTAAAACATAGCTGACCCAGATTCCTTGTTTCCTTTGTTCTAATGCCATGAAAAGGACCTTAAATTGTGAACGAGAAAATTACATTTGCATCCATTTTACACAGGCAAAATTGGTTAAGAGATTTCATTTAAAAGAATCGGTATAAATAGCTCTTTCCTCCTCTGCCCCATCATTATTGAAACTCACAAGTTTCTGAAAGCCTGTGCACATTTGGATAATAAAAGTTCAGTAAATAAGCATCTCCCAGCTTGATTTCTCAATGACTGTGATTTGAGCTGAATAACAAATGACCCGTTTCATTAAGCCTCTTGTCACTGACCGACTGACAAGATGGTAAATATTATTGCAAACGCAGCATGCCATGGTGATACTAGGAGGGCAACAATTCTGAAAAGCATGAGTACAATGTACTGACTGTCCGGTAAATGGCCAAAGGGTAATCTTAGTCCTGAAAACAACTGCATTTGAAAAAAGAAAAAAAAAAAGGAAGGAAAAAGGAAAAAGAAGAATACGTTTGGATTTGCAAGATCCCAAGTATTTTAGGACATGGTGTTCCTTGTGCTGATCCTTTCAGGCAAGTTTGTGTGTCTGTATCGAAGCGCCACAAAGGTACAGACGGGACCAGAGCCGAGACCACCTGTGGGGAGGGGGATCTCAGAGCAGCACCTGGCTGACCTCGGCACCAGGGTGCTGCTGCTGGCAAGGCAATGGGACAGGGGATGTGCCGGGCGACCGCATGCCCTGTTATCAGGAGGCCCTCAGGGTAGCTGGTCAGAAAAATTACAGTTCTCTCTATCTCTCAATTTCTTTCTTCCTTTTTCTTTCTTTCTTTCTTTCTTTCTTTCTTTCTTTCTTTCTATCTTTCTTTCTTTCTTTCTTTCTATCTTTCTTTCTTTCTTTCTTTCTATCTTTCTTTCTTTCTTTCTTTCTATCTTTCTTTCTTTCTTTCTTTCTATCTTTCTTTCTTTCTTTCTTTCTATCTTTCTTTCTTTCTTTCTTTTCTTCCTTCCTTCCTTCCTTCCTTCGTTTCTGAAAAACTTAATTCTTTTTATCACATTATATTTGAGCCAACAGTAACTCGAGGCAAGTGATACAATGGATGGAGAATGAGGTTGGATACAGAATTCAACGAATGTACAGTTACTGAAATGAGCATCTCTGCTGTGCTGGCTCCAAGTGAGAGCAAGACCCAGCAAAGGAGAGGAAGACCAGGGCTGACTTTGTGATGCTGGGGTGCACAGGTCCCACAGGGAGCTATATTTTGGGCTCCTTCTGGTGTAGGGATGTAGCCGACATTGTGAAAGGAAAAAAAATACACCCGTATTGTGGTTTAGCCCCAGCAGGCAGCTAAGTGCCACACAGCTGCTCGCTCACTCTCTACACATGGGATGGGGGAAAGAATCAGAAAGGTAAAAGTGCGAGAACTCATGGGTTGAGATAAAGAGAGTTTAGTAGGAGAGCAGAAGCTGTGTGAACAAGCAAGGCAGAACAAGGAATTCATTTGCTACTTCCCATGGGCAGGCGGTGTTCAGCCACTGCCAGGGCAGCAGGGCTCATCACGCGTAACGGTGTCTTGGGAAGACAAACGCCATCGCTCCCAACGTCCCCCCCTTCCTCCTTCTTTACCCCAGCTTTTATGGCTGAGCCTGACGTCATGTGGTACGGCGTATCTCTTTGGTCAGTCTGGGTCACCTGTCCTGGCCGTGTCCCCTCCCAGCTCCCTGTGCACCCCCAGCCTCCTTGCTGGCAGGGCAGCAAGAGAAGCAAAAAGTCCTTGGCTCTCTGTAAACACTGCTCTGCAACAACCAAAAACATTGCCTCTATTTTCATCAGAAATCCAAAAGACAGCATTGTGTGAGCCTCTGCGAAGAAAATTAACTCTGTCCCAGCCAAAACCATGACAACCTGCTTGAAAAAAAAAAAAAAAAGATACATTGGGCTACAGTTGAACCAAACTAAAACATACTAAAACATTTTTGCCTAGTTGAGCACTTTTGTTAGGTTAATAACTGCAGATGAGTAAGGTAAGCCTATAGACAGAAGCTCTCAGACAAACAATGCTGGCCAGCCTTACACTTCTTGGAAACAAAGATCCACAGGTTTTCAGACAAGTTTGTAAAGCTTTTGGAGTCAGCCTTGTTGGCGTTATGCCCTTCACGCTGCAAAGTCCATCCAGAGACCCCTAGATGGGGACGTCTCACAGCTCGCTGACACCATCCCCTAAGGGGCAGCACTAAGGATGCAGGAGCACATCACAATTCATCCACGTTGGGTGAAATCTTGACAGGGCCACCAGCACCTTGGCCTGCCTGGAGAGGCATCTGGGCAAAACTTGTCAGCTTTGGCTCACTGGCACACCAAAATGTGGCTGGGGAGGAGGGAGAAATTATGGGGCTGGAACTGGAGGAGCCTCTTGGGGTATTTGGCAACACACCAAAGGAAGGAAAACCTGCTTTGGCCAGCCCCCTGCATGTAATTCAAGCTGAATGTTGATTTATCTCCATGTTATGCTATGATATTCAAGTTAGTTTATTAATGAAAATTGCCATTTCTAAGTGGAGGATGAAAAGCTTCATTTTTTGAACTCCAGAAATGAAGTGCTTTTATGGCATTAATGTACTCTTCCTGTGTCTTGGCTGCAGCCGCTTTCAATCTGCTGTTCCAGTCACCAGTGAATCCACAAATCATTCTTTTTTCTTGTTTTCACTTTAAACAAACAAACAAACAAACAAACTTTTTTTCCATCCTACTCTAGATGGGAAAATTATAACCAGAATGCCCAAAGAGGCTGAGCAGGCTGCAGTGTGTTGTGCAGCTCTGTTGCTGTCAATAGTGCGTTCTAAGACAAGTGAGCCCGGACTCGTCCGACAGTGCCTGAGCGTCACCGCTCAATGCGCCAAAATGCGGGACAGCCTCCGGTTCTGCTCTGGATGGGGCAGTGGCACCTCTGCCAGGAGCCCCCATGGATGCCTCGCTGCACAGACCTTCCTCTCCCGACCTTGTCGGGGGGGGATTTTCAGTGCCAAAGACTAATCGCTTCCAGTGCCCAGACAAAATTTTCATTTTCTTTCCTCTCATTGCTGCTGAATATCTATTTCCCTGTGGCTTGTAAGAGGCTTGATAAGTAACTCCAACATTTTATTTCTAATCCAACATTACTTTAGGAAGAGAGGAAGCCATTCCTTGGAAAGGGAAATTTCAAAGCTAATGTTTCTTTTTACTGTTTTGTTTATTTATTTATTTTTACTGCTCAGCAAAATACAATAAAAACATTGTAGAGAAACATTTATTACCTATATTCAAAACTTGTTGTAGGAAAAGACTGATGAGTACTTGACAGGTAGGCACTTCTTTCTTCAACCTATATTTCTTTGCTTGAGACGAGGAGAACAACCTGATGCAAGTTTCTGTGCCCCCAAATCCGGGTTGCGAGCTCTCTGCTGGTGTGCAATGAGCAGTGGTGGGGCAGACCTCTCTGACACAGTTATGCTACACTCCGGGGTCCCCACAGCCAAAAGCAAGGAGAGACCTGAGGACTCTCTCCTCCTGAAGGAGGAGAGGCTGCTTTCCTCCTGCTGGATTCAGCAGCTGGTCATGGTGGTCCACCCACCTGTACCCTCCAGTCCCCATCACCGCCCCCACGGGGACAGTCCCCAGCAATAAAGATTGCAGGGGGTGTGAGACACGAGCTCCCCTCCACTGAAAAGACAGAATATGGTTTTTCAACAAATCCAATATTTTTGCCTACTCAAGCACAGGGTGACATGTTGAGTGGGAAATAGCATATGATGCAGTTTCCCTTGCAATTTGGCTTGTTTAAGACATTCTGCTCACCAGAAATTGAGGTCTTGAGAAATTCTCAAGCCACTTAGCACACCTGCAAAACTGTATGAATCTTTTCTCTGTGTTTGAAACTAGGGCGAATTATACCCATGTGTATACTGAAAAGTTGATGCCTTTGAAGTTTTGCAGGTGGATGTGCTAGATCAGCTTCCGACTGCTGATCCTTGGGTGTAAAAATAGTGGGTTTGTAATTTGGTAAATCACAGCTGCAGTTTTCTTATCTTTCATGCCATTTTACAATGTGAAGCAGAAGTGACCGGGCACCAAATCAACAAGCTCATAGCAGAACATCGCTATTCGTCGTACCTCACATTGTCAGACAGGCCTGGGTTAATACTAAGAAAAAAACATATTTTTACAAAATATTTGGCTCAACCAAAATGGAATCACTCTTTTCTTAAAGAATAAAACAGGCACAAAATAAAATAATAATAATAAAAAAAATAGCAGTCTAACTTTTTCTATCAATCACCAAACAAGTAATTCTGTCACTCTGAAACAGGTACAACTCTCTCATACATTCTGTGTATGCTTTACATCAGCTGGAAAATGTTTGTGCTATGAAGACCTCAAAAACCGTAGTCTGAACAGTAAGGAATTATACAATTACAGCTGCAACACAGATCTTGTTATTTACTTTCATATCCATACATGTGAAACAAGGGATGCAAAACTTTTCTGTTCACCTCTCCCTATGAAACACAAAGCATTTTTTGATTACCGGTGTATATCTCCTAAACGATCTCAATAGGTAACAATGATGAGTATAAACCTCCTAACGAGGTTTCTGGATTATTCCATACACTCTCTTCGTGTTTTCTTTTCTTGTCTTTTTAGATCACCTCCTGTTCAGCTGTTGTGCCTACTAACACTGAAGCCACTCCTTCCCTAGAGTAAGGAGAAGCATGGCCACAAGTCAGGGTAGCTCTAGCATAATGCCAGTACAGCATCATGCATCTATGTCCCTGCCTTGATGCAGGCTCTGAAAGACATCCATTTCATACGCATTAACCTCTGTGCCATCCACACAGTGTTGTATGGGGTTCCTGTGCGTTACTGGTACGGATCACATGCCTGCTGGAAATGCTCAGAGAAGGCGTCAGACGTACAGTGTTGCAGAACAGTAGCCTTTCCCAGTAATGCGCTTCAGATTTCATAGGGTGATTGAATCTGCAGGTGTTGATACGTGACAGCTTCACTTTGGAAACATACATATTTACATGTACTTTTCACATCGTTTTAGCTCCCAGTTTTCTAGCAAGTAAAACCTTTCATTTCCACTTCCTTTAATTTCTTTTCCTTCCTACTTACCTGTCCATCCCTGTTTCTTCAAGTCCTAAAACCATATGTCATTTTAACAATTTAGTCTGACTTTCTGCTTTATACTTATCTTCTATTCTTTCATGTATTTTTTTAATGCTTTTCTCCTTCTGCTTTCTTTCTTTTCAATGATTTCTTATGGTCTGATATTTTCACTGTGCACTCCTATATTTACTCCTATATCACCCAATTTCTTTCTGGTGCTGTCTTAGTTTTTCTTTCTCTGTGCTTTTAGGAGACAGAGACTTGTGTCTTCTGCATTTTTGCTTTTTTTTTTCACTCTGCTTTTCCAAATATCTCCTCTTCCTCTGCCATCTACACTCCGTTTACGTTACTCTTATTTATTTCTTGCACCTCTCTAGATACTTTTCTTTTTTTTTCCTCTCCTCTACAATGTTCTACTTTCTAAATTTTTCACATTCCCCTCATTCTTCTCACAATTCCCCACTTTCAGACAAAACTGTAGCTGAGAAATGAAGGTATCTGAGCACATCCA
This sequence comes from Chauna torquata, assembly GCA_013399475.1. Classification (NCBI taxonomy): domain Eukaryota; kingdom Metazoa; phylum Chordata; class Aves; order Anseriformes; family Anhimidae; genus Chauna; species Chauna torquata. Next base: position 12,740 of record VXAL01005638.1, on the reverse strand, counting down.
CAAACAACATTTTATTCAACTTTCAAAGAGATAGTTTCTTAGGGAGATCAACCTTTGTGGAGTACTCTTCATACTAAAGCTAGTACTAACTGTAGGTGTTACAGACAAAATCTCCATTTTCACTGGACAAATACAGCTCAGTTCCTTGTCTTTTTTATCTGCAGGGCTGCTAAAGATATATATGTTGCGAGTAGCCACTGTCCAAGTAAGTTGTAATTGTCCGAATACCGTCTTTCCTCTCCACCTGCACTGCCTACTTCATCTCTATGGAAGTGTGTGTACTGGCAATCAAGCTTTCGTGTACATGCTTTGCCCTACAAGCTAATCATCCCAACCAATTTAGCAGAGTGGGAGAATTAGTGCAGTATCCTTGCCTTGCCTTGCCTTCCCTTTTGGCGAAGAAGGCCAACAGCATCCTGGCTTGTGTCAGAAGCAGTGTGGCCAGCAGGACTAGGGAAGTGATTGTCCCCCTGTACTCAGCTCTGAAGAGGCCGCACCTCTAATACTGTGTTCAGTTTTGGGCCCCTCAATACAGGAAGGACATTGAGGTGCTGGAGCGTGTCCAAAGAAGGGCAACAAAGTTGGTGAAGGGTCTGGAGAACAGGTCTTATGAGGAGCGGCTGAGGGAGCTGGGATTGTTTAGCCTGGAGAAAAGGAGGCTCAGGGGAGACCTTATCGCTTTATACAAATACCTGTAAGGAGGCTGTAGCGGGGTGAGGATTGGTCTCTTCTTCCAATTAACAAGTGATAAGTCAAGAGGAAATGGCCTCAAGTTGTGCCAGGGGAGGTTTAGGTTGGATATTAGGAAAAATTTCTTCACTGAAAGGGTTGTGAAACATTGGAACAGGCTGGCCGGGGAGGTGGTTGAGTCACCATCCCTGGAAGTATTCAATAGACATGTAGATGTGGAGCTTCGTGACATGATTTTGTGGTAGGCTTGGCAGTGCTAGGTTAACGGTTGGACTAGATGATCTTGGAGGTCTCTTCCAACCTAAATGATTCTATGATTCTATGATTCTATTCCCTTCTTTCATTCCCCTTAGTGAGAAAAATTCTATCCTGACTGCAGCTACGTGGCTGCATTGAATGCCGTGCTATGCTTCAATAAATCTGTCTGGCTGTAAGGAGAACTGATCGCAGCTCAATATTATTATTCTGCATTGTTTTCCTCCTGTCCTGTATCATGTATCCCTTCCATAGATCCTTTGCTCTTCTGCTTCAAGTCCTATTGGTCCTGCTTGGCCATCTCCCCTAGCCTCCCAGTACATCCATCGTTGCCTGCCCCATTTTGTGATGTTTCATAGGAATTGAAGGCAGAGTGCAGTCTCTCCTTCTGCAGTTCAGAATGAAAAATACATTGTTCACATGAACCTAATCTACTTCACAGCTCTCAGTTTACAGAGGTATATACAGGTATCCACAGATAAGTACTTCTATGACAGTGCTGGTCTAGGTGCAGTAGGTCAGGCTTGACGAGACAGGGAGACAGCTTCATCTACAGCCTCGTACGTACAAAGTGAGGCAGACACACTGCTTCAGCTTCCCTCTGCCTACACGCTAGTTTGAAACTAAACCCATTGTAAGGACCTTTTTGGCCCTTGAGGAGAAGCAGCTTCCCCCCCAGGTCCACATCACAAGACTGCTGCCAGAGACATGGGAAACCTGCTGTCAGATGGAAGCGCTGGTTCTGCCCACTGCTTAGGAACAGCATACTTAGATGCTGACTTCTACATGTCTGAACTTTGGTGAATCTTGGTACAATGTCAGCTTTAATCAGATCACCTTCTCAATAGCAGGTCACTCTAACGTGTATATGTTTAAGGTACTGCTGCTTTATTTTCTCCTGTTACTGAATAGTCCGTGTTCTGCATGGAAATGCAGAAGCACCCAACAGGTCCTGATGGCTGAGCCAACTCCTTGTATTCTGATGCACAGTTTTATCTTCAACCATACAGGACAGGCAAAGAGTTAAGAGCAAGTCTTCTCCTCCCAGCCCTCTCTCTTTCCTGTAATTTTCATTCACCTCCACCTGTGGCACCTGAACGCCGGCAGAAATCACCAGACTCCAGCACCACTACCTCTGATATACAGGGAGAAAACTGTTGTGAGTGTTTTAGAGAAGCAGCACCTGGTATTACTGTCTCTGTGTCTCAGAACTGGGTAATGCTGGTGTGCCAACTGTCATTTGTGGATTTGTGTTTGTGTCACAGTCCTGGCACATTTAAAGCAACCTTTAAAACTAAAGGTGGGTTTTTGCTCCTATGTTTGTTTGAATCCAAAAGTGTGCACATGCAATCCCTTGCAAAATGCAAAAAATTGAATTCAGGAACAAATGTGTATACTAATGAACTCCAAATTCTATTATTTTGCATTTGAAAACAGTGAATTCACAATTAACTGTGAAGCTAATTCTGCAAGTGTAGTTTCCGATGACAGGTTGTGTCTAAATGCCTCCTGTTTCTACAGGTAGGTATGCCAGCTTGTGGGAAGAGAGGCAGGGATGGAGAAGAATTAACTGTTCAGTGCCTGCAGTCACTGCTACTAAACTGCACATGGAAGCGCTGGTGTCTGCTCTGTGTTTACTTTCTTTACTTTCTTCATGCAGAAGGCAGCAGGCACGGTGTGATGGACTCAAAGCAACAGGGCTCCCGCAGGGTTGTATGCATGGGCATGGTGCATGAAAACCTACCTGTTGGACTTCAGTAATGGAGCAAAACACTGGGCTGGAGGAAGCTAATGAGCAACTATAGGACAATACTATTTACTTTGGTTTTACAGCCTTTTTTTTAATTTTAATTTTTTTTTTAGTTTGTTTTGTTTTAACATGATGGACAGTTTACTTTTCTCACGTGCTTAGTCCTTTTGAAACACATGTAACTGAACAGGCAAGAAAGATTAATTTCTATCAGTCAGAAATGACATATATAACACGGGAAAAAACTAGGCTAACTGAGCTTCTAACACTCAGTAAACACTGAAGTACTTGCAAGGAATTAAATATTCAAGATTTGTGACTATGTGCAAAGATGGCGTGAATATGGCCCAAAATTGTGAAATATTTCATGCACTGACAAAGCCAGTAACCCCGAGCTGAGTCCTGGGGTCTGCCTTTCTCAGGCTTTCCTGCTTCTGGGCTTACCTGCTGCGTTTGGAAAGGCCAGCCCTGAAAGGGCAGAGGGTACCCACTTCCCGGCTGGGATGCTCAGGGCAGTGCGGGGCCAGGCAGCACGACTGGTGTGCCCTGGGCACTGCATCGCCTCTGCACTCCTGCCAGTTGCCCCTAGCCTTGGGTGACACTGCAGGTTGACACTGATAGTCTGTGGAGAATTATGGAATTAAACCCCAGGTCTTGCATCTCCTGGGCTAATGTGTTGGCTTCAGTGTTGGCAAATGTTTAAGAAAAACATAAAACCCGACCTTTTCCCTGCCTTCCTATGATTTCCTATTAACGTGGAATCTACAAGTATGTTTGAGTTGTTTCTGCCTGTCTCTGACCCTTCAATTCAATCGCTTGGTTTGGAGGCTGATGTGATATGTTTATTCCTGTGTCTGACTCTCGCAAAATACGCCTGACAGAGAGAGTAGCTGAATAAGCCTCAGCACGCTTGTTCTATCTCTTTCTGTATTCATATATCTCACTGCCCCAGAGCTGCCGTTTGCAATGATTACCAGATTGAATGACATACAGTATTTTCTCCATCAGAACCATCACAGGGTTTTCCCCGCTGATTTGATTAACCGATCGTACTGCCAGTAAATTAAAACAAAAAGCCCTCCCAGATAATAATTCAACTTGAGTTCCAGGCCTTCACCCATTGTGCCATCCATCTGTTGTTTGCAGGAGCCACCTTCCCTGAAGGGAGGTGGAGCGCTGAGGCTGAATCTACCACCTGCCACTCTTCCCAGAAAAGCCCCCTTTCACTCCACGCTGTGAAACAGTGCTACTGGGCCTCAGAAAGCTTTATAGAAAAACCAGACTAAGGATGACGGGATTAACTGGTTTGGCTTTCTGAGGACTAATCTTTGTAGGTAAATGATGGGACATCAGGATGCATGGAGCAGGGGAGCAGGGATATTAGTCATTCTTGTTTCTGGCTGCCTGTGGCTGTGTAAGACACATGGTTGTCCTACAGGCGGGAACATGCAGTGACATCTTCATGACTGCTCCTCACCATGCTGGCTGGCTCTGTAACTGCTGCTGGGTGGATGACACAAGGGTCAAGTTCTACTCCGGTCCGCCTATGAAAATGCAACCCAACTGCATATTGAAGCATTTTAGCAAATCCACCACATGCAACTTGATGGTTTGGCATGGCTGGATATCACAGAGGGTTAGCAGTTACCTGGAACAGGGCTGCTTTTGAGAGGAGAACTTAACTTCCCATAATTTGTGAGATTTCTGTAGATTCTAATGAGAAATCCTCCATGGCTGACTGCTCTGTAAATCTTTACAGGAGAAGAACCCAGGTAGAGGAGTAGCTTTGAAAGAGGGATTTTATCACTCAAATTAAACTGTATTTTGAATCTGTGATGACTAGATAAATATTAGCCTGTTGCTCTGTCCACTAGAATGACATCAAAACGGACTCTACCATGCCTCTGTCAGACCATTTCCTTAAAATCTTAATTATTTAGGTGGCTAAATATATTGAAGAGAGAAATTAAACTTGGTTAAAAAATGTTGAATTTACTAAAATTGTGTAATTTAATGAGCCACATTTAAGATATCATTGTCTATATGCCATTCCACTCCATTCAGAATCACAAGATAAGTTTGTAGCTTGGAAATATCCTGGTAAAAGTTCAAATTAAATACTGTTTAGTAATGAGATGCTCATTGAAGACTTTACGTTAATATGAAGAAGTAGGATGCAGAGAAGTCTTCCGTTCTTGGTATAGCACGTTAGCTTCTTCACCAAACCTACCAAGAAGGAAGAAATTTCCCCAAAGGCAGATTTTCTGTCCTCTTTTTAACTCTCTGTAATTTGAGAAAAAGTACTCGGTTAATCAGATCACCAGCATGATTTTTTATGTCAAAATCCTATTTTGTGAATTTATATACTGTAAGGCCTAGATTAATAACAGCTGGTTTTAACCTCTGAAGTCAGCTAAGTTATCAATCTGTATACCGAGTGGAAAACATCTCTTACTTGAGAACTTATCGTCATCTGCGAAGAACATTAAGTTCAGGGCTCCTGACACAGAGATGTTACATTGGCTGCATCCAGGCTGAAAGTCAAAATACACTATGGTGCTAACGGGGTCTGACCTCTTGTGCAGAGCACATAGTTTTTCCCCAGACTGTGGGTCCAGAAGATGAGGAAACCTAGATATTTCAGTGCTGACAAAGACTTTGCATCGAGAAATCAAACAAAAATGTAGAGAGAACACCTGAGTGCTGTGCTCGTTCTATTCAAGCAGCCAGGCTGGCTGTCGGTTCAGGGTGTCCCCTTCTAGCTCTGCCTTGGCACAACCAATAGGACACACGGTCCAGAAGAGATTTGACAGTGCTGGTCCTACAAGGGCAGAACTGGCCCGTCAGAGCCACTTTTCAGTCTCAGTCAATACTGTACATAACTTGCACGCACAAGCAGTCTTATTTCACACTGGCTGCTGTGCCGTCGTGGCACCAACTCGTGTCAAATCTCACGCAGAAGTCCACTGCCTGCTTATGAGTGAATTCAGGGCTGGACTTGTGAAAAATCTGAGATTGCGCACTTGGCCAAAAAATTCTTCTTCACCCAGTTTCAACACTGTAAATACACAAATTGCAGAGTTTAGCCATGAAGTAATAGTTTGCGGATGTGACTTCTAACCGTAGGAAACCAGGAAAGGTCCGTTTTTGCTGCATCATATACACAAATATTCAATCAGCAATCTTCCAGTTGTTGAGAAATCCACACCTTAAAGCATCTTAAAAGCTTTTTCATAAAAATAATCTCAAAATAAAGGATTGTAATGATTTTTATGGCATATGTTCAGGTATTTGTGGGGAAGCAGTATCGTATTGTGTGAGTAGTCCTACTGAGCAGTATAATCTATCACACTGGAGTATATTTGATGCAGATAACAATGAGATTTTTTTACTTCAATTTAAATTATTAGTTACAAAGCAGCCATCAAAGGGTCACATTAAAAGAAATATAGATATATAAACCTCTGATAGAATAAGATGTTGTTAAGTTGTTGAAAAGTGGTGTTAATGTCTGAATGAAGAGTGTGGGAAAGTATTTTTGTTCATACGTGACTGCAATATATTTATTTAATTTAATTTATAATTTAATTTAATTTATTCAGGGTCAATACAACTCTAAATTTAGAAGCCTTTTGCTGAGCTGATCAGAATACTCTGTTTTCATCCCATTTTACCTGACAACCCCACCCACATGTAGTTTTACATAATACTGTGCAAAATCATAGTCTATGATGTTATCTTTTGGCCACTGCTCTCATTTAGCATATTTATTATGCGTTTCCCAGGGAAACTTTGCTAACTTGCACCTGTGTACGTGAACAGAACGACTGAATGTTGTTTATTGGTGAGTAAATGAACTGATACAATTAAAGAAAAGGAAAGATAAAGAATCATAAAATGCACTTTGTCTAAGTGAATCTTGCATCTATTTTCTTCCAGTGTATAATAGGATGGGACACGAACTCTAGAAAATACAGTAAAAATAATTATTCTAGTAATATCCTGTGGCATCCACTATTAAATCTTTCTTAGGAGCTGGAGAGAGATGACCATACTCTTCTGTGGAGCATAACACGTGTGTCTGCGTAAACCTGGGTTATTGGTAGGGTTCAGCTATGGAGAAATCTGTCTCAAGAATGACTTGTAAAGAGAAAGAAATATGCCCGATCTCTTACCTTTCTTTCTTTCTTTCTTTCTTTCTTTCTTTCTTTCTTTCTTTCTTTCTTTCTTTCTTTCTTTCTTTCTTTCTTTCTTTCTTTCTTTCTTTCTTTCTTTCTTTCTTTCTTTCTTTCTTTTTAAATGTTATATAAGAGGGCTCTAAGGGAAGACTTTTAAAAGAAAATGTTTCATTTTGGGTTTTATTTAGGCTATAAATTCAAAATCCAGCTCTAAGCTATCCTTGTGGTAGAAGGATATCTCCTCTGCTGACTGGAAAATTCATAGCGCTGTCATATGAGGAAGCATAAATGGAGCCTGATTAATTGACAGAAAGAATTATCTTTACTACAATATTTAAAACTTTTTGTTTGCTTGCTTTTATGTTAACAGTTATTTAAAGTGAGTGCCTTAGAAACACTTAGGTGTAGCAATGGTCTTTTTTAAGATTAATGACTCCCGACCCTTTTAATTTTGTGTTGACATGCTAACAGACTACACCTCTGAAACCTCCAACGAGCCCTTCAGGAGAAAGAGAGAAGCTGGAGCTTCTCACATCTTCATTTGAGTTGAGGATGAGAGAGGGGAACAAGAAGGAAAGCAAGCAAGTTTTTATCAGATGACCTTAGAGATCTTCTGTATCTACTTAAGGAGGAAGTAATGTACAGGTCCAAGGATTCTTTTAGGTATCCTCTTCAGGACCAAAATAATGAGATGTTTTGGAGTGGGCGTTTCAGATGACTAAGTGATTTGAAAAGCACAAAATGCTTGTATAGGTTTTACTGTAAAACAGTGTTTTTTTTTTTTTTTTTTTTACCACTGAATGTCTCTCCAAAGAAAAATGAGAATAAGATGGAGAATAAGGTAAAGCTATGTTTCTTGCAGCTGTCCTGAATATTCAGTCACAACTGAAGCAGTCACAACTCAGAGAATTATTCTGTGCGTTTTCAATGGCAGCTTTCAAAAGCCATTTTTCCTTTAAAACTGCCAGTTTTGTAACACAGCCATGATTTGAAACCACAGCAATGAAATATTCTAGTTGAAATCAAAGACAGATTACATATTTTGTATTTATACGTTCTTAAGCCTTAACAGTAAATTTAGTTGTAGGGCTTTTTTTTTTTTTTAAAACATCAGAAGAGAAAGCACAGTAATGATGCCAAAAAGAAAGAAGAGAGCTGCCTCAGGAAGAGCAGTTTTCTTTAGGTCTCCTAGTGAAAACTGGAATTCTTTCCAACAGCCAACTTGCAGTTCCACTACAAATTTCTGGTTTGAATGTAGGAAATGTGTAATGATATTCTTTTGTTTGTCTTATGAGGAAAGACAGCCTTTATGAACCTCACAGTCAGTATCGATCAATCCATGAGCACTCCTGGTGAATAAACTGCAACCATTTTTTCTTTTCCACCCACTTATAGACAAATGAATCATCACTTATATAAAGTCTGTATGTTTAACCTATCACAGTAACCTAATACAATGATTATTTAAGAATGTGAATTATCGTGATGCAATCACCAAAACTTCCTTCTCAGAAGGGAAGGCCTGACCTTTCTACCCTGTTCTCCATTAGTAACTATACAGGAGACTTTTTTTTTAATAAAGGACTTCGAAGTAATTACTTTTTTTTTTTTACTAGTATTGAGAAAATGTCCTACAAAATACATAGACATAATTTATTTAAAAGGAAGCTTAACCCCAAGAAGAACAAACAGCACATTGGGCGATGAAATTGCAAAGCATATATAAAATGTAGATGACTTCTAGCCTCTCGATTCAAGAGGTGAGACACCAACTCTCCAGAGGCAGCTACTGTCCTGTGAGTAACAAATTTCTAGTTCATTCTCCATGCAATCATTTCTAGATAACACAATGACCTTCCCCTAGGGCTCAGCCTTTGAGATGTGGGTGGCAAGGAGACCAATCTCACACAACATGTAGGCATTAATCTAGTATATTACTGGAGTCATTATCTTGGTGAAGTGAGAAGATTGCATAATGATGATTTAAAGCTCAAACTGGGGAGACTGACACTATTTTTAAATTTGCTGGGACTGATTCGGGGTCTTTTGAAGCCTGTGTGGGAACACTTTGGCTTTTGTCAGTAGGTGCGGATCTGATCCTGGTTAGGGAGTTCATTTCAAGTCTTTTTTCAACAACGTGCGGCAGGGAGGCCCACAAAGGACCCCCGTGCTCAAGTGCTGTCCAGGAGGTGAGAGACCGAGCGTGTGCTAACGAAGAGGGGTGCAGTGCTGTGCTTCAGAGCCCTCCGAGCAGCTCAGCACACGCCTTACAGCCCCGTGACAGCTCTCAATAATTGCACTCCTCAGTTCAAATCTCAGAGGCAAAGTCCTAGTGCTAAAACAACAAGTTTCCCTCATGCCTGCGGCTTAATGACTGATGCTGTTCTTTTGCGCAGGACTTTCCAAACAAAGAGCGTGAGCTGGCCCCTGCCCTAATTGCAGCGCTTTTGAGTAGACTGTGAAATTGCCCACCCTCACCCCCCTGCCAAAGGCTGGCGAGGGCATGAGCAGTGCCTACACTCGCACTGAACTGGATCTTGGTATTATGCAGACCGAGGATTTTTCTCATATATTTTTCAAACCTCAAACAAGTTCTTCCCTCTCTGAGACATTTGCTCTTTCATTAGCATATATGAAATATCTTGTAATAGTAAAACAAACATCCATTTGAAGCTTTTACATAGAATTATTTCTATCTTACCAAATCACTTCAGAAGTTAAATTACGTTTTGTCACTGACCCAAGACTGCAATGCTTTTTTAACTAGCTGTTACTTTCCCATGAAAGAGAACTGAGATTTTGAAAAGAAGCTGGAAAAAGAAGAGTTAAGTCTTACACACCCTAAACAGTTCTGTGTCCTTGGATGAAAACAGCATGATTTTGAAATACCACTCCTTTCGGTGTGAAAAAAGGATCATCTGGGTATCTTCAGAATGAAAGATTGCCCTCTCCAGGTTGCACAGCTGAGCAGATTTTTAGTGTGTGAAGAGTCACAGTCGCGTTAACCTGCAAGTGTGCCTAACTTTGGTTTAAGAGGAAGAAGGGAGCTTACACAGGGACCTGCTCACCAGGAAGGTACAGTGACCTGAAGAGAAATTCAAGTGGGAGTCTTGCAAACTGAAGCTGCTCAGAGATGTAGCAGACAGCTGCAGCAAACTTTACAGATCTGTTCAGAGAGATTCTTGCTGCTTTACCAGAGGAAATTAAAAAGAAGGGCAAGCAACATTCATCTTGTCTCAAACACAAAAAGTCTCAAAGATCCATGTATATTGAGTAGGATGTCATTTAAATACTTCCCTGGCCAGAAGCAGTGAGATGGAAATAAATGTTTCTAACATTAGTTTAAAGTTTTAGTATAGAAAGATTTTGAAGAGCAGCCAGAAAAAGGGAGGTAGAGGGACGTTTAAGGGGCAAGTACTGAGGGAAGGACAAGGAGCTGCAGTTCAGGTGTAAGTGTGCAATGCTGAACTGAAATGAACCACTGCCCAGGTATAAAGTTAACTGGGGATACCTGAAGAATGTGCTTGGGTTGGTAAAGAGCATGAGACACCTGTTATCTAAGAAGTGTCCATGCTTTCAGAGGAGATAAATTAAATTCCTCAAAGACTCTGTAGCTAAAGCAAAGTGATCGCACATGTGTGTCATTTACTCTGAAAAAATATCGCAAGTGTTGATGGTAGCTTGACCTTCTCTGGTCTGTTTAACTAATCAATGGAGAAGCAACTGATTGAAAAGCTAATGTCACATGTGGTGGGAATACAAAATACTTTGTTTCTTCATTTGTTTACAATAGGGGATTTCTCTAAAGATGAACTTTAGTAAGCTGCAATTCTGTGCTTGTCCACACCTGGGAAGTGCCAGAAGACTGATTGACTTTTTGAGAGAATGCCTGTCTTTTTGAGAGACTTTTTACTGTTCAGAATAAATTCTATGGATATCAAAACACCAAAATTTGAACGATGTTGAAGGATTTCCATGAATGATGATCCACAGTTCTGTTGCTATGGCCTTGATATGTTTCTGTCACTGAACTACAACTATATATTACTACTGCTATTGCAAATGCAATTTTTATAAGCAGATGCACAAAACCTGTCTAGCAGAAAATGATGAGCTAGAGTCATGGTAAGGTAGCCAGCGTGTAGGAAAACCAGTTAGGAAACCCCAGAACACCAGCTGTGGTGTTTAGTGAAGACTGTAGGACTGGATATGTTTGTCATTTAAAAACTGTTGTAAAATGAAATGAGAAAGTGGAGTATTATCCAGCACTTGGGCAGGCTAGTAACACCTGATGCACGCTGTGTAACTCACATGCCTTTCTTGTCTGTGCAGAGGAGGCTGCTTACTTGCAGGTGTTGGGTTGAGTGGTCCTGTCCAGCGTGAGCTTCTGGTCTTGTGCTTCTTCTCTTTGGGGTATACCTATGCAGTGGCTCTGGACAGACACTGCTAATACCTTTGTCTATTATTAATATTAATATAAGTAATCTAATAGTTAATAATTAACTATTCAGTGGACATTAGGTGTAAAACTCCTTAATATGCTCTACTTCAGAAGAGAAACCTGAAAGTACTAAGGTGTTGTTAGTCTTCAGGTTTATATACTCCATGCATCCACCATAGAGCACAGACACACCCAAGCTAGCTTTGAATAAGTTTCCTGATGAGTTAGCTAGACAGCTCTGCGCTACCTGATGCTGCCCTCAGATGTAGCATGCTGCTGTGTAACAAAGCCACTTTGTCTTGTCAACAAACAGAACCCTATGAATGCTGTCCAGCAGAACTCAAGCTTCTGCTCATCACCCATTGTGCCATGCAGCTCCTAATCTTTACTCTCTTTTGAGCAAGTTCAATGCATTTCCTCACTATGCAGCTTCCAGTTGCAAGCACACGTTGTGACTGCTTTTTGTTACCTAGCTGAGAGTTGCCAGGCTATACTAATCCAAAATATTTTCTTTTCTACAAGCAGGGGAAAAAATGTCTTCATGGATGTAATATCCTACCATCTTACTGGACCACAGTCAAGCAATTAGTTCAGAAGGCTTTTAAACTACATTTCAATATGATTTTTTGCTATGTGATTGTCATGGTTTAGCCCCATCAGGCAGCTAAGTGCCGCGCAGCTGCTCGCTCACTCTCCCCACGTGGGATGGGGCAGAGAATCAGAAAGGTAAAAGTGCGAGAACTCATGGGTTGAGATAAAGACAGGTTACTAGGTAAAGCAAAAGCCGCGTGGGCAAGCACAGCAATATGAGGAATTTGCTCACTGCTTCCCGTGGGCAGGCGGTGTTCAACCACTGCCAGGACAGCAGGGCTCATCACGCGTAATGGTGTCTTGGGAAGACAAACGCCATCGCTCCCAACGTCCCCCCCTTCCTCCTTCTTTACCCCAGCTTTTATGGCTGAGCCTGACGTCATGTGGTACGGCGTATCTCTTTGGTCAGTCTGGGTCACCTGTCCTGGCCGTGTCCCCTCCCAGCTCCCTGTGCACCCGCAGCCTCCTTGCTGGCAGGGCAGCACAAGAAGCAAAAAGTCCTTGGCTCTGTCTAAACACTGCTCTGCAACGACTAAAAACATCACCGCTATTTTCATCAAAAATCCAAAAGACAGCATTGTGTGAGCCTCTGCGAAGAAAATTAACTCTGTCCCAGGCCAAACCATGCCAGTACCACTGAGAAAACCTTGGCTCCGTCCTTTCTTCACCCTCCCTTCAGCTGTTTGTACACATTTACAAGAACCCACCCGAGCCTCCTCATCTCTAGGCTGAAGGGTACCAGCTCTCTCAGCCTTTCCTCACAGGAGCGATGCTTCCCTCCCTTCATCACCGTTGTGGTCCTTCCCTGGACCCTCCAGTACGTCCATGTCTTACT
>VXAL01005637.1:261603-306266 GCA_013399475.1 Chauna torquata | reverse complement strand
CTTCCAAGGAATATATTAAGATTACTATTATTACAGTGCTACCTAAATATTCCCAATAGGAAATGTATGTATGTAGACGGGACAGAGGCAGGATCGTCAGTCACATCAGATGACCTAGTGCTTCTATCAACTACATCAAAATCTGTTGCTGTCCCTCTCAACTTATAACAAAGTTATTAGTGTTAATGAATAATTTGGTTTCTGTTCTAGGACTGAAGATGTCTGGAAAAAAAGCCATTATGATCTTCGCTGACAAACACAGCCTTGAGCCTGACTCAAAAGATGCTAATACTAGAAAGCGCTTCCAATTATTCTGAATCAGACCATTGAGACAGAGATGTAAGTCTTCCTCTGAATCTAAGCGATAGCTTTGATTAGTCACAGCGCCCAGCGAAAAACCACTCAATTGAAAAAAGTATCCAAACTGTTCTGCTTCTGGATTCTGTTTTCCTCACTGACTTGTCCTCTCACAACAGCATACCTTACTTGGTCAACTTATGAAACTGCAAATGCTTGTCAGCTATGAACAGCAGTTCTCTGGTCTCACTGATCTTTGTAGAGTTCTGGGATCCTCACGCTAGAAGGCAACTGTTACCGTGGTAGATAATTTCTCAGCCAAATGATGACTGTCGTAAGCAAAATGAATAAACAGTCCATAGCCCAGTGCCAGAATCCCAGGCTGTTTCCTTTCAAATGTACTTTAAGTAACAGAAAAAAGAAAAAAGGAAAGAAACATTTCCCACTTCCTCGATGACTCACATCAGCCAAAACTCCAGAATCCTAAGATTATACTTTCCCTTTCCTTAGGCTAGCTAACAAAGTAAGTGCCTGAACTTGGGCAGGGGAAGGTGCTGGAGCATTTTTGTGTTGACTGACAGAGCTGCACATTGTGCCTGTACTGCTCAGTAATGCGGATAAACACTGCATGGTCTGTACCCCATCCATGCACTGTATTCATGGTCATCCCAGAAAAAGTCTGCAGATTTCCTGAAATATCCTTCTGGACAGCATAGTCAAGCTGCTCTCTGCTCTAGAATACAAACCTTGACTGAGTGCAATCTTGAGGGCAGGCTAAGGCAACCATTAACGCAGTACAGACACAGCCATAAGATAGAAATGTCAAGTCCCCTTGGAATAGTGCAGCTCAGAGGTGCCTCCTGCTCAGGATGTATTAGGACATTGCAACCTACTCGAGAGAATACCCTTCCCCGCCCAGATCAGTGCCAAATCTTGAAGAGCACCACTGGCCTTGAAAAAGGCTTGTCAAGGCCACTTACATAAAGTAGTTGCAGCTCCTATTCAATTTCAGAGCACGAACTTTCTGATCGGTCTGCCCTGTGCACAGGAGTATTACAGGTGTCACGCTGCGGTTTAAGGACAGGACAGAGCCACAGAATGGGTCATTAAATTTAACACTTACTCTAAATGGTAGAGGTTTGACACTGATTTCGCTGGTAAAACCCTTTAACTTATACCTCTAAAAAGCATTCAGCTAAAGTCAGTATGATATTAATAGCCCCTAAACTGGACTAATTAAGGAACTGCAACTTTTATTCACTAAAGTCAGTGACGAGGTACCCACACGCTCCTCTGGGTGTGGTAATGTGCCTGACGGTACGTTGTATTCCCAGAGGGGTCAGCAATTGCAGGGAGCACAATGTATTTGATAAACAGTTGAGCTCTCACTTCAGTACCTAACAGAAGTGGCCAGGTTTTCAAAACAGGATTGAGACAATTTAATTATATTGACAATCTGACTGCAAGTGCTGCAGAGCTCATGGGTGCTGAGTTCATTTAGAACTGGATCCCCTCCAGGTTTTTTTTAATTCCTCAACAGGGACACAAGACAGTGCTTCACTGTTTTCATCAGCCGGCCGCTCGCACTGCAGGTGTTCTAGTGACAATTGCTAACAGCTTTAGTTGAGCCTATCTGCATAAGCAATTTCCACACTACCATCACATTTTTGGAAGTTTATTCCCGAGTTATAAAAATTGGCTTGAAGCTGAAACTCAATAATCAACAAGGTCTGAACCTGGGCATGTTATTTTTGTTCTGTTTTAAAGTGACAAAATAGAAGGAACTTGAAATTTATCTAATTTCAGCTTTTTGCTGGTACTGCTTTTTTAAATAAAAGTATTACTCCTCAGAAGTATTTAACAGCTGCTTACAGAACAGCAAATGAAAGCTCTGGATGTCTACAGGCTGGATCCTCAGCTCAAACTAGTACCTCTAAATTAATGAAACTGAAATAATTAGACCTATTAGCACAATGTTTTAAAACGTGACAACACAACTTACATTCTTCCTCTATTGTTCTAGCCAACACTGATTTCAAAACTGATGTATACCTATAAATCCATCAGATATTTGTACAACACCTATCATGAGAACTTGAACGAGGACTCCATCACATAGTAACAACTTTCAGGCTTTATGTCAGTCTCTGTATTTCAAAGCTAACCTTTGCTTATCAAACAAAATACCCATTTTTCTTACTTTAAAAACAAAAGCAAACAAACCAACCTGTGGGGATCATTATGACTCATTTATTCTTCCATTTGGATGGTTTTCCATAACAGCAGTTGATTCCAGATGCACACTAGGATTATATTCAGCTAAGAATATTACTAGTGGTTTGCAGAAGTACTTTGTGCTTGTTCTGTATAATTTTGGCAAGTTGAACAGCTTTACTAACTGTTGGAAAAACACCATAAAACTTGTCAAAGAGAAGGAAAAAATCCTTTCATTGTTTTATCTTCACTGTTCACTATCCCCCCCCCCTCCCCGCAAGATAGACCAGTAGAAAGCATAGCTTGCAAGTGCCAGTCCTTCCTCCCTTTGAAACTTATGGCAAACGCAATGTAATATAGTCAGAGCAAGAACTGCCAGGTAACAGGAAAATTTGCTATTGTCAGAGATGGGAAAGTAGCAAGAAAAAGGAAAAAACTTTCCCCTACAGTTACGTATTCTCTATCATCTTACATTTTTTGCACACCATCTAAGAACCTGTAAATAGCAACTGCTGGAGACAACAGTAGTTCAATCAATATTCGCTTCTTTGTTCTTAAGCATAAAATAAAGGACAAAATGCAATTGTGCCAGGCTTCTTGCAGATGTGCATTGAAAAAGGTTGGACTTGATGATCTTAAGGGTCTATTCCAACCTAAATGATTTCACGATTCTAATTCTTACCTCAAAGAGCTCATAATTTGATCTCCAGAAAGTACTGAAAGTGGGTCAGGTACAGAAAGCACAGAAAGGAAGATTGCAACAATATGGAAATATGAGTAAGGCCAGAGAGCTAACGCACAGTAACCGTAAGTCTCAGCTTCTTGTCAAGTTATCCTCACTAAATGACAATGGTCGTAAACAACTTCTATGGCAGTTTTATTCTTTAGTTCTAAAAAAAAAAAAAACGCCATGTGAGAAGCTCCTCAAACAATATGGTTTGTAACACAAGCTCACACATCTGCTGTAGTTGCAAGGCACTGTGAGGACAGAGTCCACTCACGGACTGGCACCTGTAATTTCAGGATATAACCTATGTTTCAGATGCTGGCCTAACAAGTATTATGAACTAGAGGGGGAAAAAAAACAAATAAATGAGAAAGACACTGAGACAAAATGAATCTTTAGACAGTATGCCATGATGTACATTTCATGATTCCCTTTAAAAGCAAGCCCTCAATTTGAAATTTAAATTATATTTCAGTAGTGACATACAATACAGAAACAATGCTAGAGAACTGATAACCAAGTACTCATGCTTCTTGCAAAGATCTCTCTGATTTTGAAAGGGATGTGTTTTCCCAAGGAAAAGATTTGAATCCTTTTAAATTCAATCTCTGACCCTTCTGATTAAGCAACAGTTTCAGCAGGAGATCCCAAGTTCTTCCAAAAGTTAATAAAAACCATCACAGCATCAAAACTACACAATGTGTTATAATTTGACCTTTTTTTCCTGATGAAACTCGTTCAAGGTTGCCCAGAGTACTGCTAAAATGCCTTGTTGTATGAGAATAATTTGTAGCACAGTCTGTCATCTCTCTCCTAAAGGCACAATCCGAAAATCTTTTAAAAGTCAGTAGCAGCACACATTTCACTGACTTCATTGGGCTTTTCACTGGCAAAACTCGAAGCAAAAGCTCACTTTATAGGATTCTATTACATCTATTTTTATAAATAGCACCATCTGTATGTATTTCCTGACCTCTGTAATATCCACTTACAAGGGAGAGCAAAGCCCAGTGCATCAATTTCACTGTTGTACAGGATATTCTCCATTGGCCTAAGGCACACTTAAGTTCCACTCCACATTCAGAAAGTTCAGCAAGACATGGATTATGAGAATATAATTTTCATCGACTGGGGTGTAAGGCTGTGTAGTTGGTTTGTAGAAAGCTTCAGATAATGTAACACTCCATTTAAATCACTTAACATATTAAGTCAGTTGACTAATAGATCCAGTCCAAACAGTATTCGAAAGACAACTACCACATTGGCACATTTAAGATTTAGTTAATCTTGGCACAGAAACAAGAATGTCCTGTGAAAGATTCTGGAAATAAAAGTGAAGATAAGAATATGCACATTTTGGCTTTCAATTAAATTAGAAAAGAAATCACATTACAAAGTTCTAGATGTCCTATATACCCTAGAAGGATTACAAATCAGAAATAATCAAATAGTATGCTTACCCTCAAAAGGCAGTATGCTAGTTTTGGTTGGGATAGATTTATTTTTCTTCAAACTAGCTGTCATGGTTTTGGCTGGGACAGAGTTAATTTTCTTCGCAGAGGCTCACGCAATGCTATGTTTTGGATTTTTGATTAAAATAGTGGTGATGTTTTTGGTTGTTGCAGAGCAGTGCTTACGGAGAGCCAAGGAGTTTTTTGCTTCTCGTGCTGCCCTGCCAGCGAGGAGGCTGTGGGTGCACAATGAGTTGGGAGGGGACAGAGCCAGGGCAGGTGACCCAGACCGACCATAGGGACATTCCGTACCATATGCTGTCACACTCAGCAATAAAAGCCGGGGTAAAGAATGAGGAAGGGGGGGCATTCGGAGTGATGGCGTTTGTCTTCCCAAGAAACCGTTACGCGCGATGAGCCCTGCTTTCCTGGAAGTGGCTGAACACCTGCCTGCCCGTGGGAAGTAGCGGATGGATTCCTTGTTTTGCTTTGCTTGCACACGTGGCTTTTGCTTTATTTGGTAAACTGTCTTTATCTCAACCCACGAGTTCTTGCAATTTTACCTTTCTGATTCTCTCCCCATCCCACCTGGGGAGAGTGAGCGACTGTGTGGCACTTAGCTGCCTGCCAGGGCTGAACCACAACAGTAGCTGGTATGGTGCTATGTTTTGGATTTGTGATGAAAACAGTGTTGATACCACACCGATGTTTTGGTTGTTGCTGAGCCGGGCTTTTACAGAGTCAAGGTCTTTTCCATTTCTCACACTGCCCTGCCAGTTGGTAGGCTAGGGGTGCACAAGAAGCTGGGAGGGGATGCAGCCGGGACAGCCGATCCAGACTGACCAAAGGGGTATTCCGCACCATATGACGTCACGCAATAGAAGCTAAGCGAAAGGAGGAGGAGGGGGGTCAGAGGGAAACATGACTGAGTTATGGCATTTGTCTTCCCAAGTAACCATTACAAGTGATGGAGCCCTGCTTTCCCGTAAGATGCTAAGTATCTGCCTGCCAATGGAAAGTAGTGAATGAATTCCTTATTTTGCTTTGCTTGTGCACACAGCTTTGCTTTACCTATTTAACTGTCTTTATCTGAACACACAAGTTTTCTCACTTTTATGCTTCCGATTCTGTTCCCCATCCTGCTTAGGGGTGGGGTTGAGTGAGCAGCTGTGGTGTTTAGCTGCCTACCAGGNCTGCCCTGCCAGTTGGTAGGCTAGGGGTGCACAAGAAGCTGGGAGGGGATGCAGCCGGGACAGCCGATCCAGACTGACCAAAGGGGTATTCCGCACCATATGACGTCACGCAATAGAAGCTAAGCGAAAGGAGGAGGAGGGGGGGGGTCAGAGGGAAACATGACTGAGTTATGGCATTTGTCTTCCCAAGTAACCATTACAAGTGATGGAGCCCTGCTTTCCCGTAAGATGCTAAGTATCTGCCTGCCAATGGAAAGTAGTGAATGAATTCCTTATTTTGCTTTGCTTGTGCACACAGCTTTGCTTTACCTATTTAACTGTCTTTATCTGAACACACAAGTTTTCTCACTTTTATGCTTCCGATTCTGTTCCCCATCCTGCTTAGGGGTGGGGTTGAGTGAGCAGCTGTGGTGTTTAGCTGCCTACCAGGGTTAAACCACAACAAGAGAAAAAGACTGGGCAAAAAATCCCAAAAGTCTAGGTCTATTGAGTATTGGTTAATCCATTATACACTAGACCAAATTACACCAGTGTACTCAATATACTACAACATTTCAGCGAAGCCTATGAATATAGCACATTTATGATGAACAGTTGCTCTATCTTTCTGGTAACTTTATTATTTGAGTTCAAAGAAGGTTTATGGACTAGAAAGCCTCAGGTACAGTCATGAATGTTTGATGCCTTCACATATACTCCTATTGCTGTAAAGTCACTCCCTGTTGGAAATACTGCATTCTGACAGTCTGTGGTCATTACAGGCCAATGGGAGCAGTATGAGTATTAAAAATTATGTACTTCCTACATTACAGGATTATTTTTGCATTGAAAATGGTACTAGCTCATTCAGCACGTTTCTCAAAGAACACAGCATAGTCTTTGAAACTGCAAAATAAACTATTAGCTACCAGTATTTGTACAATGCCTAAAACCTAGCCTGTTAATGTGAAGTGCCTTCAGTCTTTTTACAATCTGTTTAGAATGACTGTAGAAGGGAAGAATTCCAAAAGCACACAGGACTACTTTATTTTGAATACAGCACGAAATTTGCCATTAATGCCTTTGTCACACTGAAGAAAGTACTGACTATTTTAAAATTACAAACAGCCCATCCCATTCCAGTACAGACAGATGATTCGTTTTCTATTCTAGAAAACTAGAATACACTGTCCTATGAGAAGCAGTTTACAAAGGTGACTAGCAGAGGGAACTTAATAAAGCTAATGTGGCCAAAGCAATTTCACTCTAAAGCCCTGCAAAAGCAAATCAAAATCGCTGTTGGAAATTTTATGTGCAAATTTGGCCTGCCTTATTACAGAAAATCTCAATAGGGCAACTATTCAAACAACACCCAGTCAGCGTTCCATGTAGGATTTGAACTTTCTTAAGGTCTCAGTTGGTTTTCACTGTAATAAGCACCAACAGTGAATTCTGGCCTTAGACTGATATCTTGTCTGGGATCTTACAAACAGGGACTTGATTTGGGCCAACCTCTGCTGACAATCTTTGTACTCCCTGGATTACAAAATTTAGCTGTACTGACATCTGCTATCAGCACCACAGGGTCATAAAGATTAGCAGATGAGTGGCCCCGAAACACAAGGAATGTACAGCATTTGTTAAAAAGAATACCAATAACTACGGAATTTTTTTAAACGCTACTTCCCCCCCGCCCTTTTTTTTTTCCCCAGTCTGTAGCTCCCAAACATGCCAGTCTTGGATGCCTGTAGTTTCCCATACGCACCTGACCACCCTTAGCTTCTCTTCTGTTAGAATTTATCTTAATATTTCAGTTCTGGTAGTTACTTGTACATTTATGAATAATAATAAAATCTACTATGCTGCTGTGGTTTTATATTGTGTAGGTGAACTGCAGTCAGGTAGAACGCAACCAAGCATGACTATTAAAAACAAACAAAGCCACCACACCCTGCAACTGGGTTCTTCCTGCATCTTCCTAATACTCAAGTTGCAGTATACATGTTCAGAGATTGGTCATGCATATATATACACAGTGGCATACAGAAACTTAACTTTTGGAAGAACTATTTAAAAGCTATCAATTCTTGCAAATGGGGTAGGAGGGAAAGAAGAATGAGAGATTTATTTCTGGGTGGGGAAACTGACAAAATAAAAAGGCAGCTAACTACTGTTGTGTAGGTATTGTTTCAAAAAGTTATAAATAATCCATCTCAAAACGCTCCTCAGAAAACAAAACAAAAAAGGTCTTTACATGCTCACAATGCCACAAAATTAAGATTAGAGTTTGGAATGTAAAACTAAAGTGCAAGTCTTCATCCAACTAATTTTCATTACTAAAGTGGCAAGGAATACCTCACCCCACAACCTTTCTCACCCAGCCGGGAAACAGCAAATATCAGTAACTGTTTCTCTCCTCACCTTCTTCCCTCTCAACTTTCACTCCCTCACACACATACACTTCAAAGCACTACTACTTCCATTTTATAGATGTTAAGGTGACAAAAAAGCAAAGCAACTGCCCAAAACAATACGCTACAAAAATAACAAATGAAGGAACAGAAACAGGTAACTAGAAGTTGGAGTATCTGGTCTGCTGGGTTATATTCCCCTCTCCAAAGCAGTTTAGGAGTCCCAATTACCAGTTGTCTTCTTTAGGCAGTAGGTGATGCTGCCTACCTGTACTCCTCCCAGCAGGAAATTAAAAAAATGTTTCCAGGGGAATTAAATTCAGGGCCTTTTCACAACGGCTTTACCTCCCCCTCTGTGCATCACCCTGTGCACGCACTGTTTGTGCATCCTGCGGAGCACTTGCTCTCAGCACTAACAAGTGCTGACAGAGCCGAGCCTAATTATAACCAAGCAAGCCACAGGATATTTTTTATTGCAACATTACCTTTAAAATACTTCAGTCATTTTTTGTCATTATTTGTCATGGCAACAGCAGTTGAGGCTTTTCTTTCCTGGTCCTCCCATTAGTTTCACTCTAAACTCTCTGCTCATTCTGCTCTTTGAACAAGATGGATATTGATTTGCTGTCCTATTGGCATCTTGGAAAGGCCTTGGCTCCCTTCTTGTGTTCTTGCCATTCAGCATCAGCCACATCCCGGCAGATTTTTTCTCGCCACTAAATACAGGAGCTAACAGGGACTGCATAGGGAACAAGCCAGTGTATCAGTGGAAAGGGATGACAGGCAATGGGAAGACCTTTAGCTCTGCCTGTCCAAGGTTCTTCCCATTGCTTGCCATCCCTCTTCCCACCCACTGGCATAGGAGGGGGGGGATCAGGAAGATCAGCCGTGGCTCTACTCCCATCCTCAGCCACTTGCCTACCAGGAGCAGGCAGTAGGATTCCTTATCTCTGAATTCTCCACTGTGGCCATGCCTCAAGGAGGATTTTTCTTTTATGATCTTAGAATTAGATCATGCTGTATGGCTTAAGGGCAATTCAAGTAACTTTTACTAGAATCCCTTTAGTTTAATCTTTATTCTGGGACATGAAAAGTTACCACAGCACTTCATCTGTGTAGCTCACCTTCATTCTTAATGCTTTAATATCCTTGCAGCTTGGTATTATTATAAATCATCTTATACAGAGGCCCAGAAGACTGCTCATGCTTTATCTTTAATAAAAACCACGGCCGAAGAAACGTTTGAATGGTACTAAGGAACTTAATCAGATCAAACCAAACAAAATTACCTAACCGCGTAGGGTGGGATCCAATCTAACAGATTGGCACTGAACACCGACCACATCCAGCACAAGTTATTAAAAAAGACATCAGAAAAAAATAAACCGCGCTGGCAACTGGCACCTTCTACAGGAACAACATCCAAGCAAACTCACGCCTGCAAGATACGAGGCTGCATTTGTGGGATAGGGCTGTTGTGTCGTGGCTGACTTAACAGGTGGGTTAGCATAAGGGAAAGGATCTACATAAAGCACGCGTACGTGGGGAGCCTGTAGACACTTATTCCACGGGCTGGACACTTTATTCTCTCCTCAGTTCCCTCGCTGCACAGAAGGAGGACGCTCCAGCCCAGCGAGCCCGGCGCGCGGGCGGCCCCAAGATTTTTGGCTCTCCCTTTTGGTGCCCAATTCCCACCTCATTCACGGCTCTTGAAGTATTCATAAAATTAAGCATCAATTAGTGTAATTGTTTCTTCTAGCATCCTCTCAAGTATTATTCCTGTGAATTGATCATCCCATTAGGGCCTTTTATTTTTTATTATTATTATTTTTATTTTTGGATGTTAACAACAGTCTATTTCTTTCACCAGAATTGACTGCTTTTTATATTTATCGCAGAAGCATCAGCGCAGCTAATTGCTCTGACTGCCCTGCTCGGCAGCCACTTAACTTTTCAAATCGCTGAGCAAGAAGTCAAGATCACTTTCACCAGTCCTTTTCTTGTTTGTTTTCCATTTCCATGTTTGCGCTCTTTGAAATACACAGAATTATCGATACAAAGTTTCCTTTTTCTTTCACAAACACCGGCTTGGATTTGAAAACACACCACCAAGAGAAGAAGCAACCCCACACGCTTGACACCTCAGAAACTTCTCTCTGTTGCACGCTCCTACGAGCCACAGACAAAACGCACTTCTCAACACAAGAAGACCCCGCACTCTAGAGCGACAGATTCTATTTAAAAGATACAAGTTAAGTACTTTTTTTTAAAACCAAAGGCTGCTTACCTCCGCGCCGAGCCGCGGCCGGGCGTGCCGCCTCGCCCCCAGCCCCTTCTCGAACTTTCTGGGCTCCCCTCAGCCGCGAGCCGTTAACGGCCACCAGCGGTCGCGGCAGCACCTGGGCGGGAGCCCAGCTGGGCCCGCACCGGCTGCAGGGCTCCCCGCCCCCCAAACCACGCAGCCGGGGCCAGTTAGTCAGTTTGCTTGCTCTATGTGTTTATTTGTTTTCCCTTCTCTGCAGGGACAGCTTTGCTCCTCTGCTGTGAGGGCTTGCAGGGGTTTTACCAGAGCTCACACAGCGCTCGCTCCCCACGGCTGTGGGGCTGAGGTGGCTGGACCCACAAGTCAGGTCTCTAAACCCCACGCAAAGCTCTCGCTGCCCCCTGAAGAGCCCCGCTACACGACAAGGCTTAAAAGCGGTTAGGGCAGAGCCCAGGAGGAGCACCTTTTGCCCTCAGCAGAATGAGAGCTAGCAGGCCATATACTTACCCTCTCCCACACCATTTGCTTCACCTCATGTTTGCCAGCGCGTGTCTGCTGCAGCGAGCCCAAGTCTCCACGAGCACCTTAAGCCAAGCAAGTTTCTGTCAGCGAGCCTTCTCCCTGCAGCCCTGCCAAGGGCCGGCTGCTCGCTGCCACAGGCGAGGCCGATAATGAGCTGCAGGGTCTGTGCTGCTCCGCTTCTGGCGTCCGGCACAGGTGCTGGGGGGCAAGACGCTGCTTGCTGCCATCACTATGGCTTGTTGTGAACTGGCATCAACAGTGGTGACTTTTTAGTGTCCACAGATCCATCCCCTAGCTGGGTCACCCCTTTTCTAAGTTCTGTTTTCCCTTACAACATATAAAAAATCTGACTGCTACTGGATTAAATCCCTCCACGTAGTCCGCAGCTTTTAAGCACTGGGAGGTGTAGAACAGAGCACCGTATTCCAGGTGGTGCCTGATGAGGAGCATATTAAAAAAAAAAAAAGAGAGAGAGAGACTATCGGTTCACAGTATGCCATCTGTTCAGATCTTTGTTTATTCCATAAGAGATCACAGGACTGTGTGGCAGAAACTCTGATTCTTTTATCAGTACAGTTTGAGTTAAGAGTTTTGTTACATCTGCTGCATTCAGAGCTTAAAGGGTTAAATTAATTACATTTTCAGTAACAGCAGTTTAGCTCCTTATAGTGCTATTGATCCCCTTTTCTTCAAGGAAGTTCCCCAAATGGTGGTTTTTTATGCGCTATGGGAGTCTTTTACTGCTGCTGTAATGCAAATCAAGCAGTTATGATCACGACAAACTGATCTTGCTCCTTAGAGATTAAGGCCCCAGAGACAGAATTATCTTCTGATGAATTTGACCAAATAGATTTTCAGGACTTTGATGGTCTTGCTTGTGGGTGCATGCATGTGCTTGAGTCATTTTCCTTTGACAGAATTTACATTAAGACAAATGAAGAATGAAAAAGCATACCGGGGTCGTGGGTACAATTGTGTCAGTGTAAACATACTTTATAATTAGATAGCTATTGCCATAGAGTAGGGGAAAAACTACATCAGTATATATCACTTTTATACTAACTTAATTGCATCCACCAAAGAATTCATAGCAGCATAATTCTTTTATTTAAAAAAATCCTTACCAACATTATTATTTTAGTAAAATGTACATGCAGAGCAGGCCTTAGATACCAATTAAAATGCAGTTGGCAGAGGTGTTACTCTCTAAATAGAATAAATGTAACAGAATAAAAACACATAATAAGAAATAATAGAAGCATAGATCTGTGATATTGTCAAATTGTCCAACGAGCCAATGGGAAGATTTGGGGAGAAATTATTATATCAATCATTTAAGCAATTTCTTGCTAAGAGGATGCTACTAGTTTGGAGAGAATCTATTAATTCTAAATACAATGAAATTAATTCTTACAGTCTTTTGTGTATATATATATATCTCTTTGTTAGTGTGCTTGAAACTGATAATGGATCTCTAGAGGCCACCAACCAAGTTTACTTCAATGACATGCAGTTATTCCAAAAAGTTAATGTAATTCATTTTCTTACAGAACACGTGGCTACCATTTACCCAGAACAGTGAGTGATCTCCAGAAAGAAATCTGTAATGAACTGAGTTACTGAATTGCTAGGACCAAGTCTATTCCTGATATGTTAAAAAGAGCTTATTTTCAATGCCAAAGCCTTCAGCAATTCCTAGGTTGTAAAGTACTTAAAGAAGCTCTGGAGCTGATTAACTTACTGTCTTCACCATCAGGTTTCCCCACAAAATCTGAGTCCAAGCTTTTTGCTTTTTTTTAAAAAAAGAAAAAACGACAACAACAAAAAACCTGCTGGACTTCTTCACAGCAAAGAGGGGGAGAAGAGGGAAAGAGAAAGGAGAGAGCATTAAAAGAGCCATGGAAAAGAATGTCAGTAAGATTTGTGGGTCATATATTGCCACAGAAAGACTGTAGGTGGTAAGGAGCATGCTGTGGCAGTAATTTATAGGACCTCGCTATGACAGACTCCTAGACTGAAGATGAAAAAGGTGCTGTTAAAACAAAAGCAGGCTATCTGGAATGTTGTTGTAAACAAGAATCCTCTTATCACAGCTACAACCGTTGGCTGATCAGTCACTGGGAAATTAGCAAAGCTGTAATGGATTCCAGGTTCAATCTAGGATCCTTTGTGTCAGAATTCATCTGATTGTTTACACCTCTTTATGGGTATGACTAAAATGATAGAGCAGAATAAAGGTGGCTTTGCTACTTTGCTATTTATTCCTCTGTAGCAGGCATAAAAAGAGGCTGGTATAAACCACCTTTTAGTCTTCCATAACTAGGAGGGTATATATTTAATGTTCTAGCTAAAAACAAAACCAAACATCTTCAACTAAAAAAAAGCTATACCAATATATTTTTTAAGGCTCCAGTTCTGAATTTGGCTGGAACATACAGATTATAAAATTCCTATGGTCTTTCCCAGGATTTTGATGTTAGATTCAGTTTCCATGTTTCTAAAATTTTGCTATGTTGTTTGTCTCTAGTATCAGGCTGAGTGAAATCTTGAAACCTACGGTAAGACAGAAAGAAGTTACACTTCTTCATCACAGTGAGTCATGAAACTGAAACTATTTCTATTCTACAAGGTTCTTAGAGGGTGACTTACTTTGAAATAGGCTTATAGTAGTTACTTTTAAATGTTCTTTTGGATCATTGTACCTCCCTGCATCCTTGGCTTTTGTGGCCTGTCTTATTTTCTTGGTGTTTCTGGTGTTCTGTTTTTTATCCAGTTGGCTCTCCTTCTTATTTCTAGTAAAATTTGGGGAACTGCTACAGCTTCTGCTCCTAAAGTAAGCAGATGTGATAGTACCAATAGTTGTAGCTGAAATCAGGGCAGCTAGCAAATGATTCTTCACTGCTAAATTAGTTAAGCATCTGATATCCAAGGCACTTGGTTTTTGAAGATTACCTTCAAATAGGATAGGTTGATTCCAGACAGGATGATGTGACTTGAAAAAACAAAGGAGTTAGAACTATGCTTGCATAACATTATATGAAGGAAGGTATGCAGATTGAAAATGAGTGAACACACAGGAACACAAAGATGTATATGTATGCAAAATGAAAATGCAACATCAAAACAGAGAATATTGAAAGCAAAGATCAGGTTTGCTTTGGGGATGACGTGTTATCTGCTTTTTTATTTAACCCAGATACCACTGTCATACTGAGGATCAGAAGTGTGGTACAGAAGCAGACCAGCGTAATTCAAAAGGGCCACACTATTCACCAATATTTGTATGAGCATGCAATTCAGAAGGGAGTATTGAAACATCTTCTACCAAAGACTTTCTCCTAAACATGTAAACTAAATCTAAACGCAAACTTGGCGTCTTTCAGGTTTAGAGATTATAGCTGTGAGGGCATCTCGAGTGTTACCTGGAGGGTGAATTAGGAAATGGATTTAGTTGCAGTCATGGAAATGCTAAAACTCCAGTGCTGCCAGGAGATTTAAGGGTAAGGTGGATTTTGGTGTCATTTACAAGCATGTTTTATTTTAGTTTTAATGGAAATATTTTTTTCCGTTTAATCTCCTAAAGCAAGAATGCAAAGACACAAATCTTCCAACATGTTCCCTGAAGCATAATGCAATATTAAGAGTAGAGTCAAGGTTGCCCCTTCCTGTGAAGTTCACTATCTCTGTGATACTTCTTTTCCTTAACTATATGCCTTCATAGATTTGGTAGCTAATCTACTGCTTTAAATATCCTGCCATGATTTTAAAAAAGGCAGTGAAAGTGGTACCTGTGCTTTCTCACTGAGACTCTGCCCTAGCATGCAACTCCTTAGTATGTTAGCCTATGCAGGCTTTAGGCTAAAAAAGCTGGATCTTCAACTCAGGCCATAAAAATTCAATTTTGAATTCAGAAATCTCAGAATTCCAATGAAAAGCATCTTAAGGATGAAATTCTATTTTAGATACCTATGTTTTGATGAAATAAGTCATAATTTACAGATGAGATAGTTGTCTCAAATTCCTGTACAGCCATGGAGAGAAAGATACTTAGGCACAGTTCATCCCTTCCTCAGGTAGGAAGCAGGACATCCTAGAAATGTTAGATGTCCTGAACTTCCCGAGGAGCTGTGGTAACTTGCCAAAGTCATCTAGCATGTGAGACAGAGCAGGAATTAAAACCCAGATCTCCCAAAACCCAGTCCACAATGCAAAACTCTCCCACCTGTTGATTAAATTAGGTATACAACCTTACATCTTCTTTTTGAACAATGTTTTAAATCTACAAGCAATATCCCTAGGTGAGTTTGGAGCTTGACCCTCCCAAATTTATTCTAAAAGTAGCCAAGTATGTATTATACTCAGGTAGCTTTGTCTGTTGTATGTTAGCAGATAAGCAGAATATTTCATTTTCAGGGAGTGTCAATCCAACACCTTTCTACCAGCATCAGGTTCCCTTTAATTAAAAGTACAAAGCTCTGACAAGCTCTTAACAATGGAAACACTTGCAGGCAACTCTACTATTAAATGAAAACTGTTTGCATGTCTCTATTGTTAATTATTATCATCACTAAGTATTCAATGCAGGGAACACATTTACACCAGTGCTCTGTACTCAGCAACAGTCTGCAATTAATTTCCAAGAATAAGTGCTACCACTGAGAAGAAAATGAACTAAATGTATACACCCCCAATCTCTGTATTGTTCCCTTGATGTCCCTCCAACAAAGTGACTCTCTAAGGTGTTCAGATACTGCCATCTTCAAAGCTCATTAGCATCTCAAAGGCAGGTTTCTCTCTGAAACCAACTCTTCCAATTTCAGTAACACTAACACAACATCTCAGTAAATTTTCAGCCAGAGTCTGTAGATAGTGTTCCTAAAGTCTTTTTCAGTGAGTGATAGAGGACATCTTAATTCCATAATGTAGATGTAGGCCCTGACCTTGGGATGTGTGTCCTGGATTTAATAATCTTATTTCATCAAGAAAAACAAGAAAATTTCCAGGGATTCCTAAAATGCAGTCACAGCCATCCTGTCAACTAAACTTACAAGTTCTTGCAAATAGTGTAAGTAACATCTCTGTGCATTTGAGCGTGAAGTCCACATCTCTAAAACAAAACAAAAAAATACCATCAACAACAACAAAAAACACCAACAATGAAACAAACAAACAAAAAACTATCAACTGAAAGAACCTTTAAAAATATTAGCTGTAAAATAGAAAATAAAGGAGATTTGGAAATGCAGCACTACTGTGCTTCTCTTTCTTCTCCCTTGCTGCATTTCATTTTCTAACAGACAGAGCTGAGGAGCAGCAGATGCCAGCTAATCCTTCTAAGTTCCCTGCGCATACTTCTGCTCCATGGCTGAGAGGCCTGCTGTGTGCCAAATTAAAACACAGCATTCTTGAAATTAAACTTCGAAAACCGTGAATGGGGGCCTGGTTTGGTCTTTGCTCCTCTGGATATCTGCACTTAGATGTGATTTGGATCAGACCTTTTTTGGTAATCTGCGTTTGCTTCTTCTACTTCCAGAACACCTGTTTGAAAAGTCCTCCCTGAATTCCTCTGAAGAAGGATTAGGAAGCCTGGTAAGACACCACATCTAAACTAACGCAATCTGCGGATGGATTAGGAATCAAAGAAATGAAATTGTCAGTAACCTCAAAATTGCATTTCTCTTTCCTTCTTCCTGTGGCCCCGAAGACTTCTATAGTCGTCAGGATAACTCACTGCAGATCTTATTAATTTTGTTCCTTACGTATTCATTCTTTCTTATTGTATTACACAGTATCAATATTTAAAAATACAGTTTTATCTAAAAGTACATTTAAGATCAGAAAAATTATCCTTTTTTTCCCCATGTTACAGGAGGACACAAATTGTCAGAATGAATTTATTTAAACAATGTAGGCAAATCTTGACTTGGGAACAGGCTTACAGCTGTGCTCAACTGTGTCAGTGTTGTGTCCTTCATCTTTTTGATCTGGATGGTGTAAACTCCTAGAGTTGTAGATCCCTTTTGCCTCCTGTAGTCTACTAATGGACCACATTAGCAATAGATGATCCCATCTCTTCTATGTTCCCCAAACGCAGCTCCCAACCTGTCCATTTTCCATATGAGAATTGCAGTAGGGTACATCCATGTGATAAGTATCTCACCTAATAGTAAGAGATCACACAAGTAATTCTTAGATTCTTTTGCCTCCCCCCTGTGATATAAACACAAGGTTGATCAGTATCTGAACTTCATAATGCAGACGTGTAGCAACTTGCAGAAGTGTCTGAAGGGCAAAAACCAGTCACTGAAAATATGATCCCAGACAGTTCCGCATTTATTTTCCTGCCACGTTGTTCAAATTCTATTAGCTGAGATCACTTTTACATCACATGATGTAAAAGATAAAGGGTTTTGAAACTGCTACTACAGCAAGCTCTGAGATCCCTCTCCCTTCACCCCCCAACTTTACCCCAGGCCATCTGTATTGTAACGTAGCTGTCTGTACTGAGCTTTATTCCCCTACACACGTTCATCTAATTTTTATCGTGACTGTCCCGATTGAGGCTGAAAACTATCAGAGCCTTATCTGCACTCTTTTTACATTGGGACATGTATTTTGTTGTAAATATATACCTGTTTAAAGACAGGGTTTTGGAAAGATTGGTATTCTTAACAAAAGTTCATTATGAAGAGGAGAGACTGGATTGTTCTCCTGTACCAGCACAGGAGTGGGTTTGTTTGGGTTTTTTTTTGCTGATTTGTATGGGGGCAGTTAAAAAACTGTCTGACCAAAGTGACCGTCCTCTGATACCTGTGTAAATCTTAGCATCACTGAAATTGTACCCAGTTGCCTTGATATGACAAGGAAGAATGCAGGAAGCTGTAGAGTGACTGACTGACACATAAGTATTGACTCCCCTTATTTCAGTATTTAAGGATAAAAGGATAACTGGTGATCAAGCTACACAGCCTGCAAAAAGCCTTCATCTGAGCATCTGATGGTTTCTTTTTGTTGGAAACACACACTTCCGTAGCTGGCTCACCAGCCATCCCAGCTTATCTAACTGGCCTCATTACTGCAGTTTCTGAGCGTTACACATACCTACTTAGGTTTTTATTTCCTGGCCTGTAATCCTCATTCAAAAGATGGAGGAATCTGAGGCATGGCTTGAAGAGCAGTTATCTGAAGGGAGATTGTTTAAATGCTGGTATGTGAAATTGTCTCGTTAGCTCTTTGGAAAAGTCTAATTAGTACCCTACTCCTTGCCACTCTGCAGAACACTCCCAAGACCCTTTCCTAGTGCTGCATTAATAAACAGGAACTCACAAAGCTTAAGAGAAACTAAAGGAAGGGGCAGAGCACAAAAATAACAGATGAATATCTCAAGGGACCCAACTGCCAGCAGAAATGACATTTCTTGGGACAGTGGATGTATAATCCATACTCAAATGGGGGTAGCAAATCTTCAGAAGTATGAGACAAAGCAAGAAGAGGGATGCTAATCTTGTGCCTCTCCAACCTGAGGCCAAAGACAGTTTTAATATAGCATCTTGGGGGAGCCTACATGGATTTGTGCTATGAAAAGATCCTTACATACGCAGAAGAAGCCAGAAGATCTATTTATTAACATGCATGTTGGTACTAACTGACGTGTTATATGGTAAATATCATTCTGCAATTCCTAATTATAGGGACTAAAAAAAAGCAGAAACCTTGGAAACCAACTCTCAGCTCTGCTGTTTTTATTCCTTTATACATAATGCTATGGAGATTTGTTTTTTTTTTAAACAAGCATTAAACGAAAAGCTGTGAGTAAAAATGGAGAGAATAATAGAACTACTACCATAATAATAATTAAAAAAATTAAATGGGAGATCTCATAGAATCCATGAGAAAGCAAGCTAGGAGTCCTGACTTTTTCATGAGAAGAGGGACTGCAGGTATCTTCTTTGGAAATATCTGTTGAGTTACTCTTCACAGTGAGTTAGTAGCATGAGTCTGTCACCCCTTCTTGAAAAAGAAACTTGTTAAGTCTTCTTTTAGCAGCATATTTGCTTTTCCATTACATTATCTGCCCACATTTCATGCACACAGACTGACTAAAGGCTTCCTGATGTAGATTTTTCCTCCTTTTGTTCCCTGCTCAACTACAATGTGACACATTTAACTTACCCTAATTTTCAAGCTGCCATAGGTAATAAGAAGGTAGGCCTTTGCCACTAACATGCGATCTTCAGCAGCACTAGAGAATATGTGAAAAGACTGCTTAAAAAAAACTCAAAAAGCATGCAAGTGGCTAAGAAACGGAAAAGCAGAGAGCATACATTCTCTGTCACTGACAGAGAAACACCTTCCCAGCATAGCTCTTCTATAGCGAGGGAAGATGCTGAAACACAAATACAGCTATTGCAAATAGGAGGATTAAAACCTACAGTAGCTGCTTAGCTAAAGCAATCCCTTTATGAACATGTTAAGTAAAGGTTCACACTTAAAGGACCACTGCCTAAAAAAGAAGTGCAGCTTAAAAAAAAAGAGGTCTTTCTAATTCTGTCCTGTGTTGATTGAAGATTCTAATAGGAATACCTTACCTGTGAAAAGGGTTACTTTTGATAGGCTGGTATTTCTTAACTAAAAAATACTTGCTATATATAAAAAGCCTAGACCAGCACTACTACCATCACAGCTCAGACAGATGAGTGAGCCAGTGAACTTTAATTGTCCCTTTAATTGCCCTGATGAGCCTCACCTGGGACCTCCACCCACACACCTGCTCCCTGTTGGCCCAGGAGCTCCATTTAAGTTCAGGCCCACAGCCCTAGCTCCTGCTTGGGGCTGTACTGCTTGTGGGGGACTGTCCAGTACTGTCCTTGAGTGGTTGACTGAGCTGCTTGCTGCAGGTTTTGTGCCTTGCTTATTGTTCTGCTGCTTGCTGGATGTTGCTCTTCTGGCTCTTCTCAGGTATTGTGAGACCATGCCTTGTTGGTGATGCTGTAATTATTGGGTTTATTATGATTGCTCTTAGCTCCCTGCTTGGTTTCCCTGTGAGGTAGTGCTACCCTGCTGCTTCGTGGTATTACTGTGGTTCCTTTATGAAAGCTTAGGACAGGAAGAGGCTTGCATCAACACTGGTAATATGGTTAATGATATTTCTTAAACTATGTTAATATTAGTGTAAATAGTCTTTTAGACAGAAATAGGGAGACATACTTTTAGTTTAAGCTTAGTCAACTGGCTAATGCAGCTCTGGGCAGTCAAAAAAATTTTCACAAAGCCTGCCTTGTTTTGTCCATGGAAGTATAGAGGAGTTACCAAAACCAAATTTTTTAGGGCATAGATCTATTATAGATATTCAATTAGATCCTCTTAAAGATTTAAGTTGTCCCATTCTATGCAAATGTTCAGATTCAAACATGTAATTATTGCCCAATTGGACTTCAAGATTTTTCAGCTGGCCACCTATTAAATAATGGTGCAAGTTGGAAATAATTCCTCTGTTTAAGAGTCTTTAAGCAATTCTACCTCATGGATGCTTTGTAGGGATAAAAGTATCAAGGATATTCTTATAGCAAGGTACTATAAAGCCTTCCTCCCTGAATCCTTACTTCTCCCAGGCCTTTGTTCCAGTCCTTGTGTTGGCCTGTGTTCCTAAAGGGGTCTTACCTTGCCTTTACTCTCTAGGCTTATAGTCTAGTTGACTTTGTGCAGTTTTCTGTCTAGAAGTAATAGCCTTATTAATAATAATAATAGCCTTAATAAGCCTTTGTGAGCATTATTCTATAACAATATTTTCTATATAGTCCTTGCTACAATTTTCAATTAACACTGCTCAAGTAGTTAAAATGAGGCATTACAACACCAGTGAGAGTTAAGGTTTTGCAGTAGTCAGCTAGTATGAGGCTTGACTATGCTCTTGAGATATCCTAATCACTTTCCCAGATTCTGGAGTAGAGTAAAATGGTGTATTCATATTCTCAAGCTTTACATTTGTCTTTCATTAAAGACAGAATTTCAGAGCCTTCCACAACATGCAGTTACAGGAAAACAAAACTGAAAGGAATCTCTTGTGGTTGTGCATTCAAAGGCAGCATCAGTAAGACTTAACACTCGTGTCTTTCTAATCTCCCCTCAAAAATCTCCAGTGGGATAGAAATCCCACAGATCAAGTGTTACTCCCTAGATATTGTGTTCTGCTTTTTAACTACTCCAGACATTTGTGATTCCTGATGTTTTTCTTTGCAAGTTTTAGCTCCTCTTCTAACTAATATTTCACTGTTGGCTTCCCAGTGTTCAGCAAGAAAGGGGATGACATACTTCTGATGATAGTGATTCATGCCATTTTTTGCTTTCTTTGTTAATAGTACCCTTCAGCACTGAACTAGGGCTTTAAGAAAATGGAAGATGCTTCACCTGAAACTAATCTGCAGCCTGGTTATCTAAGTAACAATGCAGAAAGCTTAAAAATGAGCTTTAAAGGCCCCTAGATAAAGAAGGAAAGGGCACCTATGATGCCTGTACCTTAACTGATTGCTCTAGCTGTTAGGTGTGATAGCTGAGTGCTAGACTACCAGCCTTCATGCAGTTGCCTCTTAACCAAGCCATGCTTTCATGGCTTTCTGAAATAACTATGCATCTGTTTGCATGCATGGCAGCTGTTTTGCCCTCTTCAGTAGTTTGTATGCTAGGAAAGTTGAGAATGATAGTTCTTGTATCTGCTTCTAGAATAAGATATTGGAATGCAGGTCCTTTCTGTAGTGGTCTACCTAATATTCCGATATAGCTCCAGTCTGATATGAACAGTGCGCTAAATCCCAAGTTGTCCCCGGGTGTGAACTGTAAACACTATTAATGTCTAAGAGCATGTTCCAAAAGCCTGAAGTCAGTACTGTCAATAGGATGAAGCTTAAGTTTTATCTACCTCAAAGACAGGGAAGACAAAGGCCTGTCTGAACAGGAACAACAATGCCCTGGGGTGGAAAGGCAAGCAGGCTGAAGGATGTGTCAGCAGCAGTGGTCCAGTTCATGCTTTGAGCAACACTAAACTCTAAGATGAAAAGCTCTTAATATGTAGGTGTGCTCAGTCATCTGTCTACCCACCTACTGTTTGACTCAACTGCTCCAACAATGACACTGTTATCCTTGACTGGGGGGAAGTCATGCTGGCTTTGCATGGAGCATGAATTTGAATGTAGTTGCTGGATTTCATGCCTGGACAGGTCTCTTTATTCCAAATTTTAAATTGCTGAGCAGAAATAACCTTAATGTGGCCTGTAAATCTGTGAACCTGAATTAAAAATTATAAATTTTCTGTTCTAAAATTGAGGATGTCTAATGCTTCATAGCTCACTGATTATTAGTGTGCTGCTTTCTAACCCCCCTGTAAACCACCTGCCAACCTTATCTCATGTTTTTTAATTCCTTTGGTTTCCTCCCAGTCATGTGCTTTTTGTGCCCTCATCATCTCCTGCTTGTCAATGTATCCCACTAGTTTTTCCCAGCTGTTGAAACAATGCAAGTCAGTCCCAAATGCTGTGGTGCTGCATCTACTCCTGCTCAGTATAGCAGAAGCTCTGTGGATGCAGAGGAAGAGATGTTCTCCCAGCTACTGTGAGCAGTTTGTCTGCCTCTGCTCTCCTTTCTTCTCTGATAATTTATGCTGTTGGTTCTTCTCTAGCCCATCACTGCTTAAGACTCTATGGCCTCATCACCATCTCTATTTTGTTTTCTGTGTGGGCTTTAACAAGTAACTTTTCATCATTGTTTGATGCTTTCTTTTAGATAACAAAGTGCAAGTTCTTAGTTGTTGTAATTATTAGTATATTCCTGGAGAAAATTGCATCAGTCTATATTAAAGGGCTTTCTGTGGAAACTTACACAGTAGGTATCCAATTTCTCTCTAAATAAAAGGCACTTGGAACAGTTGGGGACTTGAAATAGGAGAAGGGAGAGGAAACAGGATTTTGAGGGACAACAGGATTTGCAGTGGTTGGAGCAGATAGTCATGCTAAATTATTTGGATAATTAGTTTTCATTAGCAAATTTGAGCAAATTATGGTATAGTGCCAAGGTTGTGTAACATGCTGGGTGCAGAGTTTGAGTCCTTTGATTTTTATCTGGATTTTACCCAGTTTAGAAAAATACTGGTCTTGAGTTTGTTCTGCCAGCAGGCTAAGGAAAGGTGGTTTATAATCTAATCCCACTGCTACTGCCATTTTTTATAGTTATAACTGCTAGAGTAAATATCTCCTATTTAGCCAACCTTCATTTTGTGAGGTTTTCTAGAAACAGAGAAGCTTAAATGATGATCATGATTTGTTAGATGCTGACCTTTTTCTAACCCATGATGGACAAAGCCCAGCCATGTAAGTTACACCTCATTTTTTTAATGGGGAAGGATTTAATGCAGTTTGTATAACTAGATGCTACTGTATGTACTCATTCATCAACCCCTTCTGATGCTTTTATAATGCATTAGTCATTAGCGAACTCCTGCATCAAATCCTTGTTCCACAAGGAAGTAGTCTACAGTGTATTCTGAGCAAGGGAACTTATTTACATGATTTGCAACATGTAAATAGTTGTGTAGTATTATCTGGCTGATGTCCTATTGCTAAAAAGACTAGAATGAAATATTAGAGGTATGGTAGAAGAGGAAACCTGTTAATATGCTTCTGGTTTCCTAACTCTTGTTGATCATGAAAAAGTTTATAAAAGTCTGGGAAATTTTTTGTTTAACAGTTTGTTACATTTGAATGTTTTTGTGGGGCTGGATTGAGTCAGTGGTCAGTGGAGAACTGGAAGCTATACTTTTGTGGAAAAGATGAGTGATCTCCCTGTTGTTCCATAATACAAGATGAAGATAACCAGATGTTACTTAGGAGAACAGTGAGTTAGTTTACTTCAACATGCAGTAATGCTTCTGATACCAAAACCTGCGCTGTTTAATCCTTTTAAAATCTGTTCTGGTTCATGTACCAGAGGCACTTCAGTGGTCTCATACTGGTCAGTTCCCAGAGGTGAGGTGATGAGAAGCAGAGAAAGTCTTGTTGCAATCTGTAAAATGTTTGCAAGGGGAACTACCTGATCCAAGCAGTCTCTCTAGACTGTAGAGAACAGGCAACATTGTGCACCAAGGTGGAAGGGAAGAAGATAGATATGGTGGACCCCAAAGATGTAACTAAATGTGTAAACAGATGGCTCCTTCATTAGCCTGGCTGTACATACTTACTATAAAAGTCTGAAAGACATGTGAGACTCATGGCAAAGGATGAAAGCAAAGACAAGTGATTTTTCTGCTAGGTATCTTTGTCATTCTGCTTTCTCTGCTGACTCATGGCAGCAGTAGGAACAAGTTCATCTCCAACCAAATGATGCACATAAGGAAAGTAGAAGGCAGCTCTAATGAAGGAAAAAAAAAATTCTTTGTAAGGTTCGCTTCAACTTAATTATGACAATGTCACTTTCATCAATGAAATCATTGTTCACTGTTATGGGAAGGTGGAACACAGCTACTTAGATTAAACCCATTAACTAGCAAAAACTAATGAAACAGGTTGTCCTGTTGATACAGTAATTGAAGGCAATAATACAGCCTTCTGGGGCTAGTGTTCTATGTAAAGCAGGCCCCAATCCTGTAAGACAGCTTCAGCAACCCCAACCTTTCTACCAGTGGTTCCTCTATAGATTCAAGTCAGAACTGTACAAACTCAGATTAGTACTTAAATACACATTTGGAGTGGCTTGTGAGTAGTTTGTTACAAGTATTAAGTAGCAAACTCTAAAGTTTGGGTGCAGGCTTTCTTAGATAAATTCAAATGATTTTTTCTTTATTTTCACTTATTTAACAGCATAACAGGAACTGATTTTGAGCACAAATGTGTGGTCAATGAGATCAGTTGCAGAGGCAAAAGTGAGAATAGAAGAAAGATTGTTAACTCAGGGTTTCTGAGAGAGCTGGGGACATAAGTTGCACAGTGCCTGAGCTCGCTAAGCTGTCTTCAGATACTTGATCATGTTCATTCTTTTATCTGGTAAGAAATGTTGAAGTGGATTTTCAGTGTGGATTATGGTTAAAGTCAGAATTCCCCTTCTGGGAGTATTTTATACTTAGTGATGCCACTGGCCTAGAGTCAGCTGTGATGGGCTGATTGCAGATTTGTGAATGAGCTCCTTGTCTACCACAGGGAACACAGCTGAGAACTAACTCAGCTCTGCATTTCTACATCTAAGGCAAATACTGATGATGTCCTGGTATGTCAAGCAAGTTATGCAGTACCTCAGGTCCAATGCTCTGCTGTTACATACAGCCTCAATCTGGCTCTGATCTGAGGGGTCAGTGCTTCCTGAAGTACTTAGACTGACATAGAAAAATACTTTGATTCTGGAATGGTTTAGCTTTCCATTCTTTTTCATCCAGAAGTATCATTGTCAAGTCCAGTGTCTGTTGCTTGTCTCAGTGGAACTGGAAGGAAATGAATATCTGACTCTTCCTTAAAACCAGCTGTAACTATGTAAATGACTAATTCCTTAGCTCATGATGTGCCATTTGTCTAACAACTTGCAAACAAGATTCAGACAACAGGAAAAGAGTGGGAGGTATATACTCTAAAGAATCATTGTGAACTGTAGAGGACCTGTGCCAAACTAGTAAAACAGCTGTGTTTTCTAGACTTTATTAGCAGTTTGGAATAGAGGGAAGAACCCAACAGCCAGTGGATTAGAACTTAGTTAGGAGCAGCAGTAAGGGACTGCTGTTTTACTCTGAAGCTTATGGGGTAGTTTAAAGCTTTTTAATACCACTATAAAAGTTCTTGTGCTGGAAAGTCTTCTGACAAAGAAAAGCAAATCCATGGGTAACTGAGCCAGGTTGCTCTCAGCTGTGGGGTTCCTGACTGCAGGGTTTCTACATCTGCCCAGCAACACTTGTTAAATTCTGCATTTCATTTAACAAATACTGGGGGTAGGGATCAGTCAGGGTTGTGCTTTGCCAGCAGAAGTACTCTGCTTATACTTTAACTTGAGCTGAAGAGTGAGCTGCATAGTTTGGAACAGTAGAAGCTAAGGAGCTCTTAGGATGCAAAAGTGATGTGTATAAGCAATGCAAGTTAGGAAGCTTTTGCAGTTGCAACAGATCATAAAAAGAAATAACCTAAAAGTTGTTTAGCTGCATTAAAACAGAACCTGACACTAGTTCTAATCTGAACAAACCTTCCTTCACCTCAGTTTATCTAGTGTGGTGATGCCACCATTCGAACTACAAGAAATAAGCTTGGTCATCTTGGCCTACTGAGCTCTTGGCCTGTCTGCAGAGATGACAGATGGAGGTGGGTTTGAGCAAGCCTTCCTATTATGACCTGAGAACTCAACCTCTAGGTAACTGCCTTTACTAAACTTTATCCTTTAGCCTCACTCTTAAAATTCTACTTCTGTGCAGTAGTGAATGTCTACAACTGACAGGTTAAGGTTTTCAGTAATACCAAATTGTGCATTACTGGATCACTTGGCAGTGTGAATGTGATGTAGGTAAGACAAGCTTGTAAGAGTGTTCCTGCAGAATTATCTAAAGTGTGTAATGTGGTATGTCTTGGTTTACTAGCTTTATGCTGGCTGTGGTAGGAATACTCCTGAACAAGAAACATCTGATCTGTAGGTGTAAAGTTACCACTTCAAAAAAATTTTCAGTTAACTTACACTAGCAGACAGTTTGTCCTAGTTCAGCACTGTCTCTTAACTTAATCTAGTATTAGGCATCCTGAACTTGATTTACAGTCCCATGGAACTATAGCTTGAGTTCTTAATATTGGTGTTTCATGCTCCTTGTTTTATATCTTGTCTGTGGGTGTAAAGATTGCACCACTATTTCTGCAGTAGGAATCCTAGGACAAACATACCGTAACCTTCATCTTTATCATAGTCTAGGCAGACACCGGTGTTGTACCATTACAACAGGTTCTGAATTCTGTCACTAAACTAAGCTTTGACTACTTGATTTGATTCTTTAACTAGGAAAGCAAGGGATAACTCATTCTACTTTCAATTTTGAAGAAGCATTAAAGGAATGATGTGTATCCAAATGAGGATTTCTCTTGGAAAACAAGGTACTCTGCTTGCAGGGACTACAGTGTAGAGTTTGTGGCTTAGCCAGTAAGTTCTCTTCTGAATAATGAAGAAGCAAATGAGATTTAAAGATGTTTAGAAGTCTACACTGCCATGCTGTGCAAAAGCCTATCCCTCTTGTGTGGGTGCTGCATGCCCCTGACAAAGCACTGGTTAGACTAGCGTATTGCAAAAAGGACTGAGTACCAGCAAGTATGTAAGAAACAGTGAATAGGTAAACTGAACTGTTGTGCCTTCATTTCTGGAAAAATCCATTTTCAGGATATAGAGAATACTGAGGTTTCTTGTGGGGAAAACAGAACTTTGGGCTGATGTTATTTGATACTGAATTGCAGCTTTATGGCCAGAACAGACTCTTATAAACTACCTGTTTGAAAACCAGTATGTTGTAGATGAAGGGTTTTGCCATGTCTTCTGTAAGTTGCTTGTAGATGTACTGCAGTCCTGATGACTTTGATCTAGATGTTATTCACACCTGCTACTTCCATGTTCCTTCTGTTGTTCCTTCTGGTGCTTCTGCATTTGCTAATTCCTTTTTGTTCTCTATTTATAAATGTTTCTGTCATGGATTCCTACAGACTTGCACTTTCCAAAACAGTGCGCAATTGAGTTAGAGAATTTGGTATTTTACAAAGGTTCTCCACATCTAGAGTCTTCCCACTCCTCCTGAAAGTCCTGCAGCCTTTGACCTGCACTTCTTGTGTGGGAGGTATCATAAGCACAGAGCTATGAAAGGGTTAATGAGCCCAGGTGAAGTTAACAAGGGATGGGCAATAAATGGTTCCAGCTGTGTATAATTAACTGTAGTACTGTGAAGTAAATGACTTTTATTGGCAAGCATGTCATAACTTCATTAAAAGTCATATTTACAGCCCTCTCACATGCAATGAGTACTTGCAATTTAATGAGCACTCATTTTCACCTTGTTCCAATTATCTCCCACCTACCCCTCCCTCTCAGTGTGGGGAGCATGAAGATGAAATACAATGGGAGTGTAATTAAGGCTGGCACAGATCCTTTCAGGAAATGTTTTTGTGTTTCAGCACAATCACTTCTATTGCTTACTTCTAATAATACTTTAAGTGTTTAAAATACATAATTTTCTTAGGTCCCCAAAGCATTATTTAAATAACAGTTATTAAAGAATGTCTCTGTGGGGAAGGTTTCCCAGGCCCAGAACCCCTGATAGTTGGGCACCTGAGATACTGTGCCTAATGAGGCATGGTGACCTAACCAAGGCAGTGTACACAATAGGAAATTAGTATTGCTTAAGAAGAAAATTGCAATTTAGCTTAATTATGCTATATCTGTGCTGTGGGAACCAGTGGAAAGCCCCTGTAGTAGCCAAAGAAAGGTTCTTTTCTCCTTCCAGAGTTCTGTGTAGCCCTGTGCTGCCTCCTGTTATCCTACTGCTGGCTTGTGTAGGCATGCAGTGAAAGTTACGTGAGTTGGGAAGTTTAGAGCCCTTGTGGGCTCTATATCAGGGAGGCACTTATATTCCTGGTAAAGTAGCTACTGTGGTAGGAAGTCCAGATCAGGCTTCTCTTCTGAGGCTTATGTAAGACCAGAGATGTGTTTAAAGGAGAGGTAGTCAGACATGAGACTTCAGTGTCTACAATCCAGTCTTTTTCCTAGCATTTAAAAGCAGATATGCAAAAGAGTGTCTCAGTTTAGGATGTGACTTGAGTTCTTGCTGGACTTACTAATTTACAGTTCATTTTTATAGCAAAAAACAGCCTGGCCAGTCATGCTAGCAAAAATGTGTTTCTCTGGGCCAGATCCTGATCTTTGTCATCTAGATTTTTTCATGGGCTGTACAGTATAACAAGACTATTTTCCAGTGCTAGCTATGTTGTCATAGTTCTTGGCTGACAACTCACTGAACTGCCCAGCACAACACCGTACGTGGGCCTAGGACAGTGGAGTGAAAGCTTGCAGTTGGCTTCTTTCTATAAAGTAGCAGTTGTTACAGTACAGCTGTAGGGTATCATAGATCTCAAAGCGGAGACTGCTGCCTTGTGTGGTAGCTGAGCAATCTTTGGAAAGAAGGGAGATGCATTTCTCTGACATGCTAACAATTAGTATCCCTTGGGATCTACTTGGGTTCAGAATGAAGTAAGGGTTATAGGAGATCAGTTATTGGGCACTGAAAGTGACATGATTAGAAGTGCATGATAAATGATTTATCTCATGGCACAGTATAACAGCACTGCAGTCTGTTATTCTTACCAAACACACATTAAGTTCACTGTGAAGAAAATGAATTAGAAGTTAATGATCGAGTACTAGATCCTTTTCAGCTATAAATAAACTGAGAAATTCAAATTCTTGACTACTAAGAATTTGAACCAGATAGTTATAAATCTCCCTTTATACAGAAAAAGAAGCCTCAGGCTTTGGCCTGGTATCTGTACTACCATAGTTCTGCTTGGGCTAGTTAACAAGTTAGTAAAGTGTTCAAGGTTAGTGTGAATGATGTTCCAGTGAGATGGTAAAGCAGCACTGCTTGCCTGTTTAGGCAGCATGGACAGAGTGCCTCTCAAATAAAACTACCTTGATGCCATCCAATGACTTGCTCATTTCCTCCCACCTAGGGCCATGGTGATGAGGCCAATTTTTGTATGAAATGCCTTATAATTAAGCAAACTGTGGCTCTTTGTAGGGTGCTGACAACACTTGTGCTTGATCAAGAAAGACTAGTAAATCATAGTAAAATAGAGCATCTGCTCTAGTAGGAAGTGTATACCACCTGCCTTGATGACTTGTTTGTTAGGGATTGAGCTCTTGCCTCAACCCTCACCCTTTCTCAGACTACAAGGTCTTAGCTGCTTTTGTGATTTTTTTTGGCACTAACAAAAAGCTGATGTAGTAATCATAAAGCAAAAATCAGATGAGTTGCATGGATTTTAATAGATCTGAATCTTATGGTTTTTCAAGCTGTGTAAGGATGGGAGGGTTATCTTAAGAGGACTGCCAGTGTAGATTACCATCTGTATTGCAGTGATGCTTGAATGCCTTTAATGATGTATTCCTGTGCAGAGCCAAGTGGAGACAACCTTCCCTGTATTGTAGATTTTGCTATCCAAATAGTCGAGAACTTCTTACCCTATCTTGGCAGCAAATGTAGCTGCAGAGAGAGTGGGTTGAGGTTGTCCTTACTACAGCACCATCAAAGCAGCATGTGCATGTAACCCAAGTGACTTGCCTGAGGTTATGCAGAAAGTCTGTGGAAGAGTGGGGGAAATGTCTTACGTGGTATCTCTTCTGCATGAGACTTTGGTTTCTCCTAGTTGTTTCTGTATGCAAATTGGTGTCCTGAGCACTTCCATGAGCCCTGCTGAACTACTTAGAACTCCTGTCACCTTTAAACAGAATCATCAGAGGGTTTGCAGTAGCCTTTCAGTACGAAAATCATTCCTGCTGACAAACAAAAAAAAACCCGTACTTTAGAAAAGTCTGAAATCTGACTCTGGAAAGATTAGTAACATTTCTCAAATGGATTTTGGGCAGGTTATCTTTAAACTTAGCGCATGGACAATGCTGTTACTCTAAAGAATAACAGACTGCAATTTCTGTGTTGAGATACTTGCAACAGCTTCCCAGGAAGTCTTGGCTTGACAGAGTATGCATGTCTCTATGCTGTATCCTCGGAAGTGTTTTCTCAGTCACTTGCTTTCATAAGGCATGGTGTAGTTACTGTACAGCCTTGTTCTGCAATTAAGATGCTCTCCTGCATACTTTACATCATGAATATCATTGATAATTGTGGAATACAGTAATTGAAGATAGCAATAATTAATTCCTGTGATAAAACTTGTTCTTGGAAGAATTGATTTTGCTGCCAGAAATGTACAAACATTCTGATGGAAATACTTTCACATAATTATTATTAGTTTAAGCTTGTTGGAGGAAGGAGAAATAAAAAATCAATTACTTTGGATTTGTCCTCACTAATCTGTTATGATCACTTTAATACAGCAATGTTATAATTCAAGGCATGGTTTTCCTAATTCTTGAGCTATTAGAAAAGTTTGCAGAAGTGATATCTAGTTTCACT
The DNA here is from genome assembly GCA_013399475.1 of Chauna torquata. Classification (NCBI taxonomy): domain Eukaryota; kingdom Metazoa; phylum Chordata; class Aves; order Anseriformes; family Anhimidae; genus Chauna; species Chauna torquata. Next base: position 275,039 of record VXAL01005637.1, on the reverse strand, counting down.
TTTTACAATGAGAGGAGATCATAGCTGTTGAGCAGTCAGACACTTTTCTTTCTAATGCCCCTATCTTATTAAGAAAGCAATGATGAGTAAGGAGGGGGTGTGGGGTACCAGCAGCCTGGTCATTTGGTTCTAGGTTTCTCCATAACTGAGCTCTTACAACTATTGTGCATGAACCAGTTTAAAAGTACTTCCATAAGGAATTATGGGGGAAGCATGGTTTTTGGAAACCTCTTAAACTCAGGCCTGATTTTTGTTAATTGGATGGTAACTAACATTGAAATTATTATATGCTGGCCAATGGTCTTGCAAAACTGACTCCTGCTGCTGCAAGAGTTAAAACCTATTATGAGAGTTCAAATTCATTCCACTCAAATAGAATGACTCCTGGTATGTGTTAGTGAGACTTAAAGAAAATTGCTTACAAATCCAACAGAAGAATGCTGCTCATCTTTGAAGCATCTCATGTTCATGTATTGTTTTGTCCTGTTAGGCATGGTTAGAGACCAAGACAGCACAATGTTCCTGCTTACTTACAGGTTTGGTGGGATAAGTTGATCAACAAAGTTAACCCATGAATTTTCCTTGCAACTAAACTGACTTCATAATTTTGGAAATGTATTTCTATGGCTTGGACTACTGTTACAAATAGGAAGTCTATTTCTTTTTTTGACTTATACATGTCACATGAGTACAATAAGATGGACCTGACAAGCTAACTGAACAAAAATGTAATAGCCACTCCATNTTCAAATTCATTCCACTCAAATAGAATGACTCCTGGTATGTGTTAGTGAGACTTAAAGAAAATTGCTTACAAATCCAACAGAAGAATGCTGCTCATCTTTGAAGCATCTCATGTTCATGTATTGTTTTGTCCTGTTAGGCATGGTTAGAGACCAAGACAGCACAATGTTCCTGCTTACTTACAGGTTTGGTGGGATAAGTTGATCAACAAAGTTAACCCATGAATTTTCCTTGCAACTAAACTGACTTCATAATTTTGGAAATGTATTTCTATGGCTTGGACTGCTGTTACAAATAGGAAGTCTATTTCTTTTTTTTGACTTATACATGTCACATGAGTACAATAAGATGGACCTGACAAGCTAACTGAACAAAAATGTAATAGCCACTCCATTACATTCTCCTGCCTAATGGCACCAACTTCTCTTGGTTCTTTTAGCTGAACCTCTGTTATGAGTGATTTTTATTTGGGCAAATCCACTAAGGGTGCATCTCTGGCTGCTCTTAGGATGCTGACAATTTGGCAACATATGCTATGCTGCTTCTATGTACTACTAACAAAGGGTGAGTACTGATACTATTCATTTCCCCTCCCATGTGCCAATCTTAACTATTGTCTGTCTTGGCACCAGTGCAAGGGAGAGATGGATTGTCCCAAAGGAAACAGTGACTTGAGCAAAGCAAGTGGTTCTGACCTGTCCATACTGGATTACCACAGAACATGTTTCAAGGGGCTAGAGGTAGGCATGTGCCCAGAGTCAGGATAGTGACTACACAGGAGAGACTTCAAAAACAATTAAAATCAGGTTACAGAGTGATTCTTAAGTGATTTTTAAAAATACCTTAATCAGGATGTACTGAGCTGGCCTCTTCTTTATGGGAGGTCTTGAAGGTACTAAAGTGGTAATGCCATTGCTAATGGTTTCAGTGATATAGGACAGTACATCAAATATTAACATTTGGGAATAAGGTAGCAGTACCTGACTGGTTTCGTTACTAGGGAGTTTCTTGTATGTTGTATACTTGAACAATTTTGGGAAAGCAGGCCTGCTTTTGTAGTTAATTTAGTACATTAGGATGCTTGGGGGGGTTAGATATGTTATTCAGGCTATCTGTACTCCCTCATACCCCCTATGTAAAGTAAAACAAGACCAGACCTGAATCAGTAGCTTCTTCCCTTTTTTCTCTAAAGCATGAATGATTTTCGTGATTCCAGAATTTTGGGGTAAAATTCCAAAATGGCTATTTCTGCTGCATTTTCATTTATGGTTTTAGAAGATGATGAAAAGTTAGCTGAGGGAGATGAGGATAATTCCTAAGGGCATTGCAGAGCTGTCTGTTTTATATGAAACATCCCTAATACTTTGAATATTCTTAAATCAGTATTTCCCTTTCTTCCCATACCTTGGTAACTGTATGACTTATGTATGTGCTGTTTGGATATTGGCAAGTGGGGAAAATGAGCAGTTCATTTGATTTAGCTAATGCTCTAAAATTTCTAGTTACAAAGCCATTGAACAGAAGCTGTCTCCCCCCCCCATCAGTAAGAGTGGGAAAAGTAGCTCAGGTCTGCAGTCTAATCAGGGAAACGAACTGTAGCAACCAAAGTTCTAGCAGTGCGTGAACTCCAGATTGCAGCAAGTAGTGGTTGTATGCTGCTGGAGCAGGTATTAAGCTGCTAAATCATCAGTGCATATTCTGTAAGGAGGCTTTTAAAAGAATTATCAGGAGCAGGGAGCACAATGTAGAAAATTTTTTTCCTCTAATGGGTGTTGGAGGAGGTATTTACTGGAGCTGTGGTTAGAGCTGGGTAGACTATAGCACAGGAGTACCTTTGTGAGGCTGGTGTTGTGTTGCAGCATAGGATGTATTGCAGCTGAAACAGACCTGGAAAATGACTCATTTTTCTTTTAGGTAGTGGAGAAAATAACGTGTTCTGCACTTATGAAACAACAATTTTCCAGAAACTGAGACCAGAGTTTTCCCACTGCATTCCCTACAGGAAACTTTCATGCCTATGGGGTGTTGAGTTGGGGCTCAGGAGGGGCAGAGCTCTAGATGCCTTTCTGAACAGCTCAGTGCCTGATCTGCTGACTCCAAATGTGCTCTGGTGTGAACCAATGGTTAAGTGTTCTCTACTGTTTGTGCTACTCGTGAAATTCCTCTGAAATCACTCAGAACACTGAAAAGCAGAAGGTAGCTAGTGTCTGTGAAATGACTGACTACTCTAGCAATCTGGTCTATTCCACATCCAACCCTTAATCCAACAGTTTAAAGTACTGTGTCCACAGAGGAATTACTGTATGCACATGTTCTTGCATGAGTTAAATGTGTTTAGTTCTACTGCACAACAAAGACATCTGTATTTATGCATGTACCTGAGGCCAGTACTATCTTTTTTGAGTTTTGTTAGAAATCCTTTTAACTACAAGAACATCAAGCTGAAACCAATTATTTACTAAGTTGAAGTCAGCCCTCTATCTACTTTGTAATAAGAGCCTACAAGGTGTTAAGGTTGTTATTGGCCCTGTCAGAGCTTCCTTCCAGAATGTAAATCTATGGCTGGTTTTACAGTGCTGGCCAAGGAGATTCTGTGGTTAATCAATATGTTGTGGGCAGTGAGCCAACAATAAGGCCAAACTGTTGAGTAATGAGAAGCAAAGAATATATGAACTTGATGCTTTGAAGTTCTATTGTCAGTGTAAAGATTTAGGATGTTGTACCTGACCTGCAAATATTTGACATCTACAGCATTAATGTCTGGAGAATCCTGCTGAAAAGCATTGGTAAGAAGATGGTGACAATAAAAGAAAAAACCTTGGGCACTGAAATGAGATGCTGTGGTACTGTTAATTTTAGTGACTGGGGATGTGGACATTATTATGGATGTTACAAAATGAGTCTTAAGTTACTAATAGTGGATTTTTATGGAGCTTACACTCAGGTGACCTTGGCAAGACTGGGAGGTCACTTCATTTGTTCTTAAGTATACTTAACAGTAAGCCCTGGCTGGGACCATCAGCCCTCAGGTTAACAAACTGATGCTGAGCTGGTAAGTTTATGGCAAACCTCTGGGGGACAGGGAAACAATTCTGATGGTTATTATGGTCTCTGGCTGCAGAGGCATCCTGTATGTCCTCTCCTATTTGGCTTCCTAAATTCTGGAAGCTTCATGACAAAGCTGTAGACATGGTGTTGATCACAGGTATCAAAATACTTCAGTGTAGGTTGACATACTTTGGTATCTGCCTCACAATTAGTCTCCAGATTATTTGTCATGTTATACCTTGTAATAGATTAAATTATGGCTTTTGCTTTGTAGTATATTTTTCATTATTGTGGTTATTCTTTCTGGTGTGCTATTGAGCTGTTTTTTAGGCATATTACATCCACATATACAGTCACCCTAATAAGTCTGTTCACTGCATGTCACCCTTCACCCTAATATCTTGCTTGCTGAACTTGCAGTGACTATGTGAATATGCTGCCCTGAATGATGGATTTATGTTATGATAATGTGCAAAACTTAAACGTTTTCTCACAAGAGCTTAATGAATGCATCCCAGTTAAAAATAATTCTGCTCTAAGGAATTGATTTGGACCACAGGATCAGTAGCATAGCTAGGGCTGCTACCCTTAGCCCTGAAAACAATTTTTCTGGCAATGAAGATTAATCGTTTTTATTGTGTTGATGAAATAACAACATGATCATAAAGCATAAGAGAACAAGGGGAAGTTGACAAAGTATGTCTTTGATTAATTGCTGTAATAGTTTGCAGGTTGCTGACTGAGGAAATTTTTTCAGTGCTCATTTTTCAGTGTTTAAAACCTTAATGTGGAAGGGGAAGACAAAAGAAACAGCTAGCTAAATGCCATGAACAATTTTATGCATGTGAGCCACCTAGCAAAGCAGTCCGAAGGACAACTGCAGTTATCTTGAATGGGAGTTCTGAGATAGCAGGATGGTGCAGTGGGCAATGTGATAAACTGGGGCTTCAGACCTAGCTGCGGTTCCTAGCTTCCACTTGGTTATCTGTAGCTACATCTAAATTATGTTAACTAAGTGCTATAATTTGTATTGAAACAGTAACTTTCTTTGTAGTGAGTATGTGATGTTTATCTTCAGTTTGGGAAGAGGTCCTGGTTCACTGAGGAGCTCCCAGTATGTTAAAGATGACCATGTGCTGAAGGACTTCAGGACTGAATTTCTCAGCTGTTCAGTGTCATGACAGAACATGTCAGTACCAAGGTAAGAGACTTTACTACTGCATGGTGAAAGCAGCCTGTTTTGTTAAAAACTTGTTGGAAAAATATAACCTTTTTTAACTTGTTGTTCAGTTACTCACTGAAATTCCTTAGTATTTGAAAATCTGAGGAATTGATAAATTATTGGCAGTCTGCAGATAATGAAATTGAAGCACAGGGAAATGTAGAACTTGAAGAATTCCAAGCAAAGCCCCACAGTTTTTCCAAGGAGCTCTTTTACTTCTGACTCCAACAGGGTCTGTGACAGCTCAGATTCTAAGATCACACCTCCGAGTGCCACTTGTGAAAACAACTTAAATAAGTCACTGGCTAATCAGAATCAGTTGTGCAGACAGGTCTAAACCCAGGATATCCCAACTTTCCCAGTTAGTTTAGGTAATTAGGGGAAATGGTGACAGTCATTAATTAAGAGTGGATTGTTGCTCAGTTAGGATATGGTACGTATGTTTCCAAAAGAATGGAGGGCAGGTTCCCAGAAGGGACAGTTACTCTCATAAAAGAGAGCTGTTCCAAATAATGCAGCATGAACCTGTAAATTTACCAGATTTTGTTTTCCCATTTTGAAACTCTTCTAAGTGCTATCACATTAGAATCAGCTCAACTATTTAAAATCTTCCACCAGAGACTAGTAATTAAAGTATACTTTTCCCCTTCAGTTGCCAATCATACAATTCTAAAGTGGGTCATAACCTGTGTTAAACAAAAATCCTTGTGTTCAATAAGCAATGCAATTTATCTCTAGGGAGGAAAGAAATCAAAATCAGGAGTAGTTTGAGGTGCTAAAGAGTGCCTTTATTTGGTTTAATGGACATCCAGTCTCCTGAAGCAAGTAAATCAGGCTCACCATGAAGTTAGGTGCTTTTTTGCAAGTTATGCTGTTTCTATGAGCTTAATTCATCACTTGCCTCTGGCCCATACAAAATGCAAGGAGATGCAACCTGTTTTGGCCAGTGAGAACTTTCAGTCTTTGCATAAAAAGCATACAGATAATATTGTATCTTAGCTAACCTGAGGTAGCTTGGAGAGCTGCTGAAACTTGTCCTACAGACACCTAGGTTCCCTGGGAAGGCAATTAAGAATGGAAGAATTGAGAATGGAAGAGCCTGCATTAATAACTAGAGTAAAGTTGAGAGGAGCGTAAGTGGTGTCAATGATTTATCCTGATACTGTGCGCAGGGCTGGGCTCTGCCAGGTCTGAGAACCAGCTGCCTATCTACTAGTTTTGCAAAACAAAACTAGTAAGGGAGACCAAACATCTCCAACCCATGAGGACATAAGTGGCTGCCTTTGCTCTGCACACCTGGGGGAATGGTACTGTGAGGTAAGGGTGGGAGCACAGATGATGCTTTTCACTGCCCATCTAGATTATTTAGACAACTCATTCCTTCAGCTACCTGAAAAGTTGACTTTCCTGCAGCTATCTCCATGGTATAATGAGCTGCCTGTCTCCTGACAGCAGAACCCTGGGAGAACGGAGACAGAGCGCAACCTCTGCCACGGCTCATGCCCCAGCAGCTTGATATGCAGCAAACTGACAGCAGCCTAGCCTGTCCTCTGCAGCCCGCAGTATGGCAGCCTGCAGTACCATCTGCTGGCTGACACCACCTCTGCTCTGATGTTTCATCTTTCTTGATATTGGTAGAAAAGCGTTCTGTGCTACATTACCCTCAAACCACAGGAGAGAGCACTATAGCTATGGAAAAATACCCATTTGACATACTGCTTTTATTGGGCTGTGGGACAGTTAAATCTATTTAACAGATGGGTGCAAGTTATCAGGCACTACATGCTTTCTCAAAAGCAAGTTAGTACTATGAAAATTCAGTGACCTCATTCAATAATGACTTAATGGCCCATCATATTTAACGGATTTTCACTACAATTGTTTGAAGAATTTAATGAATTGTACTTAACTATTTAATATTTAATCATGTATTAGCAAGGTAAAACTGAATGAGGGATAGAGCACTGTTTGATCTGCCCTTTATATAGTAAAGCAGTCCTGTTCTAAAACAGGCAGAGAATTCAGAGTATAAAGCATATGTGCATGCTTTGATTCCTACCACTTTACCTGTCCTGAGAAGAGGTGGCTCTGTTTTTGGAGCTTATAGATTCAGTTTTGAAGTTGTTTCTCTTCAAACTTGGGCACTGGTTACTTTAGGTCTGCAAACTTTCTTTGCATCTATGATGGCTGAAAATTGTATTCAAACTTCTTAATATGCCTACAGGTTGTAGCATTAGGCATGTTTAGCTTCCCCTGGGAAAGGAGGATGAACAAAGCAGAATAAAACGTCTTAAATTCTCACTTAAATTAACCAATGTAATTGTCCAAGGTTTGGGGTTTACTGTGAAAAACACAACAAGATTCCACTAGCCCAACAAAATGCAGAGGATAACAAACTTGGTGTATAATAAGCTCAATTGGCTTGTCTATATATTATAGCTCTTTCATGATCTTCAGCTGGATGAAATTAATTGCCACTTAGTGCTATTATAGCACTGCACATTTTTATACAAAGGCTCTATAAACACTTAAGCTTCACAAGCCCTGTTGGTGGAGCTCCATAACAACAAAAATGTCAGTGACACGTGTCCATGGTAAATCTCATATGGAACCTACAGAGGGGTTGATGTGCCATCATGTAGCGATTGTCTTGGGTGCTAGTGTTAATATGGAGCCACAGTGAAGATGAGTTGTCTGCAATGCAGACAAGGATCTTCAGGTATGGCCCTTGATAAGTGATATGCTGCACTGTGCATGCAGCTCTGCATTTTAGTATGCCAGACAGCTGAACTTTTCCTATGCATGAGGCACTGCATATGGTAGTACTGGACCCTCCTCAAGGGGGCCATGGGCTGAAGCAGTGTCACTTCAGATATCAGGCATAGAGCTGAGACAACAGAATCAAGGTCATAAAACCTTGCTGCAGAGGTGGAAAACAAAACCTAGAATTCATGTATGTTATGCATTCTAATATCTGTAGTAGAACTAAACTCCATCAGAGATGGATGCTGCTTGTTGGAATGTGTGAATTCTGTCAAGGGGTTGTAAAACTGGTGCTGTTTCACACCTAATTCTTATTAGCATAAGATATTCCTACACCTCAGTTCTCAAATATGAGCTAAATCTATTTTGTTGGCTCTTGAGCAGGTATGTATCTAGTAGTATGTTGCTGGGAGAGCTGAAAGAATTACTGTTGCCTAGAAAAATGTTCTGGGGGCTGGGGCATTGCTGTGCTTTGTGTGAGCAGCACATTGCTGCAGTGTTGTTCTGACCAAGGTGCCATCTGATGAATGAACCATGAAAACTTCTCTTGCTGATCTTCCAGGGCATGTGGTGAAATATTTTGAGGCAGAGCACTGGCATTGAACTTGACTTGAAAGAGTTCTCCAGTGTCCACTGCTGTCACTCTTTGCCAGCACTGCATTCATTTACTGTTGTTGTTTTTAATGTATTACCTTTTAAAATATCTTCTAGGTGAAGGACTACTGTTTTTGGTACTTCAGGGCACATGACCGTGGCATAATTGCAATAGTTGAACTTACATTGTACTGGTAGGAAAGAATTTCTAAAATGCTTATGAAAGATTTGTATTAATTTAGCTCACCAGAAAGGAGGAGAGTTCTATTTCCTTCACCTGTGAGGAATCATTCTTTCCATCTACTGTTCATGAAATAGCTATACTTGCATCAAGAGTGAAAGTGAAACACATGTAATTCTTGATGTAAAATGTCCATATAAATTAAGCCACAAAACAAGGACTTGTGAATTCTCCATTCAGCAACAGTACTTGCAGCTTTTGCATAAATTACTCCATGTTAAGCTACACAAGAATTTCATGTTTGATTTTTATATAAAAAACTGTATACAAATTGCAAGTACAATCTGAGTATTTCTGTGGCATGCTTTTAGACACTTATCATTATTGTTCATTTAAAATGTCAGCCTTGTTCTGACAAATCTTATGTGCTTGGTTTGAATAGCTTTACAGGTGTCAGGCCAGAGCTGTCAGAAATAGTGATGAAGACTGCATGTTTTCTTTCCTAAGAGCATGCATAAAGTCTTGTGTAGGAAGACTGGATTGAACTGGTACTGCAAATTGCAGTATTTCATTGTATTTCATATACATCAGGATTTCTCCATAGTAAAATCTAGAGACTATTACTTAAATCTGGAATTTCTTTTTAGCAAAATAATATTCTTCCTATCTCAAATGCATCTCACCTGTTAATGCTTTCCTTTGACTTTCCATTGATCTTCTGTCCTGCTGGGCAAGCAGATTTGCATATATACAATGGGCCATGACAGGAATGTACATGTTGACTGCTCTATTCCAGTCAGGTTCATGTACCAAGCCTTGTCCCTATATTCTCCAGGTACATGACAGAAATAGGTAAGAACTAAATCCTGGTGGGGAAGGAGCTCTGGGTCATGGGATCTCAGTGCAGAAACATGGAATTTTCTTCCATTTCTAGTTCTTACACCCCTGCAAACTGAGCATGAGGGTGGGGTTATCAAGAAGATTCCCATGCTGCAGACTTCTATGCAGTTTTTTTAGTTTGAAAAAAAAAACCAAGGAGCATAGTTTTTTGGGATGAGTGCCAAATTAGTTGTTGTCCCCACAGGGAACTCCATGTCACTTGTGTGTAAGGGTAAGGGTGTGATTTCTCTTTAGTCACAAGGAACTTCTTGCCTCTATTTCACTGTATTCCTCTGGAAATCCCTAACAGTGTAAGAAACATGCAGGGCTTCCAATTAAGAGCTATGAATAGTAACAGTGAGAGGGATGTGCGTTCTGAAATCTGTCTGTTAATCAAGCACTTCAGTGTGCAGATGCAAGTAGTGTTCTGCTAAAACTGTGGTAACTTTAAAAACTGTTTCAAATGTAAAGTCTGTATCTTCCTTTGTTCTTGCTGCTGAATTGCATTTGCAACAGAAGCAGATCTAGACAGAACTTACTAGGGAAAAACAAATCAAAAGGCAATTTAAATTTGTGAAATTTCCTCATTTCTTACATGTACTGGTTGCTGGTCCTCAAGGTATAGCTGCACTTTCTGGTCAGTACTAATACAAAACTCATATTTGTCTGGGCTATTATGTGCAAAGTAATGTGTAATCCCTCAGGTTAGAGTGAAAAGCAAGTCAAACATTACAGGAGACCTTTCCATTTTGAAAGATTTTGGAAATAAGCACAATACAAACAAGGGGATCCAATTATATGTAAACAGTTATTGCAGTCTCCTCCTTAGAAAACACAATTAGACTGCCAACAAGATTGCTTTTGGGTTACTTGGATTAAGCATTGCATTCTCAGGTTTATGAAGTGCCTGGGATTTCATATTTTCTGCATCTTTAAGTTTGAAAATTCAGTTATATAGGACTTGCAGGTTTCTATCATGTACTAATGTGCTTCTGCACAAGTCCACAAGTGCATCTATTCCTTTGAACAGATGTTTCAGTGCTAAAATGTGGTTCCTGGTGATAAGGAAATGGTTAATCCATATCTAACAGATATATATATAATACTTATCTTACTGAGTAATCTGAAGTTAGTTAAAAACCTCAGACAAAGAAATAGAGTTAAGGCTGTTGCTTTCTGATAAAGTACTGAAATCACTTTAGGTCCCTCCTAGGGGGAGATATGCCTTCTTACTTTGCATGTAGAGTCTCTAGATATAGAGTCCCTGGATGAAGTGATTCAGCTACTCTCCATTGGCAGTCAGTAGAACCAAACAGTGAAAATGAAACTACAATGTTCAAGAGCTGTCACTTCTGGTTTTGAGATTCAAAGATTTTAAATAATGTGTGTTAGTGTTATGAAGTTATTCCATTTAAGCTTCATTAAAATCCTGGCTCAATATCATCAGCCTTTTCACAATATTTTTCTATCTTAACCTCTTATTGTCAGGTACTTCAGAGGACAAGAAACTTGAAGTGTCTTAACTAGAATTCTTACTTAGTAGTCTTGTCCAATGTCATCGTCACAGTAATATTGCACTATATCTGTGCTCACAATGATTTGTGTCTTCTATTCAGTCTGCTCATTTGATACCATACTTATTTTGGTTAATAGTCACAAGATGTACTACTTCTAAAAATCCATTCTGAAGTTGCCAGACAAATTGTTCCTTTTCTAGCAGCCTTTCCTTCTATTTGCCTTCTTGTGGAAATGTAAATAGAGCAACAAACCTTGCCTTAGTTGTGTTAGGCTTTAGATATTGTCTAGCGAAGAGGCCCCAGGGAACAACACTTACTATGTTAGTCTCCTGCACTTGTCACCTAGATCAGGGAAGCTTCTAGTCTCAAAGAAGAAAATCTGATCTTAAGATAGATATGTTCTGATTGTAACATCTGTGGCTTTTAAATGGGAGGTAGCTCTGTTAGTGAAGCAAGCTTCACCCAGGTGTTGTAATATATTTGCAGCTAACTCAGAAAACTAAATTATGGAAAGAGCTGTGTACAGCAGAATAAAGCCAAAATAGTCTAAATCTCTTTGAAAGGACCTAGTATTCTTTTTTCCTCCATCTAAAGTAGCTTTGCCTTGGTTAGCTTAGATTTCTTACACTTAAAATAGTAAGGGTCTAGTGAAATCTGTGGGACTATAGCTTCAGTTGCAAGGGATTTGTTTGTAGCTTTAGTGAATGTCTCTAGACAGAGACCATGCCTTGATCTACTGCGCTTTAGGTGCTTTGTCAAATACTACAAAAGCTCTCAGTTTGTTGTCCTTGAGTCAGCTGCAATGGATTGAGGAAACTCAAAACCAGACTATCCAAAGACAAGTCTGATGAGAATGCAACACATGCCTGTGCCACAGCATAATGTTTTTAGCTAGTGTCAGAGGTATCTGATCCTAGTGGCTCAGTTAATTCATATGCTTCTATCTCATTGGCTGGCTTGCATCATTGAAACATCTTTCCTGCAAGAATAAGTGACAAAAACAGTTGATTATTGCTGCATTTTTCCTCCATTGTTGTTGTCTATGGTATTAGAAGTCTTGGAGTACTAAATCTGCTATTAATAAAGATATGGTCGGAGTAACTTTTCATTCTTTTAAATGGCAGTAGTTGTCCTGCTAGGGGAATGGAGTTCTAGCATTGAAAGGCAGAAATGTAACTTAGCAGTGCATTGAGATTATCTTGAAAAGGCAAAAAATCAGATCTTGCCTAAAATACCTAATGTTGCTGTAAATATACAAAATCTTTAATAGCCAAAGTTGCCAGCATCTTATGGTTTCTCATTCATACTAAGTTGGTACAGGTCCAGTTCTTCTGGGGCAGCTGTGAAATTTAACACCCTGATTTAACAATAGTGGTCACTAATGCAGTGACAGTGAGAATTGGGCCTTTGGATATTACAAATGGAATTGGGAGTTCTGGACTGGGGTAAGCATGATACCATTTTGGCTATTCCAAAAGCTCAAAATATGCTTCATCTACTAATGTATAACCCCAAATATTCCAGGAATCCAGGCTGATAAATCAGACCTGCATCTTTGTGGAAGTGGCCTGTACTCTTGATCTCTAGACTAACTTCTGGCCATCTCTCTCCATATAGTTCAAACAGAAGAGTAGCAAAAAAGACAAATAGAAATGTGAAGCTGGCACAAAACCGAGTGTCCTACATCTGAAGTAAGGCAGTACAATTCCATTTATTTTTCTTTACCCCTTTTCTGCTTGTTCTGGAGCCTCTCTCATAAAGGTAACTTAGTCCCTGGTTGTCAGATCTGTCTAATTGTTCTCCACCTCCTTAATTACCTCTTCCAAATATTGTTGGTTTGAAATATCAGGCAGCTTTGAACCATGGTAAAGAATGCATCTTATACACCAACTTTTTTAAAGCTTGTAAAACTTTATTCCCCAAAATGAATCTGCCTGGCACTGCTATTTTCAGAACAAACCTCTGCTACAATGGATAGATTAGGAAATCAAGTCCTGAAGTAAGTGGTGAAAGAAAAGTGTGAATTCTCCTGAGAAGAGTAGTTGGGGCTGTTTTTCATCTTGAAAGAAATTCACCAGCAAAGCATTTCATGGAAGAACCATAACAAAGCCCCAAGTTCACAATTCCCATTGTTCTCACAGGGCTCTGGATCCTTTTATGTAAAGAGACTGTTCACAAAATGTGAATAAGAGTGGAAAATAAAATTTTAAGTGGTTATTTCCCTTCTGTTCCAGCTTTCTGATGGTTACAAAACAGTAAGTTCCTTCCTTGCTATATTTTCTGCTTAACTGCCAGGCCTATTAAGTGTCTCTTGTAGCACAATTTTGTTTTGCTGTTGGTTTAGTGCCACCTCCCTTTTTCCTGGTAACTCATTGGAAAAGAATGCAAGATCTGTATATGTATTTACTTGTACTGGACCAATCAAACACTTATCCTCTTCCCTGTTTGGTTTCAAAACATCTTCTCACTGATATAGAAAATACGCCCA